>CM031959.1:4829204-5021704 GCA_018749465.1 Paracanthobrama guichenoti
TATAAGCACAAATTCTCGCCTTGCTCTGTTCTGTGATGCGCGTTTGTGACGTCATGTACGCAATTACGTTGAAAAGATCACGCTTGAAAATTTCCTATTGACTAATATTAAAACACTCAGGATACGCACACGAAATGGCCATTTTAAACGATAAACTGACACGTAGACATTTGAATATGTGTATATGGTCCTCCTTTTGCACATTTGTAAACACTGACTCGGTACTTCCGCCTACGTCAAGCGTGACCTTTTCAACGTAATTGCGTATTACATGACGTCACGAACGCGCATCACAGATTCGTTTCGCTAGATAAGACCCTTATTCATCGTCTGGTATCGTTTAAAGCCCTTTGAAGCTACACTGAAACTGTCATTTGGACCTTGAACCGTTTGGAGCCCATCGAAGTCCATTTATATGGAGAAAAATCCTGGAATGTTTTCATCAAAAACCTACATTTCTTTTCGACTGAAGAAAGACATGGACATCTTGGATGACATGGGGGTGAGTAAATGATCAGCAAAAGTTTATTTAAAAGTGAACTAATCCTTTAAAATCTTGAGGTTTTTGTAATGTATTAAATTGTAAATATTAAACGAAGCTTCTTTTCCCAGCAGGATCTACAGTCTTTTACAGTATTATAACTGTCTGTGATGAAGCCAGTACACATGCTGCACTTTTTTTTTTTTTCTTTCTGTGAATATTTATGTGGTAAGACGGGCGTAGCTAATGCATTTATATATTTATTATTTTCCCGTCAAGCACAGGGATAAAAATGTTTCTGCTGCGATTAGTTGAGAAAGAGAGGCGCAGTGTGTCACGCGCCCCCCACTGCCTCGTGTTCCAGAACGTTCTTTCATTAGTGCCAGAACAAACGAACACACAAACTCTGATTCTGGTCATTTGTAGGGCAGATACACCAGCATACAGATTTAATGTTTGTGTTGTGTGCAAATATGTAAATTTTTTTTTCTTTCATTCTGAACATTACAGCTCTGTGTTTGTTTGCACACTCAGTATAAAGTCAGGTTCTCCTGTTTTGTTTCTTTTTAGAGACATTGCAGATAAACACACACACACACTTTACAGTGAATCCATTCGTCCTTGACTGTGTAACTGTGAAAGTAGACCACATTTACTCCCCTATCATAACAAATAAATGTTGCTCGTCTAGAACTGATGGACTAAAAATATTTGTTACGTTTTACCAGTTTCACCTTAGTGTATCAAATGCTGACTAATTTTAATTTGTGCTGTTTTGCCTGTTTGTCTCCTCCTTTTTCTTTTCTTTCTCCTTCTCCTCTTCCTCTTCCTCCTTTTCCTCATCCTCCTCTTCCTTCTCCTCCTCATCCTTCTTTCTCTTCCTCCTCCTCTTTCTCAATCTGCTTCTCCTTTTCTTCTTGCTCCTCATCTTTCGCTCTACTCCTGCTCCTCCACCTCCATATCATCTATCTCCATCTCTTCCTCTTCTTTCTCTTTCGCTCTGCTCCTCCTCCGTCTTTCTCCTCTTTTTCCTCCTCCACCTTCTGCTCCTTCTCATCCTTCTCTTTCTCTTCTTCTTTATCTGCTCCTTTTCCACCTCCTCCTCCTCTTCTTCTTGCTTCTCTTTCTCGCTGATCCTCCTCCTTTTCCTTCTCCTCTTTTTCCCCCTCCTCTACCTTCTGCTCCTTCTCTTCCTCCTCTTTATCTGTTCCTCTGTCTTTTCCACCTCCTCCTCCTCCTCTTCTTCTTGCTCCTCTTTCTCCTGAAAACGCAAACTTTTGGAAATGGGTTTCAAAGTGCAACGTTTTGAAAACGTAACTTTACCGTATCCATGTAAAAGGAAAAAAAGTGAATCTGTGAAAACTGTTGACAAACTGTTGTGTGTGTGTGTGTGTGTGTGCGCTCGCGCGCACGTTACATGTTTCCACGTGTATAACGTGTTCACGGGGTGTTTCTTGACAAAGCGACATCTCCAACTACTGGCCTGTCATGCATAATACAGCCTTTTTAGTAATCTTCAGATTTGCGTGAACAGGGATCATTTTGAGAATGGTATTGTCTGTTTTTAGTACACCGTTGTCGTGTAAACATACTCTAAAACAGAAACCACAACATGACTGAGCAAAAGCAAACTCTAAACATGACACACATGTTTCTTGAACTGCAAATTAGCATGTTAGAGTAGAATGATTTCTGAAGCATCATATGACTCTGAAGACTGGCGTAATGGCTGCAGTAAATTCAGTTTTTCCATTACAGGTAAAAAAACAAACAACAAAAACCCTTTAATTTTAAACTGTATTAAAATGGAAAATGTTTTTTAAATTGTTACTGTTTTACTGTATTTTTGATCAAACGAGAGTATACAAGACTTTCAAAAATCTCAAAGCCCACAGACTGTAAACTTTTGAAAGGTAGTATGAATGTAACGTGTCGTCTCCTCTCTCTGTTTGCGTGTGTGTAAATAGCTGCTGCCCTGGTGGACCCTGCGATATGTCACTCTACATCAGCAGATACTAGAGGAGAGATCCCCACTGCTCTTCAACCTTACGCTCAGCTGCATCGAGAGAGGCAAGAAAACGCGCACGCACACTTTTTTACCTGTTATAGCAACTACATTTGGAGTGCAGCAGTAGAATTCTGCAAGTAAAAATTCACATTTCTCCAAAGAGAAGTTTTTTTCTATCATGTAACTTTCAAGACAGACCAATCATGAACTCCAAAATTGATTTTATAGAAGCTGCAAGGCACTAATTTAAATATCCAAATATAATTCTGAAGTGACATGCAGCAGTTGAAGAATTAGCAATTGCTATGTAACAAGCGCACATAATATTGTACCCAATTATTATGTTTTTGTTTTTTTTCAAATAGTTTTCACATCAAACCAAATGTTGTGATTAATCTCAATTTTTTTTTTTGATTCAAGGCTTGAGGATTTTTTTTTTTTTAAATGCCTGTGGAGAAAATGTATGTGTATTCAATTTTTCCTGTACCCAGACTGCACACTGTTGCGCATCCTGGACTGAAATTGACAAGAACAGTCTGTATATACTTTTAAAGTAATGATTATGAAAAAAGTATAGTTTAGTAATTTAGCATGGCTAATCAGTCAGCATCAGGTCTTTTTGGGGGCCTGGTATCTCTTGCAATATAATGTTTAAACTTACTTCAGATCCGGGTGTTGGCTGCTTTTTTTTTTTATTAGAAACAAATCCTTGGGGAAACTGGAATCCGAAGTGTCTAAAAGGATTTCAGATCCCAATGCTGCTTCAGATTTCTTCACAGCTCAGATCCTGAAGTCACTTCAGCTGCTGAAGGCACATGTCAGCTACGTGAGACGCTCTTTAGTGGAGAGATGACACAGCTGTCAGCTCTTATTAAGTGGGTCATCTTTAGAGAAGCTGATGTCAACTAGGGGGCGACGTGGAGATTCAGGCTGTGTTTTTTTGGAGTGGTGCGTGCGTGTGTTCATATCTCTGTGGCGACAGTGATGCCGTCAGTATGAGCTGATGATGTCAACACTTCATGTTTGTGTGTGAAATAGAGATGCAGTGACAAGGTGGAGTAATTTTCAGGTTTCACAAAGTTTGTGATCTGAGTGTTTTTGTGGGCAGTGTTGGGTCGGGTTTTGCTTTCTGCAGGCTAAACGTCCTTACAATGATGTGAAAAGTGAACGGTATGGGACCCTCCCAACAATCCCCATGAAAACCCTTTAAATTACCACCAAAATTATCAACAGTAGAGATGTATTGCTTGACCCTATAACAGAAGCATAATGCAAAACAACAAAGAAACTATTCTGCCAATTTTGGGATATTTCAGTGCGCCATTGAAAATCCTATTAAATGTGTATTTTTCCTTTGGGCTCATTCAGTGCTGCTTTTCATTTGATCGTTTCAGAAGGATTTGGATTTTTAGGTACAGGATTTCACACTCAAGATTATGTCACCTCTGACATAACATAACATGACACCCTTGTGTCAGACGGACCTCCTTCAACCCTCTCACACAAGTCATATTTAATAATCCGTCTATACGGATGTGTATTATGCTACAGTTCAAAAAATGTATTGTCAGTAAAAAAATGTTGGGGAAATGTTTGAAATAAATGCAATTTATTCATATAGGATGTGTTAAATTGATCAAAAGTGATGGTAAGTAAATGCAGAACTTTCTGTTTAAAAGAATCCATCCTCAAAAATATTAACCCTTTAAACCCAAAATGTACCACCACGAAAAAATTCATAATCAAATGATGTAACCACTGAATGGAATCATATACAATAGGTATACTTTTAAAGCTTACAATCTCAGCTTTTTAATGCCAACCATTTTGATCAACTTTTAACTCGTGCTGAGTAGTCCCTCTAAACCGGAGTGTACCACCTGCGGCCGCCACCTACTGTAGCTACAAAAAAATTAAGTCATATTTTTTTAAAACTGCCTTGATCAACATAAAATGACGTTTGAAAGCTTAGTCTGAACTTTACAATGAATGTAGCCATTTGATCAACTCCTAAGTAGTGCTGAGTTATTTGCTGATAAAGTTTTTATAATTTATAAATTATAATTAATCATTGCTATGCAGCAATGTGTCACACATCATACAGCTCATATAGTCCTGTCATATGTCATTTTAAAAGGTCTCATGGAGTAGAGTACAACAAGCATAATTGTTTTGGGCTTTGACTGCAAGACCCATATGTAAACATGCATATGCGGCATTTGTCACGTTTATGTCACAATCCATTGTGTCGATCTCGAGATATTCCTCACGGAGTTATGACGCATAACTCCACAGGCGCACATGTAGCCAAGTAAAATCAAATGCGGCTTTCACGTGGCGTTTACGCTTGTAACTTCATTAAACATGCACAGATCGTAGAAATCTGTCATTACTTGCAGTGGATGCTCCCGATTTAAAATCAACATAATCCATTGCGTTGATCACAAGATATTCCTCACAGAGGAACAACAATTTTAAAACTCCTTCTGGGTGTCAAGGGCTAAACAAAAAGGCTACATGAAACAATGTTCCCCGAGCACCAGATCAGCATATTAGAATGATTTCTGAAGGGTCATGTGACACTGAAGACTGGAGTAATGATGCTGAAAATTCAGCTTTACCATAACAGGAATAAATTACATTAATATATGTAATGGCTGTGTAATATGATATTCTTTAAAGTACTATGTAATGGCCATGGTCTATAAAAATATATATGGAATAAACAGGCCAATCCTCACACCAATGGTGCTCGGGACCTAATTATTCAATATCATGCCATAATACAAATACAAGTGTATTCGGAAGGTGGGATAAAGCTGCTAAGACATGAAAAATAAATAAATCCTGCAATTGAATTGCTGATTATTTGGAATCCTTGGAGTCTTTTTTTTTATGTAATTTTATTTTTATATAATTTAAGTAATACAAAAAAATTGAAATCGAAGCATTTTCACTAGTAGTCTCAGACTTTGACACTTTAGTCTCAAAGATTTGATTGGCAGTCACTCAGTTGCTCCGATAATGAAAATGTCTCTCAGCTGTCGAAAAATTCGGAGACAAATTAATGACTCTTGATAGGCTGCTAAGTTTATATTTATCCATTTAAGAATGAAAGTTCTATGAATTACGAAAAGTTCTCTGCATCAAACATGAGGCAGCGATTTTCTTTGTGTGAACTGAAATATTCATTGTAGACGCCCTTGAAATGGTTTCTGGGGGGAAGGGAGTTAAAGATTGCATTGCTTTAGTGGCAGGATATAGACCCGTTCCTCTGAAGAGTTTTGGATGTTAATGTGGATTCACCAGGGAATTGTGGACTAAATGATGAGCTCTGCAGCAAAGCAGCATCTTAATTGGGTTCCTGTGCCTTCGGAATGAGTTTCCTGTGCTGCCTTTTAATCAGACACGCATCAGCTATGCCCCAATATAGATAATCAGCGTAGCTGTTAAGATGCAATATTTACAAGAGGATACAGGCGATAATTCTGTCTTGTGTTGGTGAGTGGATCTGCTTCAAAAGACCTCAACATCATGCCTGTCTCTAGTGGCACACTAGACTTTATTTGCAGAATGATGTGAAACTCTCAAAGCTGAAATAACACCTCGCTGAGGTGTGTGGTCAGTTTTAGTATTGACTGCCAAAAGCATTCACTGTCCTTCTCAGAGAATCATGGGGAATTTAGGGGATCGTCAGGGGTTCACTTCAGCCGACTCGTTGACTGCTTGGCCTCGGAGGCTTTTCAGTGCGTTTTAAACTGAAATAACATGCAGTTAAATATCAGAGCATGGACATCCCTTATATAAGTTTTGTAAAAGAGTAGAACTAACACTTTTAAAACTAGTCCATTTCCATGACTTTGTTCATTCTTTAATTTAAATTATAGTGTAGGCCTGGGGGTTTCAAGTTATGAGAACCCATATTTTAGAGGAAAATTTTTAAATCTCACGTCTGCCAAATTGAACCTGGCATATAGACAATACATGTTAGAAGAACCGATGAATTTACTATGCAGTTTGCTCTCCTTATTTGACTTTGAGTGCAATGAGCTTTTTACCAAGATACATTTTCGGTGCCTAAACGTAAGATTTTAATGACTATTTCAAACTGTTCCTCACACGGCAGTCATAGGACTTTACGAGACAAGTAAAGTCCTATGACTTTAAGTAAACTTCTTTTTTTTTTGTCCTTTGAGACAACACAATTGTCACAAACCAGCTCCTTTTGATCCACAGACAATGGCATGAAGGCAAGTAGATGACATAAAGCAATACTGAAGGAGTAATTCACCCCAAAATTTAAAATATTAAAGCCGTTTCTCATAAATGTTAGTTTTGTGCAACTTCAGTTTAAAGTTTAATTTGACTTTCATTATGTAAAAAGTTCACATGCAGTTTTTTTAAATGGAACTTTCCCCATTTAATTAGCAGAAATATTAACAAAGCTGAAAAGAATAAAAAAAAAAACAATAAATAAAAACAAAAAACAAATTAGTAATAGCTTGTTTTGTTTTTGAAAAACTTTTTTGCAACGATTTGCTTCATTATTCAAAACTATCATGTAGCAAAATCTGGCAAAAGTATTGATTAGCATTCATGAAAATGTGTTTTTGTTTTTCTAGCTTTGAAGGGGGATTGGAGAAAAAAAGAACTGGGAACGATTTCCTTTGCGGAAACCCATCAGCCTAAATTCCTGGGCAGATGTATTTTTGTGTTTTCAAAGAGCATCTCGCCAACGCTGAATGCCTGCAGAGTTGTAAAATTAGCATTGACTTACTGCTAGTTGTTCATGTATTACTAACGCTGTGAAGCAGCTCATATCGATCGGCAGGAACAAACAATATCTATATTCCCTTAAAAAAAAAACAGCATCTCTCAAACTAGATGAATTCCTCTCCAACTGCTTGGATGTGATCTGCACTCTTGTGCCTTGTTCTTGATGAGGGTTCACACAATGCTTTCCTACCATTTGACTCTGGCAATGTTCAGACTGCAGGCAAAAAGTGGGCCAAATCCGCAGACCAGTTTTTTTTGTTCCCCCATAACCGTGTGAACAGCACCAGCTACATGGAATCTGATCTTTTAAATTCTTATTTCGACCACTTCCATATACACTCACCTAAAGGATTATTAGGAACACCTGTTCAATTTCTCATTAATGCAATTATCTAATCAACAAATCACATGGCAGTTGCTTCAATGCATTTAGGGGTGTGGTCCTGGTCAAGACAATCTCCTGAACTCCAAACTGAATGTCAGAATGAGAAAGAAAGGTGATTTTAAGCAATTTTGAGCGTGGCACGGTTTTTGGTGCCAGACGGGCCGGTCTGAGTATTTCACAATCTGCTCAGTTACTGGGATTTTCATGCACAACCATTTCTAGGGTTTACAAAGAATGGTGTGAAAAGGGAAAAACATCCAGTATGAAAATGCCTTGTTGATGCTAGAGGTCAGAGGAGAATGGGCCGACTGATTCAAGCTGATAGAAGAGCAACTTTGACTGAAATAACCACTCGTTACAACCAAGGTATGCAGCAAAGCATTTGTGAAGCCACAACACGCACAACCTTGAATCAGATGGGCTACAACAGCAGAAGACCCCACCGGGTACCACTCATCTCCACTACAAATAGGAAAAAGAGGCTACAATTTGCACGAGCTCACCAAAATTGGACAGTTGAAGACTGGAAAAATGTTGCCTGGTCTGATGAGTCTCGGTTTCTGTTGAGACATTGAGATGGTAGAGTCAGAATTTGGTGTAAACAGAATGAGAACATGGATCCATCATGCCTTGTTACCACTGTGCAGGCTGGTGGTGTTGGTGTAATGGTGTGGGGGATGTTTTCTTGGCACACTTTAGGTCCCTTAGTGCCAATTGGGTATCGTTTAAATGCCACGGCCTACCTGAGCATTGTTTCTGACCATGTCCATCTCTTTATGACCACCATGTACCCATTTTCTGATGGCTACTTCCAGCAGGATAATGCACCATGTCACAAAGCTCGAATCATTTCAAATTGGTTTCTTGAACATGACAATGAGTTCACTGTACTAAAATGGCCCCTACAGTCACCAGATCTCAACCCAATAGAGCATCTTTGGGATGTGGTGGAACGGGAGCTTCGTGCCCTGGATGTGCATCCCACAAATCTCCATCAACTGCAAGATGCTATCCTATCAATATGGGTCAACATTTCTAAAGAATGCTTTCAGCACATTGTTGAATCAATGCCACGTAGAATTAAGGCAGTTCTGAAGGCGAAAAAGGGTCAAACACCGTATTAGTATGGTGTTTCTAATAATCCTTTAGGTGAGTGTATATAGTATGGTCTTAAATCAGATCAAAAGTCTTTGACCTTTTTCCATTTTTGTTACCTGGACTTTAAATGGAGGAATGGAAACTTTTCAGGTTTCATTAAAACTTAATTTAGGTTTCAAAGATGAACCAAAGTCTTATGGGTTTAGATCAACATAGCGAGTAAATGACAGAATTTTCAATTTTTGGGTGAATGGCCCTTTTCATTTTTGACAGGTCGACTTCAGATTCATATTTGTGGAACGTTTTTGGAAAAACCAGTATAGTAGATGTTGGTGTGTGGGGAAACTCTGCACTATAGTTACACTAGGGGTTTTGGTTGTTCTCAAACTGCTTTGTTGATCAGGAAACCCATCTTTTACATGAGTGTTTTGCCCTTCATGCATACACGTATACACACACACACACACACACATTCTTTCAGCCTCCAGGCATCAATTTGCTGCAGTAATGGCTACATCTAAACAATCAACACACCTGCCTCTCAAACCCTCTGGACTGTTAAATTCATTGCTCAAACAGCTATATGGGTTTGCTTTGTCCTTAATCTATAGCTGGCTGAGCTGTGTAGAAGGGAATATCTGAAATATCTGGTTTGCAATTGCTTTAAGTTTGACCAGCAAGGGTGGCTTATGGACTGCGCCAATGGGACTAGAGCCCCAGGACATCTTGCTACCAGGAGCCTCAAGCATAGAAAACCTAGAAGTAAATGACCTGGGACGTAAAATTGAAATGTTAGCGCTTGAGTGCATGTGAGTGAATGTTGTGCTATGTAACCCTTAAATGCATTAATGTTTCACCAATCATTACATATTCAAGTTTTTAGCGACCCAGATCTCTATCTAACGCGGATGGATCTCTACCTGTCGTGATAACATAAAACTCTCCTGATATTAGAGTAACAATTACAGAAGAATAAAATAAAGCATATTTTGTTACCTTTTGGAGCTTGGAAGGGTTCTGTTTGAGCAGATGTTTTATACCATCGTCGTCAGAGCTCTTTTTCCAGTACATTCAGCATCTGGCTCATGTTTGCGATCTCAAACATATTCTCAACTATCTTCTTCAAAATCAATATTTTGATCACTGACAGCTTCTTCACCAGATTCACCATCAGGTGACATTGAAAATAGCGATTTACTGTAAAGCAAATACTGAACCCAGAGTCATTTTAAGTTTTGCTGATGATACTTCCTATTCTTTTGTTTTCTGCCTGCGGTAACTAAGTGAAACGTCACTTCATCATTGTGTATCAGACATTGCCACCTTGTTGAAAAGGTCAATTGCACCTATTCAGTCATTAAAGATTCAATTAGTGTTGTACACCTCGCGTCGTTAGTGACCCTATCAAATGTTTACAAAAAATGAATAGGAAAACAGGACTACTTATATAATTTAATTTTTTTCTTTCTTGTTATATTGTTTATAATGAATTGATATACTGTACTTGTACATGTGTAATGACAAATAAACTTGAAACTTGAACTTGAGGAGTACTAAGAAGGTTGATGAGGAGGGTAGTGAATGACGTCCCGGGTTACTAAAGACCCGTGGTATGTATTTTAAGGGTTAAACAAGGTGATGTGTGTTCATGACCCCTCCTCAGCATTACCACCTAATTGCAGCTAGTCGTAGTTTGTTGTTGTCTCGGTATAACATTTATGCATTTTCAAGTCTGTCGTATTTGCCATCTAATTTCATTAGTACATCAATCACTGAGGGCTTTGCATGAACATAATCCATCCTTGCTGACCAGATGGCATTATGGAGCTCCTAATGACAAGAATTGATACTCCCACAAACAGAATCTGTTACTAAAAGATCTGTTGCGGCTGAAAGGCCAAACAAGTTTGTTTCAAGCTGAAACATGGTATTTATTATTCCTGCTAGAAAGTGTCTTCTAGATGAGATGGGAATGTGAGTGAACTGATGTAACCTCACATGTGGAATCTTCACTGATATCTGAAGACCTTTACCTTTTAAAAATGTAGGTTGTTAAAGCCAGTACAATGTCTGAATCCCCACCCCCCAATTTATTCAAACGTCAAATTGTTCAAATGTATTGTTTTGTGGAAAATAACCAGTGCAAATAAGCAAAAAAGGATGTTCTTCACGGTTCAATGTGAATACAAGTACGCTGTGTGATTTACAGTATGTTGATCATAGCAGTAGGCAGAAACGGAGAAAAGGTTTCTCATAACAGTAAGGTTGTATTTCACTTCAGAGCTCAGGCTTAACTGCTAGATGAGATATCTATATGGTTTGTGTTTCGAGCAAATTTATCTGAGCAGTTTTTATAATTTATCACTGACTTTGAAGTCAATGAAGCATTTTATGAGTTGGTAAATAATAAAGGTGAATAATTTTTAATCAACGTTTACATTTAGTGAGTTACATGGGTGAGTGGATATCGGATCAGGTCTTTCATCATTGTAGTTAGCAAATGTCAAGCCTGCACTAGGATTTCACTGGTCCACTGAAGAGTTAAACGCAGGTTTGGAGGTGACCTCTTTCATAAGGGTGTCTGTAGGGTTTTTTTTTAAACTATTTTTATATAGTCAGTAGTATAGGTTTAGTAGGGCTGTCAATAGACCCTTTTCACATTTCCGGGTTTCTCAGCACGGAAGTCGTCATAGTTGGGTTAACTTTTATAGCGGTGAATGAGAGAATACATTAAATATATATATTTTTTTGTGTCCCCATTTGCTCAAATAGCAAAAGAAAAACGTAACAATAGTGATTTCAGTATAGAGTGAGATTGATAACGGCAGTGAAAAGAGAGAAAGATGTTATTTTTACCATCACTCCCACGCACGCTGTATTAGAAACACCCTCACAGCAGCGGTAAGTTGTTTTTTGTAATTTGATGCAAACGTAATATAATACAAACTATTAGTGTTATAAATGTACATCCTTTTTTTTTTTTTTTTTTTTTTTTTTTTAAGAAAATGCAAAAACTGATTAACGGTCATTAATATCATAAATCCTGCAGTCTGTGAAAAGGAAATCTACAAAACATTGAGTTGCACTTGTTCGTTTGATTTAATTTAGTCATGGGCATCTTTGTTAGAGTCTGCATATTGGTTAAATGTGTTATGAAATATTTAAAAAGTCTAATGCATTCAGAGCCAACACATTTTATTATTATTTTTATTATTATTATTATTATTATTATTAATAATTAAAATAATAATTATAATGATTTAATTGCACATTATTTCTGTTTTATTGTATAATTACTGTAATTGTGCTTAACATATTAAACAAACCTAAGTAAAATGTATTACGTAATTGTTTACAATAATTTATTTATATATTTGACTTATTATATATTGTCATTTAATAAAATAATCAGTTTAATTTATTTAACATTTATTAAACAAATCTTAATCTAGTATTCAGAGAAAACTCTTAAGACAATTAATGAAATAAAATCTCTTTATCATATCTGTACACAATTTGTCATAGTTTTCACTTTCTAGAACAAAACCTCAAATATCTTTTTTTTTTTTTTTTTTTTTTTTTTTTTTTTAATGTTCTCTCTTAGCCCACAGGCAGATATGCTTATTCTTTAATGACAGGCTTTCATAACATTTGACGATATTTGAGGTTGTGACATTGAAAAGTAAGCTGCATGTATGATTAATTCAAAATGAGGATTTCCGCTATTTTAGTCAGTATTCTTGAGGCTCACTGTGATATTTTTATGACCGCTTTTCCTGCTGCTTTCTTTTTTGTTAGCATGAGGTAGTGGCTGTTTGTCACATTTCTTTGTGAAGGGTAAGAAACGAGCGCTTCTCTTTGTTCTGCTCACAGATACATGTGCGTGACTTGCCCGTGAATGATTTGGAGCGGTGTTAGTATCTGAGAGGAAAGGTGCTGCTTTCCCATGCTAAATGAGCTTTAATCTGCAATAAGTGTGCTTTGAAACACTCAGATCTTCACGCAGATCATGCTGAAGGTCACAGTAAGTGCTCAAGCTGAGCTTTATGAAAGGTTTAGCATTCACATTTACATGCATGCAGTGTTGTTGAAGGTGGAAATACAGACTTACAGACTTTATTCATTTAGTTAGCCTAACAAACTTCCTTCCTTCCTTCCGAACTTCCTTCCTTCCTGACTGACCGACGGATGGAACGAAGATATGTGACAATTTAGTAAAGGATGTATGTGTAAAAGTGTAGATGGTGCCTCTCATGACCTGGTCCTTCCTCTGTTTCTCTAGTGTGTAAATGTGAGGAGCTGTTCACCAACACCACACACAGGAGCCTGGCCATTCAGTTCCACCTGGAGTGCAGTTATACCTGCCTGACCTACTATGAGTATCGCAGGGCCAAAGAACACCTGCAGATGGCCCGCGATCTGTCAGGACTTGATGTTAACATGACAGGTAGGCAATATAACTTGAAGAAAAATTGTTTTGTGCAGGTAATTTGAAGGATGGATAAACTGCAATGCGTGACAGAAGTGATGGATGGAAGGATGGAAGGAAGAAAGAAAAATGGATTACCAGCACTGCAAATGAGAATGCATGAATGATTAAATAATTGTTTGTCTCACTCAGGTGCTCTAGGGAAGAGAACTCGTTTTCAGGAGAACTTCCTTGCTCAACTCATCTTAGATGTCAAACGGAAGGACAACTCGCCTGTTTCCAATTCTGATAGTCTCTCCCTCACACCAACACCTAAAGAACTATTACCAAAGGTACATGGAGTGTCTAAAATGCACTTAATGACATGAAAATGGTGGTTAATTGACATAATTTACAGGCCATAAATATTTTTATTTAATTATTTAGCTGTTTTTGCCTATCATGATAATCAGCTCAGGTCCTTGTCACCAGAGAGTCACATGCATGATGGGTAAATGTAATATGCTTTTTCTTTATTAGTCAATTAATGTTATTTGAATCATTTGCATCACTGCACATGAGTGAGGGGCAGAATATTGTTAAAATTTTACTTAAAATTATATTGCTACAGCTTTCCTGTAGCTCAAACAATAAGAGCGTGGTGTTAGCAACGCCAAGGTCATGGGTTCGATTCCCAGGGAAAGCAAGAACTGACAAAATATAAAATGTGTTCCTTGAATGCAATGTAAGTCGCTTTGGATAAAAGCGTCTGCCAAATGCATAAATGTAACTGTAAATGTTGCAGCTTCTAATAATATTCCTCTAAAATTTGGTGCGTAACTTCAATTAACTTGCAAAAGTAAATTTCCACTCTCCTTTGGCATTTGTCTTGTGCTGATTTTGCCCCCATGGTACATAAATACCAGTCACACAGTCCCTGTAGGGGCAAAAATGGTGCATTAATTTTCCCATCCATCAGGGGGCGACGTTTATTTTACATTTGACAGCAGACATGACATTGAGCTGCAATGAAGGTCGTGAAAAATATATTATGCAGATTTCCATCTGTCCAATTCTTTCCCGTCTTCCTCTCGCTGTCTCTCTCCTCTCACCCTGAGGCAGTGCTTTACTTTTATTGCACATTTTTGGACGGCAGTTGAGTTTTATCTAGTGTTTGGCTGATCTGTGCAGTGGCATTGCGGTGTCTGGTATTATCTGCTTTGGCTGCAAATGTGACAAATTGGGGACAGACAAAGATTTTACGGAAAATTCCCGGACTTATCTCCGTTTCCCCTTAGCTGGCCTCGTGTTTATGTGTTGTAGCCCTAAAAAGGTCCAGTAAATCATCTTTTTTTCTTTTTCTTTTTTTTCCTCCAGGATGGCTTGAGTTTTTGGATTAAATGTGATAAGATCAGTATTGCTTACAAACTCTGAGCTGATAGCACTCCACTGGGTTTTTGTTATCATTTGTCTGTGTGATGGCTTTTCAGGTAAAGCTGTCGGACTTAATTTCATGGGAATCAAATATGAACGTCAACAAATTAGATTTTAAATGGGCTAAAGAAGAGGAACATGTTAATTTGTTAAAATGCCCCGCCCCCGGCTATTAAGTATTATTGCTGACAGTGATTGGGGGGGGTTGATGCATGAGCTAGCATCATTTGCTGATTTGAGGTAATATTTCAGGAAATTACCCTTCTAAAGGGATTATAAAGGGCTAACTGCTTGTTTAATGCGACCTTTACAATGTAAAATTCGACAGGAGAATACAATACTAAATATCCTGCTATCTGGCAAAAAATGTCATGTTGCCTCTCCATTTTCGCTCACTAAAGTGTAATCTGTGTCTGTCATTTAAATGCTGCAAAATGAACATTTTTAAGGTCTTTTTAGGATCTACTCTGATTCTCATGCCTGTGTATATGTGTTTATAGGATCATCAGCTGAGTGATGATACAGTCCTGAACCAGATTAACCTGGCAGAGCCATCTGAACATGAACTCCCAGACCTCAGCGCTGAGGAACAGGCTCTTATACTGGCCACATGGTAAGTGTCTCAGTCAGTTTGAATTGTGACTGTGGTAACAGGATGGGCACCATACCCAGGTACTCTGAAGCGACAGCAGTGATCGATCATGAAACACAATAATTGCATCTCGAGTGTCTTTTTGACTTCAAAACTTTTCATACATAAAATTTAAATGCACTAATGACTATACACAGATACACACAAGTGGCCTCATTTTTTGGCTGTACTTTGCGGTCCAATTCACCAGGCAGCAATTTGTATCAGTCTTGTTCATAGTGACTTTCACTGTTGTGTGTCATCGGCGTTCAATATTCAGATGTTCCCCCGTTTAAGAGATGGTAGACTGTCCCCAACACAGTGATTTAAAAGTTTTCAGACACTTAAAGGGTTACTTCAGCGATTTAACATTTAAGCTTTGCATCAGTAGAAACCCGGTAGTATATTCAAATGATTGTGACCCCACCCCTCCTCATATCCCCCTGAGATGAGAGATTTATGTATTTTATGTCTGGAAAAAAGGCTCACATGATGCAAATATCGTTATTTTGCGTCATTGGAGGCTTTTTTTCCCCAGAGGCTAAAGACTACAGCCAGTAGCAGGAGTTAGTTTCGCGTGTTTTCAACCCGCCCATAGGGGTGGGATCTCACTCACAGAATGAAAATGCACACGTCCATGGCTTGGGCATTCATAATGCAGCGGTCGGAGTAACACTCGTGTTTTCAATTAATTCCTGTGAAAGTTAAGCTTCCATAGGCATGAACTGAAAACGCGCCTGACTGGGCAGCTGTGTTTTAGTTTTGGTTTTGAATTGGTGCCAATTGTGTTTTCATTAGCCTATTATTCTTAATGGAAAAACACAACAAAACGGTACAATGACAAACTCGCTTAAATAGCCGCTTTTACATTTCGCTTTGAAACCAAATCTTCCGTGATCATCTTGTCTGTCAGCTCCTCACTCTCTGATGAATGAAATCTGACTCCTGCTGCTGGTGTGTGCGGCGACTCCCGTTCGGCTCACGCTGTATTGAGCAGACACGTTCAGTTTTTAATTGTAGTGTCTGTTCTCTAACTGAACTAAATTTGTTTTATTACTATAAAAATCAAAACGACGGTGGGGTGGTTCTGCGGTGGGCAAGTGATGTAACTGGTGGGAGTGGCCTCATAGGGCAGCGAAGCAAGTGCATTCTGGGAGTTGTTGTCTTTCATCCATATGAGCCAAAAATACCTTTTCTGGCTTTTCTCAGTCTAGAAGGCACCAACTTCTAAAATAAATTCACATTCCTACTACATAAATGGCCCAATTTAAATACACATTCATCTTCCCAGCGGTGAAGTACCCATTTAATGGGATAGTTCATACAAAAATGAAAATTAGCCCATGATTTACTCACCCTCAAGTCATCCTAGGTGTATATGACTTCTTTCAGACAATCTGAGTTATATTAAAAAATGTCCTGGCTCTTATAAGCTTTATAATGGCAGTGAATGGTTGTTTCTTTTTTCAGTCCATAAAAGTGCTCCCCACGGCTCCGGGGAGGTTAATAAAGGCCTTCTGAAGCAAAGTGATGCATTTGTGTAAGAAAAATATCCATATTTAAAACTTTATAGACTAAGATAATTATCTTCTGGTGGTCAGTGGTATGCAAGTCGACTTGCGGCAAAAGACTAACCCCTGACGCGATGAACAGGATCATTGCAAGCTTTGACGCCTCTCGTGGATAGGGCTGGGCAACAAACTCAAGCCCCTCTTCTCTTATATCGAAATCCTCTGGCATTTCTCCTTAATTATTCTTGTTTTGGAATTCTAATTCATGACCAGTGTTTTGTTTTGCTCTATCTTCTGCACTTCTGCGTTCGTCAATATGCATGCGTCAAGGGGTCAAGGGTTACTCTTTTTTTTTTTTTTTTTTTTAAAAAGGGCATCATCTCAGTTAAATCTTATATAATCACATTCCTTCAGTATTATAAAGATTGTATTGTATTGTATTGTATTGTATTTTTATTTGTGAATAGCAAGATTGTCGCTGTGAAGGTAAAAGTTTCACTTTTATAGAAGTTTTAAGTCTTGCAGTGGAAATGCATATACTGCTACTGTTAACAGTTAAATGTATCGCACTACCACTTTTGCTAGAAGTATGCGTATGTCTCTTGTGTGTGTTTTTTTTTTTTTTTTGCACTTTATTATAGACCGCTTTTAAGAGTCTACATTGTGCATGTGATATTGAACATGCTTCTGAAAGTCAGGCTGTCAAAGCTCAAGCCAAAACGCTTTGAGTATAACTTCCAACAGGTCCTCTGGCTGAAATGTGCTTAAATTCATAGACACAAAAATGCAAGGAATAATTGTCTCCTCTGTCTCCTAATCCTTGAGATAAGTTGTATAGCTGTAGTATTTTAGTTCCTGACTTTTAAAGCTGCAGCTCGACATTTAATCATGTTCGGGATGTGTAAATCATTATGTAGACTTGTTTTATCTTGGTAACTTTAAAGCGCTGCGTCAGGCAGGCCTCTGTTTTGCAGAATACGGTGGGTTTTTTTTTTTTTTTTTTTTTTTGGTGATCAAGTGCGCATTGAGAGTGGTCATCCACCCCATCATAGCTCCGGAAGGATGTGCGGGGTTCTCCTACACTGCTCTCTAATTGGTGTTGTACCAGCCTGTGCATCCTGTTCCTTGTAGAAAGGTCGTCATCTTGCCCGACTGGCTGCTAGGAGACAAATTGCAGGCGTGGAATAATTAGCAGGGCGTAATTATGCAGGCCAGGGACCTTAATTGGTCTGCGTGATGGTTGAAGGTGAATTATGGGCCGTCAGTGGTGCAGTCAAGCAAAACCGCACGTACGGTTTAACGGTGTTCTGTTAGAATGCGAACAGCCTGCTGTATTATCCTCTGCTAACGTAAAGAACTGTGACGCAAATGAGTCAGACAGTTGCAGCCTGAGGAAAGTAGCTGAAGTTATCTAGAATATTGAGCTATGGTTCTAATAATGGGATTGAATAATTGAACTGCTGAGTGGGTGTTGAGATGTGCAACCTCATATTTCATCCTTTTGACTTTTTGTGACAACTTTGTTTTACTTCCTCTACTGCAGTACATAGTATGGGCCTCATTCATGAAACTTTTGTAAATATATGAGCAAATTCTTAGTAATTTGCACGTCAAATGGACCTTTACGAAAACTCTCCTCCAGATTCATAAACGTTTCGTATACCACGTATTTGGTAGTTAGACGTGTGTATATTAATGAATTCCAAACATTAGAAAATAGGATGCGCGTGCACGCTCATTCATAATTAGCATAATCCCCGCCCATGAGTGACAACTGCAAGTGACATGTCCAAGAACGCTGTGGATTCTTCTGGAATTCTTTCTCAGGTTTGGCTCCATAAATGCTAAAGAAACTAATTGGCCATATAAATATTCAATTATTGTGTGTCCATCAAAGCATTTTTAGCCAGCTAAAAAACGCCTGGTGCTCTTCTGAAAACGGCCAGCTGGTGGCGCTTGAAAGTGCTTTGCAAGGGCTTCCAGCTGAGATACTTTGGTTGCTATGATACAGACTATACATGGCAGTAGTATCTCATTTTGAAGAATATTACTGAACAAAAAATGCAGTAAAAAGCAGTATTAACTTCTCCATAATTGTTGTTTAGTCGGTGTACAAGTAGGATGATTGGTCGGTGTAATATTTGTCCCGCCCCTCCTCCGCTGTGGTTGGAGGGCCGGGGAAAAAGTGACAGTGACGAGCGCTGCCTATTACCCAATGTTGAGCAGTGTGAAAAATAAAAATAAAAATATTAAAAAAGACGGGGCAAATCCACTCTTGAAATATATGTACTATTAAATGTATTACACATGTACTTGAGTATGTTTTTAGTACAATACAAATATACTGTAATGCATTTTTAATACATTTAATAGTACGTCTTTTTCACCTGGTACATAGTGCATCAAAATGCAATGTCATCAGTTTGCCTAAATTAGAACACAGAACGGTCAAATGTTTTACGCACCATTTACATGTGGTAGGGAGCAGTGTAAATTTCTTTCGTACCAACTAACATTTTGAAAATACGAACATTTTTGTGAATCCGAAAATCTGCGTCAAATTCGTTCTTCTCGTGTTTCATGAATGAGGCCCAATGTGTGTATATTCAAGAAAAATTTGTTTTAGGTTCACTACAGCACATACTACAGTACCATAATATACAGTAATTTTACAATTTTACTGTACTAATCTATTACTTAACCAATTTATTATACATTTGTAAGGGTCTTTATTTTTACTCCATGCTAAACAAAGGCTTTTATTAGACTACTAATATTACTGGAGTCAAAAGAGTGAGTTAGTTACACGTAGATTTTACTTTTATTTATTTATTTTTTTTTCTTTAAGTAAAGATAATGACATTTTTATGCATTTATAGAGAATTAGGGATGAAAAATTATCTTTGAGTGATTGTGGTTTGTTGCTTTCCAGCATAGACTTTCAGAAGAATAATCCTGTTCACAAGCTGAATGATGAGGAGCTCCTGGCTTTCACGACGGTAAGATGCACTCTTTTCCGTCTTTCTCTCACAGCCTTGGTGCAGTTGACTCCTCTCAGACACACATCCGTACACGCAGTTGTATTTTCAGTCTGACAGAGTGTATATAAACGGGTCTCTCTCATTTGGTCACAGTTTAGCATCTACAATGTGTCTGTTTACACAAACAAATGCAAGCGGATGAAATGGTCTAATGGTCACTTCTGTCACTCTGCTCAGAACAGTAAAAAAAGAGGGGCCGTGCTCTGGTCAAATCTTCCACGTACAGTTCTGCTTGTATGTTTGCATACCTCTTACAAAATATCGCTTTTTTTAATGTAGAACTGCACTGGTGAAAATGTTTGACAGATGTATACATATAAATTTCACCATTTTACATAAATACCAATGTAAATGTATTTTAGTGAATTTATTTAAAAAATAAAGTTACATCCTTTCAAAGCTTAATCTTGCAATCATGTTTATGATGTGGCATTTTTGATTATTGCACAAAAAAAGCAAATACATTTTCCTGTCACAGTCTATGGTTTGCTGCCTGCTGTTCTTAACAAAAATCCTCCAAGTTCTGTAAATTCTTCAATGTTCCCAACATGCACTGCTCATTTCCCCTCCACTTTTGTAAAGTTTGAACAATTTAGGGGCTCACACACAAAGATATGCCAGTCAATAATTCATAAGACAACACGCAATATTAAGACCCAAGAGTATTAAATACAGTACAGTTATTTTTCATATTCAAATATATGCAACTTTTTCTAGGCAAAAATTTCTTTTTTTATCCACAGGGTTCTGTAAACGTCTGAGCTCAGCTGTATAAGACCTTTTCTGACATCTGTATGCTGTTGAGGATTTGACTTTCAGACGTTGTAATGTCAGAAAGGGGGAGATTTATTATTTTGACATGTCTTTATATTTTCAAGTGTAGCAGTTTTTGACAGTCTGGGTGAGAATGATGGACAGATTGAAAACTGCCCATTTCCTTTCAGCTCATTCACTCAAAACTCACGTTACAGGAGAGTGAAAAGCCATTGGAAACCTAAGCGTCTGGTTAGGTATGAGGAGAGCAAAACTCACTGAGCTAATAAAGACACTTCTGTGCCAGCAGGTCATATTGTCTTCCCGATACTCTTTAAGCCACTTCCTGGTAATTTAATTAGTTCAATGTTTCAGCCACACAAAAACAATTTGGGAATGTACCCTCAGAGTCACTACTTTTAATCTGTAGCGAGCTCCCACCATTTAAGATGTGGCTATTCTTATTAGCAAACACCCTCAACTAAAGCATCACACACTGCATGTTCTTCTTAATCGATATGTACCGGTAAATGAAATGAAGCCCTGCGGTGGTCTGTAAAAGCAGCCATGTGCTCAACGCCACACTGTCTACATCTGCTGTGAACATCATTTTTAACCACCAGCAAATTAGCATACAAAGAGTTTTTAAATCGGTAACCTGTGCCCACCAACAGCCTCAATTATTTACAGTCTGTTATTGCTGAGGACAGTTGTGTGTGATTTTTATATCCATTTACAAATGTCTCTGACAGCGAAATCAACCATGTTAGAATCACAAATGTGTGTCTTGCTCTATCGTGGGGATGCCATGTTAAAGTGGTTGGTCACAGATGATAATAACATGATACTTTTAATATACTGTAGTTGTGATTGGGGTAAGCTATGCTACGTTTTACTTAAGTTGACCACTAGGCATGGAGTAGTAAAAGGAGGTAAAACCAAAGTCCCTTTAAGACGAGTCATTTCATTTCATGCGCAGGCCTAAGCGCGCGTCTCAGAAAGCTTGACTGTTTCTATAGTAACCGGAGCTTCTAAGGGCAGCTGCAGTGACGTAATGACTCGACTAATCAACTATTGGCTTTCTTTTTGAAGGCAGGGCTTAGTCGCCATATTGGCCCTTGCTCTTTCTCCCATTCATAAGTAATCAGAGTGCACCGTCTTCCTATATGTAAAGTCTTTGGTAAAACTAATATTCTTAGTTAAGCTTGTCTGCAGTCAGCTATAGAGTCATAGAAACCTGTCTTGTCAGGTAAAAAAGTGGGCAAGGTGTGCTATGCGAGTTGAGTCAATGCAGAAAATGTGAACAATTACATTTTTAAAGTAAAGGTATTAACAATAATGAGAGAGAATATTTTACTAATGCCTGTTCCTCCCTGCCCCGTCTTACTTTGCTGAACATTTTCTCATTTTCTTTAACTGGTTAGGAAAATGTCTAATATTGAGACTTTTTGAATGTAGTGAAACTTTTTTTCTTTTTGTTTCATAATAGTACTTTTGTAATAATCAAAGCTTACTCCAATCAATGCTTATATAAACACTGTATAAATGTAGTTTATATAAGCATTTATGTAAATATTTTCTTATGTAAATATATTTGTATATATTTTATATGATTTTATATAAACATCGATTTTAAAAATATTGAATTTTCAAATCAGGAGAATTCATAATTTTCCAAATTTTCAGCCAATTTTGTATGTTTATTTTTGTGTGTGTATGTATGAAAATTCAGCTATAATATAAGGTGACGTGCTCTTGTATACTACAGTACTGAATTAACGTATACATGTCATTTCATTACCATGAGACATGATCTATAAACCATTGTATTGTACTTTTTCTGTCTTTCTGTCCTCTCCTGCTGTATTTTCACACAAACAATCTGAATCCGCACTTGTATAACTGTCTAATCCTGTTTAACAGTTCTTTAGCTCATTTAAAAGGGTGATGTTTCAGCTTGTCCTCCTCCTACGTTGTTTTCTTCTTTTCTAATTTATTCTTGGGTTACTGCCCTACCCGTCTTCGTGGACTCTGAATCTATTTGCATTCATTAGAAGTTGCCTTTCTCTGGCTCTCAGAGGACCTCGTCTGCTCCGCCTCTCCTCGTTGTTCAAAGCTTGATATCTTTATTTGTACGAGCAATGAAGTGAGTCCTCCGATCTCTCATTCGGCTGTGTGCACTTCTCTCTTAAACTCTCCCACGTCTTGGAATGAGGTCAGTTCTTTTCAAGTGTTTTTGTGTTATGGCCAGTTGCAATTTTCCCCAAAGTATTAAGTGACTTTCCCAGACAACTTTAACCTTGAAAGGACATGTTCCTACGCTTTGACAAATACACGCACCTGTTCTCATGGCCGTGGCGCTGAGATGTTGGTGGTCTCTCCTTGAAGTTAAACCCTGCTAATCAACACCTTTTAAAATCACAGTGTTCAGGAACCCAATTAGGTGTGGTACTGTGAAATGTGGGTCTCCATCTGTGGAAGGTTTGACTGTGTCTGACAGCTTTAGCAAACAATTCTAAGCCAATTCGAATGTGTCAACACCGTCACCGTAAGTCATCAGATATGCCAATCTCAGGTTTGCTTAAGGTACGAGGCTCTGACTGACAGGGTGAAGCAGTGTGATGGATTGGAAATGAGAAGGAAAAAGGGAACAAGAAGGAAAAATGTCTCCAGAGTCTGACCCAGAGGTTTGCATCATATTCGGCAAAAGCTGTTAGAGTCAGGTCCCTCTGGAAAAATAATCTACACTTCGAGCAAAGAGTTCAAACAGCAGTTTCCTGTGCCTGATGGAGCTCTGCTTTTTGCATGAACTCCAGAGTCCATATTTTAAGCTGCTTGGAAACCAAATTAATGGTGTAGAATAGGTCTGTGAGTCAGTTTGGGGTGAGGACATCCTCTGCCTCTGGACATAATTCAATTCAAAATTCACTGTAGTTGATGAATTTGTGCTCATAAACACTAGAATGAGATGAAATGATTATTTGGGTGGTTTTTCAGTATGGTTGGAAAATTGAATCATTTCAAAACCGTATGCAATACTTGCCTCATCAGCAAGGATAGCGTTGATAAAAAATATGCATTATTAGTTATAAAAATAGAATAAATTCAGTAACACTTTACAAAAGGCTATGGTCTCATTTGTTAACATTAATGTGTTAACTAACATTAACAATGAGCGATACATTTGTTACAGTATTTATTAACTCTTTCCCCACCAGGGTTGCCAGCCACCACCACCAGCATTTTTGACCATTTTCACAATTTTCATAGCCCCCAGAATATTTTGTTGTATGAATATCTGAATATGCAGTATATCAAAAGAAAGAACAGAGCCTCTGCTTTTGCTTAATATTTTATTTTAGCTTAATGTTTTCTTTTCGACATTTGAATGTGGGTAAGTTTTATTAAAAATACCAACATTTTGAGCAAAAAGCTGAAAAAAATCTAGTTTTTCACAATGATGATCAAAACATGGAGGAGATTGAGTCCATCAACACTACCAAAGCTTACGGTCTTATACCTCATCCTGGGTCATCTCATTCAGTAACATTTAGGCAATTTTATATGCTGTTTAATGATAGTGTTATTTTACATATGCATCTGCTTACATATGCTATCGCTTGTTTCTGCTTCTTCGCATGTCTTTTCATCAGGAGATTCAGTACTCTTTCAGATGTCATTGTGTCCCTTACCGTACAAGAGTGAAAACACAGAAATTTCTGTCAATGGTGGGGAAAGATTTAGTCATTGTTAACATTAGTTAATGCACAGAAAACTAAAATTATTAACTAATGTTAATAAATGCAACTTTTGATTTTAATAATGTGTTAGTAAATGTTGAAAAATACTAAGATTAATAGGCTAAATGCTGTAGAAGTATTTTTCAATTTCTATTTTTATATATGAATTTTAACATACTATTGATTATTAAAAAGTGAATTGAGATTTTTAACAAATTCTAACATCTATATCCTACAAAAGAAAACATTGAGATTGTCAGTGTCCGATGGTTTGAATTTAAATTTTTTCCCCAAAGCCTATTTATTTATTTATTTATTCATTTATTTATTTCTGTAGTCGTCTAATTGGGTGATTCATTTTGAGAAAATACAAGCAGCAGTCTTTTGATTTAAGTTATGGTTAATTTAATTGGTTAAAAAGTAGATGTTCTGAGCTATAATAACAATGTTCATCGGTAGTCTGTTTTGTGCCAGGCTCTTTTCTGTACTCTGTGCTATTAAACTCCCTGAATGTCGTTTCTGGATGTTCGTTTTACTGAGCTTCGTTTCTAAATGCATGAGCTATACAGCATTTCCTATTTAACCTGCCTTATAGTACTGGAGCTATCCAAGAATAACCAGTGAGATGGAGCGTAACCAGGGGTGGGGACTATCATTTATATGTCAGGATTATTTATTTTCTTCATCCTCAAAATGAAGTCTTTTCAGGGAAGGCAGGGAAGGGGACGTGTTCGTGGCTGAGTTAGCACTTCTGTAGGAACAGCAGGGAATACTTTCATAGCCCAGCCGTTTAATGCTGCAAACACCTCTTTCCTTTCATTTAATCATTTCGTGAAGGGTGGGAGGATGATAAAAATGTGTGCTGTCAGAAAAAATACATTGACGTACACTCCCTCTAAGGATGAGGATGTGTTCTTTTTGTGTTTGCGGTTATATGTGTGTGTTTATATGAGAGCTCATTGTCATAACTCATTGCAGAAATGTCCCGTTGCCCAATGGATGACGTTTGGTGGTGAATTCCTCTGGTTTTAATGATCAAGAGTCATTGATTGACCTCAAATACTGTTGCACATACAGCTGATAATGATGTATTGAATGAAATGATCTCATCATTGAAGTGATGAATCATTTAGGACTTTGTCATTGCACATTACTAGGATCTTTTGGGCATCAATAGGCATTTGCTGCATCATACAGTATCCCATACTGACAGCAATGTTTATATGCTTCCAGAAATCAATCCAATGCCATGTTTGGCTGTGTTCCCAGATGCATATTAAGCCTGGTTCTGGATTACACTGTTAATTGCTAATCAGGTTTGAACAACCCTTTTTAGTAGACAGTATGTCCAGGTAAACTAGCGCTTTAAATTAGTTTGTTGAGATCACTAAAGCTTTTTCGTTTATTTGTTCAGCTTCATTTTTAGCCATTTTCATCATTTTGCTTCAGTCTGCTGTCTTATTTCTCTTCTTGATCCTTCTCCTAAACCGCTGGTCTTGGCTGTGGGAAGAGTAACATCATTCGGATCAAAATCCCCCCTCGTAAGTGCCAAACCCGCTTCAGTTTCAAAGAGCTCCTCATGTGAGATGAATCATAGAGGTTTTGAGGCTTTTCTGGTCTGATCTCTTTGGTTCGTGATGTCATGGGTGGTAGCATCTCTACTAGTTGCTGTCAGAACCGAGCCCAGCAGTTGGCAAAACCACCTGGGCAGTTTGTACTTCCTCTATCTGTCAGCACTTTCCCGCTGTTTTGGCCATGAGACCACATGCGGTCACCTCCAGGGTGGGGCGTTTGAGCTTGTGTCAGCGGTTTAGTTTCCGATGATCATTGAACCCCCATTAGGGATCTCAATCCCTCCTACACTAGGTCAATGTAGTGATGGCATTATGTATGTAATGTGAGCTTGTGTTTGTTTGGTTGGATTGGGTCGTTTCCTCGCTGTGTTACCCATGAGGCCGATACTGGTGTTGATCTCACTGATGATCTCTGGCCAAGGGCAGTGCACTGTTGGCTGCACTGTGTGCCTAAATCCATTGCAGCCGAGTGTGACTGCATTGGCTCTTCCAGGGCAGTGTGTCCTGTCAGAGCTAAGGTGAGCACCTGCGCTCATAAATCTTTTGTTCACAGAGATGGGCGTCTCCCATTGGGCAATGCCAGGTCTGCACATCTTGAGAATATTTCAGTCAACATTTGGCTAATTTGAGCCTGGACACGGGATGGTCGTGTTGCCTGCTGTTGTTCATGATGTCATTTTGTGTGGGTTTGTGGGTGTTTCTTACACTTTGGGCACTTTTATGTCTCAGGGGTTGACTTTTTAAAACATTTTTTATTAAAAGCAACAGATTCAACTTTTCTTTGTGTCATAGAAAGACCACATTAACTTTTTACCATGCCTTCATTCCGTTTTTGGCTACTAT
Organism: Paracanthobrama guichenoti; assembly: GCA_018749465.1. Classification (NCBI taxonomy): domain Eukaryota; kingdom Metazoa; phylum Chordata; class Actinopteri; order Cypriniformes; family Gobionidae; genus Paracanthobrama; species Paracanthobrama guichenoti. Next base: position 4,855,888 of record CM031959.1, read on the forward strand.
TCAAGTGGCTTGTATGTATAGATTTAGTTTTAGTCTTGTCCCAGACCCAGAATTTCAGTATTAACCTATAAATGTCAAAAATATAAATAGTCATTTTAAATATTTGTGTGAACATGATTTATGTAAATTATTTTGTATATCTATATGACGGTCATTCCAACCACACATAATTTTAATACATTCTTTTCTAAAGTTAGTGTACTTGTTTGCCAAGGGGACAGTTGTCATTAAGCTTGAAATTAAATATTACACGTACTATTCCAAAAATGTTAACTTTCTATTTATCAATGAATCCTGAAAAAAAAAAAAAGTATCATGGTTTCTACAAAATATTAAGCAGCACAACTGTTTTCAACATTGATAATTGAACACTGAAAAAACTTTGAATCGCGTTATTCTAATATGCTTATTTGGTGCTCAAACATTTCTTGAGCACCAAATAAGGCAAGGCAAGTGTATTTATATAGCACATTTCATACACAATGGCAATTCAAAGTGATTTACATAGAAATGAATTAAAATAGTGATAACACATGCATAAGAAATAAGAATACCAATACAACACAATACCGTACAAGTTGGTCCAAGACGGGCTCCTGTAGGGGACGTTACCTTTGTCCCGCAGGGCCTCCCCTTTCTTGAGTCTGCTTCTTTGAACTGTCTGCTACCACAAGCAGAATGAAGCGAAGCACACTGCTCTCCTTTTCCAATCTCTTCCAGTCAGACAGCCCTAACCAAAAATAATAAACAGATGCCTAAGAAATAGAAATATAGAGTTGTAAAGAGAATTAAAAAGAATAAAATTGTGATGTATAGATAAAATAACAATAACCAAAGATAAGAACAAAGGTAAACTAAAATGATTATAAAAAGAATAAAAAGATGATGCATAGATGAGATGCAATCAGTCGGACATACAGTGGCACAGTGCTCATTCAGTAAATGCACAGCTACACAGATGTGTTTTGAGTCTGGATTTGAATGTGGCTACTGTTGGAGCACATCTGATCTGTTCAGAAAGCTGGTTCCAACTGCGGCTGGCATAATAGCTAAAAGCAGACTCTCCTTGCTTTGAGTGAACCCTTGGTATTTCTAACTGACTTGATCCTGATGATCTGAGTGATCTGTTTGGTTTGTATTTAATCAGCATATCTGCAATGTATTGAGGTTCAAGATTCAAGAGTTTTATTTGTCACTGTCACCTATTTTATAGGTCCTAGGTCATTGAGTGATTTATAAACAAGTAATAGTACTTTTAAAATCGATCCTAAATGTAACTGGAAGCCAGTGTAAAGACCTGAGGACTGGTGTGATATGGTCATATTTTCTGGTTCTGCTCAGAATCCTGGCAGCAGGGGTCTGTATGAGCTGCAGCTGTCTAATGGTCTTTTTGGGAAGGCCGGTGAGAAGATTACAATAGTCCACCCTACTGGTGATAATAAAGTCTTGCCTGGATACAAAGCATCTAATTCTTGATAGTATGCTGATTTATTTATTGCTTTGACATGACTACTGAAACTCAAGTCTGACTCTAAAATCACCAAGATTCCTGAGTTGAATTTTTTATTTTTTTTTATTTTTTAGACCTTTTAGCCTCAAGATATGCGTTCACCTTGAGTATTTCACTGTTGTTTCCAAATGTAGTGATTTCAGTTTTGTCTTTGTTTAACTGAAGATCGTTTTGGCACATCCAGTTGTTAACTTCATTGCATTTGCACAGGTAGTCAATGGGGCTATAATCATTAGGTGCTAAGTAGATCTGGGTGTCGTCAGCATAGCTGTGGTAAGCAATTTTGTTATTTTTCATTATTTGGCCCAGTGGCAGCATATATAGGTATAATAGGAGTGGTGCAAGAATTGACCCTTGTGGGACTCCGCATGTCATGGATGTCCACTCATGGTCACCTATACTCGCATAATAATCTCTCCCTTCTAAGTATGACCTGAACCATTTGAGGACCATCCCAGAAAGCCCAACCCAGTTTTCCAGCCTGTCAAGAAGTATGTTGTGGTCAACAGTGTCGAATGCAGCACTGAGGTCGAGTAGAACCAGAATTGATGTTTTGCCTGTATCAGTATTTAAGCGAATATCATTTATTATCTTTGAGCGCTGTCTCTGTGCTGTGATGCGGTCGGAAACCAGATTGAAAATTGTCAAAGTATCCATTTGAGCTTAAGAATTTGTTCAGCTGACTGAAAACAGCTTTTTCAATGATCTTGCCTATGAAGGGGAGATTTGAGATTGGTCTGTAGTTGCTCAATATGGAGTTATCCAGATTTCTCTTTTTCAACTACTGCGATTTTCAAGGAGTTAGGGAAAGTCCCAGAAAGAAGTGAGGTGTTTTTGTCTCTCTACAGTAGCAAAAAGAGTGCGCGTGTTGTTTGTTTGTTTGTTTGTTTGTTTGTTTTTGTTTGTTTATAATATTTGAGAAGGTCTCAATAGTTCCACATTGAAAGCATGAAGGCTGTCTTTATAGAGGTTATTATGGACTACAAGTGTGGTCTTCCGCCACATGCGTTCAGATTTCCTGCATTTGTCTTTTTATTATTTGCACTGCTGTTGAGTTTCTCCAAGGTGCTTTTTGTTTGCCACTCTTTTTCCTGACTTTCAGAGGAGCAATATCATCAATTACACTCTTAAAGCACTCTTAAATTTTGAGTTAAGAGTCAAGGAGAAAATCAACAGTCTGCAGATATGCTTGCTGTTAGAGATGTAGCCTTCATAAACGGCACATTAGTGTTCTCGTTTAAGCATCTCTTTTTGACCGGGACAGATCTAGCTTCAATGGCAGGAGAAATTTATATATCAAAGAAAATACAGAAATGATCAGACAGTGCCACATCCTTAATAGCAATCGATGAAATGTTTAGACCCTTACTGATAAATAAATCTAGAGCGTGTCCACGACTGTGTGTGGGTCCATGTACATGCTGTGTCAAATCAAAGGTGTTAAGAAGTCATGAGCTCTTTTGTTGTACTGGATTCAGCATTGTCTCTGTGAATGTTAAAATCCCCAGCAATAACAAAACAGTCAAACTCTGAGGAAATTGTTGATAACGGTTCTGTAAAGTCCTCAGTAAAGGCTGGAGAGTATTTCGGAGGCCTGTAAATAATGATAAGCAGGATGTGTGGAGCAGCTTTTAACACAATGCCCAGATATTCGAGAGACAAATAATCACCAAATGATACTTGCTTACATTGATGGACATCTTTAAAAAGAGCAGCAACACCTCCACCTCTCCTAACCACTCTGCAGACACTCATAAAAGTAAAGTTAGGAGGTGCTGTTTCATTGAGGACTGTTGCACTGCAGCTGTCTTCTAGCCATGTTTCATTTAGAAGCAAAAAATCTAGGTTGTTTGTGGTTAAGTCGTTGACTAGAAATTATTTGTTCTTAAATGAACGGATGTTAAAAAGTGCTAACTTAACAGTATTAATTCTTCCCCACATTAATCTTAGTTTGACAAATAACAGGCAGCAGATTAGATGGGTTTGCTATACAGCCTGAGAAGGCCTTAGACTTTCTATCACGTAATAGAACAGAGAAAGAGACAGGCACACTGGGTTCCTACTTGTTCTGTAAACATTTGATAAAGTTACTGTTATCATAGCGGGGACCCAACACACATCACTGAGAGCTGGTATCAGTTGTTTTTGGTTCACCTACAACAGATGGAGAAGGGTGTGGGCCCTGGCATTGTGACCGAAGAAATCTCACAGGAGGAGGGGGAGGGCAAGCTGGGCCCACAGGCTTTGGTGGTTGTGGGGCTCGATGCTTTTTGGTTGATATCTGGGGGCTCGCAGCAATCGAGTGTTATACTCTGGTTCCAGCATAAACCAGTTCCTCCATTTTCTCTGAGAAACTCAGAAGTGGGGATGCTGGAGAGAGGAATAACATGTCCTGGCTTCGCTGTCCATTTTCCAGAATGTCATCCTTAGGTGCTGAATCTTGGAGCAGTTCTAATCCGTCACAGTCTGTCTGTAGTGAGCTCTGTGGGCAGGGCTCAGCTGGAAGTGTGTCCGTGACCAGTGGTTGTTGTGTCTGCATGGTGTTATCATTGTCCTATCATGTCCATTCAGGTGCTGAAATGAAGTCCTGTGGTACTGTGATACAGGTGTGTGTGCCATCCAGGTTAAGTGGGTTGGCACACACAGCTGAAGCATGATGAAGGGAAAAATAATGTAACGTTGTTCAAAGGTCAGGGAAGAAGGAGGCGGGAACCGGCGAACATTTAAAAACTTGAATCAAAAATAAACAATACAATGACGGCGGCAGTCCCTCACGGACGACTGCCGCCTATAAACAAAACAAAAACGCAACATAATAACGGCGGCAGTCGGGCCGTGAGGGGCTGAAAAATATTTGTGTATTTTGCTACATACAAAACAAAACGCAACATAAAGTCCAGGCCTGGTCCTCTCTTGTCTTGCACTGCCGTCGCTCCTCCTTTTATGCTCCCGTCACTCCTCCATGAGACGAGACCGGTGTGGCGCACAGCTGACGCTCATCATCATTCGCCACCGGCCCGCTCTCACGGTCCCTCGCCTCGCCACAATAAATATTGTCCTTTAGCACTCTTGCACCAAGTTTGTTTGGGTGGAGGCCATTTGATGTAAATAGTTGTCTCTGACTCCAGAAGAGATTGAAGTTGTCGATAAAGTTCACTCACTTCATGTTGCAGTTTTTTTGCAGCCATGTATTAAGTCCAAGCAACCGTGAGAACCTATTTGTTCCTCTTGCTGGAAGTAGTCCACTGATGAATGGCTGAACTTTCAGTTTTCTAAGTGTTTCAAAAAGTTCTTAAGGAGTTCTGACTGCTCTCTCTGAATATTGTTCTTCCCCACATGAATGAGAAGTCGATTTGCAGTCTTATGTTTCATCAGAATGTTCTTAAGTTCCCTGTTTACATAAGAACTGTTGCTTGTGGATGGCAGAATGTAGTTGTATCCCTGCTGCTAATGTTTCTAATTATGGAGTCACCCACTATCAGAGTTGTTGGCTCGACTGCACTCTGAGCTGAGTGCCACTGTCTACTCGACCTTGAGTGCCTGTTAGCATCGGTGTTAGTTGCGGGCTGATTCAATCTGTGTTTGATCACATTCATCAGGTTTGGGGACTCCTCACCCACATTCATTAGTACTTCAAATCTGTTTTCAAGATGTATAGTTGGTGGTAGGAAACCAGTGTTTGCAATACTTGTGTCTGGGGTAGAGCATGCTACTGCGGCAATATGTGATGCTCGTGACAATCTGATACTTCGATTGCCTTTGGGTCTTGTTCCCTGTTTGTGCCATCGATTAGTGTGTTGATCAGTTACTTGTTTCTCTACACTCATTTTGGTCTGTTGAGTAGCACTAAATTTATGGTACTCACCGGCTGTGTGCTGAGGTGAAGCTCTGCTATATGATTTCGTCTGGTTTCGTGGTTCCGCAAGTAACTTTTGTTTCAAGAACTGCAGTCCTTTGTAAAAGTCTGTGGCAGTTTGTGCAGCAAATAGATTCTTGAACTAGAAGAGGCATTTTCTTATCCTTTTGAATATAGGCAGCTGTGTTTTCCCTTCTCCAGAATGTAAGCTGATGGCAGTGGGAGGCTGGTCGGATGAAATATTCCACTTTTTTGGAGTAATCCAGTCACCAGAGCTTCTAATTTTATCATTGAAGTCAAGCTTTGTCGTTTGAGCACTGTGCTGATTTGCTGAAGTTGAAATGTTGAGATAAAATATAGAAGCGATAGAGCAAAGCGCGGAGCAGTAAGCATGAGCGTCCTAACAGTAGCGAAGCAGGAAAGCATATTAGATAAGCATATTAGAATGATTTCTAAAGGCTCCTGTGACATTGAAAACTAGAGTGATGAAATTTTGTTTTAGGAATGTTAATTTCCTGAAAGTTTAAAAGTGCCAGTAGTTGAAGAAACACCCTTCTACAGGTTTGAATAAATTCCCCACTCATTCTCCAGTTCTTGCTTGAAGGTTCCTTCTTGCCAGTTCTGTCAGAATGAGAGAGCATCTGTTTTTTTACCTGCAGTGTTCAGAGAGCATGTCGGTGTCAGCTTGGTGCTTTGTAAAGCATGCAAAACACAGTTGATATTTATATGTGGGACAGAAGCAGACTTAAAACATTCATGTCTTGACTTTCAGTTCTAGTGGGCTGTATATTTGTATTACACTCTAAATGCAGTTAGTGTGGTTTGAATGAGAAGATGCCTTCAAGATTCAAGAGTTTTATTTGTCACATGCACATGCCTTACAGTTAGAACGAGATGTTTAATATATTTATTAAAAAAATTACTCCGATCTGTGGGTGACTTTTCTCTGCTGACCCTTTAGATTTAAGAGTCGATTAGACGTTAATGAGACATTTGCTCATTCACTATTGAAATATGCACCCGATTCAGATCTAATTTGTTTTCCCTCCCTTGTCTGAGCAGCGAGAGTTTATTTATGAGACAACAGTGTGAGGTTTAATTTCCCCTCCGTTCTCTTTGGCATACTCATGTTACATGTAACCACAGCCCTAATTTTCTGGTCATTTTCCCTTACTACTGTCCATGACGTGATCTGGGCTTGTCCTTGTGTCTTCCTGAAGGTCAAAAGACCAGCTATGACGACACAGGCAGAGAACAAACAAGCCCTTTCCTTCCACTTTAGAGATTTACTGAATCTCCATGACAGATTGATTGCACCCGATGCTCAGTTTGATTCAACACCTGTGTTCTTGCAGCCATTGTTTCTCTCTTAGACATCATAAAGATGTTATAGTCAGTTTATTGAGGTTGTTTGCCAACAACTTTTCCATCTTCTGCTGATCTGCAGTCTGCTGATGCTGGTCTTCACTGGCTGGTTGTGTGTGCAGGCATCTTTCCAGTCTACATGTGGATCCAGGAGTCTGCAGGCTGGTTAGATGGTTGTCACGTGCCCAGCAAACATCACAGTTTTTTACTGTCCGCTTTTTATCTTTGCTACACACATTGAATGTCTTCACATATTGAATATTGCATGAAGTGAACCACATTTACATTTTATGCATTTTGGCAAGTGATTTTATCCAAAGTGACTTTTTTTTATACATTTTATCAGTTTGTGCATTCCCTGGGAACCTTGGCGTTATTGCCATGCTCTACTGTTTGAGTTACAGGAATGCGGGCATTTTTAGTTCATGCTTTGATTTTTGTACATACTATTTCTTTTATTGGTGGTGGTATGACCAAAATATTTTTGCTGCAAATTAAGGCTGGGCGGTATATCGAGTTTGAACAATAGATCAATATATTTTTTAGACACAAAATGGAATGAGGCAATACCATTTATATCAATATACAGTAGATTGATACGAATGCGCCTGAAAAATAGCGGAGTACGCAGAATGAGCTGATACATGATACAATTTGTCCTAAACATGACATGACATTTATATTAAGGGCTTCAAAATAACTGGTAAGATATAGTTAACACCTAGTTTAAAGCAGCTTGCCCTGTCAGGTGCTCTGAGAGAGAGGTTACTTGTGCTGACAGACAGAAAAATACTTGCGCTGTTTAATGCATTTGAAATGTGGTGCTTTCCTCAGTGCATAACTTGCATTTCACTTGTATATTCTCCATCTGTAAATGTTAGAAAGGCATGCAAATATGTCCATTTTGCTGTCAGGAGAGGATGATCCTTCAAGTGAATCTCCGCTAAAATTCAGGCTTCCGTGAATGAGCACCGCCACGCGCATTCGCGCAAAACAGGCGGAACGCAATCGAATAAAAACACAATAATTCTGACTTAAGTTTAAATATTTTTTAAATGTTTGTTGGACAATAAATGTGCCATGTGTGGAATTTTAAACCTACAAGTATATTTTTATGAAAGCGTATATACCCCCATTTATAATGGGATAATCAAATAATGGCTAATATGCTATTGTTTTTATTTTCATATTTAGTTTTAGTGAATTTAGAAACAAAATGAATCTTTTTGTTTTTAGATTGTAAAACCCTTTTGCACATAATATATTGCATAACCTACATTACATTCACTGTATTTGTTTATAGCCTTCAATAGCAACATTGTTTTTAGGACATCATTGGGCAGGATGTGAAATAAAATAAATAAAATAAAAAAATACCGGATATATACCATGTATATGTATAAAAAAATGTCTATATCGCCCAGCCCTACTGCAAATTCAACCCCAAAAAGCTTGTACATTTTGTTTTTTTGATAATCTGCCATTTCTTTTACATTTACAGTAGATTCAAATACAAATGCACCTTGTAACATTTGAAGAACTACTAAAGAAACCCTTGTTGCAAGTCATATGCCAATTTTAATAATGTCATTTTATACATGCACAGTCTCATCAGTGATCTGACATTGATTTGTTTGGTAATGAATCCCAGAGAAATGAGAGAATCCCTTTCGCTGCTCGGATCTTTGCTTGTTGGGTGTGTCATCTGTAATATGTCACCTGACAAGCAATTTCAAATGCTTGTAATGCTGAAACCATCCAGAAGATCATATGTCAATTTTTTTTAATTTAATTTCTTTTCTGGTTAAGTTCTGCTCTTTGTAAAAAAATAAAATAAATAAATAAAAAGTACATGTTGTCGTTTTTTGGGGGTCGTTTGCTTGTGTGCTAAATCATATGAGGATCCCCATAAAGATTGCATTGCTGCTGACATGGTGTTTAAAAATGTATAATATATTATATTGTTTTATATTAATTATATACATTTATTATATTATATTTTTTATTTTATATTATAATTTAATATAATTTAATTATATTAATTATAAAAAGGAAATTTAAGTGTTTTTTTTGGATCTGGTTTTGTTGTTGGACTGAACTAGATCGAACACAGCAGTTACCTGCCATTTTCTGTTTATAGGGTGATAAAATATTATTTGGACCAAAGGTCTATCTTTTTGAAGATTTGGGATCTTCATGTGGCTCTTTATTCACTAATGGGTTTATGTGTCTGAAGCACCTGCCGTAATCAGAATGATATCATGGCGGCGCAGATGTGCACTGGCTCAAGTTGTCTTATTGGCTTCAGGATGGTTTCCAGGAAGGACTGGCTAGTTCAGGTTGAACTTGAGCTCTCAAATCTCTTTGGAAAGTGGAACCGTTCTGATTTGAAAGCGGGTCGGCCGTTGGGGTTAATTTATAGCTGCAGCGTTTATGTGACTGTCTCACCATAAATCTTCTAGTTCCACAAGAGCCTAATGACTTTAACAGAGTACTTGCTTTTCATGTATATCTCTAAATAAATACATGTGGAATTAGGTCTTTGCAGACTTTAGTACAAGATTAAGTCATCGTCTGTTAAGAAAATAATTATTTTTGTTCAGTTTGCGCTCTTACTGTTGAATTTTTCCATTAGGACTTACAGGGCTTCTCTCCAAATAAGATAAAGTACAGAAGGAAGAAAAGGGGTGTACCTTTCATCAAAAAGAGAAGGATATTGTCCTTCCCGTTTACCTGAGCTGTCCTGTTGAATAATTTTACGTTGTTCATTGCTCACCAGTCAACATGTTATGTAAGGGTTGGGACATCTTTCTTCTTAAAGGGTTATGTTAAGCTTTGTATCAGTAGAAACCCGGTAGTATATCCCCCCCCCACCCCTCCTCATATCCCCCTGAGATGAGAGATTTATGTATTTTATGTCTGGAAAAAAGCCTCAGATGACGCAAAATTTGCATCATCGGAGGCTTTTTTCCCCAGAGGCTAAAGACTACAACCAGTCCATAGGGGTGGGATCTCACTCACAGGATGTTAATGCGCACAGCCTCAGCTCGGGCATTGATAACAGAGTGTCGGAGCAACGTGAGTGCTTTCAATGAATTCCTGTGAAAGTTAAGCTTCCATAGGCATGAACTGAAAACGCGCCAGACTGGACACGCACCGTGGCCGTGAATGAACAACAATTGCGGCCATGAATGAATGCCGGGCGGCCGTGCTCATTTTAGTTTTGTTTTTTTACTATGACAAAATCACTTAAATAGGCACTTTTACATTTCGCTTTGAAACCAAATCTTCCGCGATCATCTTGTCTGTCAGCTCCTCACTCTCTGATGAATGAAATCTGACTCCTGCTGCTGGTGTGTGTGGCGACCCCCGTTCGGCTCACGCTGTATTGAGCAGACATGTTCAGTTTTTAATGTGCAAGTGATATAACTGGTGGGAGTGCTCTCGTAGGGCAGCGAAGCAAGTGCATTCGGGGAGTTGTCTTTTTTCTTTTTCTTTTTTATCCATATGAGCCAAAAATACATTTTCTGGCTTTTTGCAGTCTAGAATTTCACATTTCTACTACATAAATGACCCAATTTAAATGCACATTCATCTTCCCAGCGAACGTCTACGTCTTTTACGTCTAGTCTGATCAGCGACATCCAGACGTCGCAACAAATTTTCTCTCTTAAGCCAAGACCTCCTCTTTTCCAACACTGTTCTGTCGCTCAGGGGTACATTTAGGACTAAAGACACATCTCGCCACCCTATTGCCAACACTGGGCTTGTGTACATGTAGATGGTATGTCTGGGATTTCAGTCTTTCTGAATTAGCTGTTATTCTCTGTTAGGGACCCTTGCCATATCCAAACACCTCAAGGTGCTTGAGTCATAGCAAAGCTGGTGCACCTTCAAAGCTAGTTATTCATGCTTTCATTGCCACCTCAGGGACATGGACATTGGATTGGACGATAACCTCACAGGATGTCTGCTCTCCACCTTTAGTTTTCTCATGGGTCTTTGTCAACATTGTTCACCAAAACAAATGTAAAAACTGAGGATTTTATGGTAGACTACCCAGCCACTGAAAGAGGCATGCTTTAACTGTTTAGTAAACTGTATTTAGGTCAAAAAGAGTACGTCTTACGAATGAGCTTTTGAATGAGTGATGCTGTGACCAGATGTGTTCAGAGGTCAGCACTCAAGTGCCAATCAAAATTCAGAATGGAAGAATTGGCTCCATTTCTGTTTGAGTATTAACTTGAATCAAATTGGCTACATCACATGGGAATTTGAACTGGAATTAATGGTATGTTATTTGCTTACAGTTCCAACGTGTATGAGTTTCTTTCTTCTGTTGAACACAAAAGGAGATATTTTGAATGATGCCGGTAACCCAGCAGTTGACGGTAACGTTGACTTCATTGACTACGGACCACATTGACTATGGAAGTCAATGTTACGGTCAACTGTCTGGTTACCAACATTCTTCAAAATATCATCTTTTGTGTCAAAAACTCAATGAAAATGAGATTTTCTCAATTCATGACCCCTTTAACATGGGTTTGCTTATGATCTTTAAACTGATGAGCTATATCCCTGCTCTAATACATAACCCATGTTTTTTACCTTAATTTTTCTGACCCAGGTGGGTTTGATTAGTGTGTGCTGAAAGTTGACGTTCTCAAATTTACCTTAATCGTGTGTTTAGCCAGCAGTCCCCCACAGGTAAAACTGCTAGTGAAGAGGTATTGCACCAGAAGCTAGAATGTGGGTAAACTGATAAACTGGATAAACTGATTTTTGTTTTCTCGCTCAATAGTTTAACACAAAACCCATTCCCCGTGAAGTCATTGACGCATCACAGCTGTATTATATTTGGCTGTCATCGACAGGTTTAAATGATATAATGCAAAAATGAATCTCCTTGCAGTCTGCGAATGGCATCATACTTGGGCCACCTGCTTCAGAAATTAAATGACACTTGAACTTTGAAGATAAAGATGTGGTCTCTATGAGCTCATGTCTGACACTTTGTTATTCAGAGAACCTTGATGATTCTGTACTGGATTTATAGCCTCCTTTTGAGGTTTCTTCCCACATACCGAACAGATTAAATTAATATCCATGTAAATACTTCGCAGCAGCCATATTGTGTTAGCTAAAGGTAACTCTCTCCTTTTCATAATAGACATTGTGCAGATACACATTAGTGATCTGACAGTGAAGGACTATTTACACAGGCTCACAGAGAAATTTTGGCAATTTAGAGTTGGTTCAAGATGAAATGGTAGGATATTGTTTTCAACAGATGATAGTCCTCACTTGCGTCATCTGTTTGGTAAGCCACCTTATGTATAAGTGCTTCCTGAACAGTGACGCTGATGCAGGATTTTGTGGTGACTGTTTCATTCTGATGGGCTAAGAAATATTGGCCCAGTGGCAACCAGTTACTTGTACTTGGATATTATTTATATAATTTAGATTATATGAACTATCCTTTGTCTGCTTGCTTTTAAGAAATTAATCAACTCCCAGCTGTTTATTCAAAATTAAATTTTAAAATTTAAATGGTTATTTATTTTTACTTAAGATAATTATGTGTATTTAGATGAGATTAAGAGTGCCAATGATTTGTTGTGTTTTTCATAAACGCTTCCATACCTAAACAAAATGATAACTTTGACTCTGCTTCCAAGCAAACCATGTGGTTATGGTCAACTGTCAAGATTGTAATCATACATAAACATAACATACTTATTGCAAAAGGAGATTAACACAACATTTACGAGGTTGTGTAATCATTGTACTTTTGTGCCCCAAGAGAAAAACCGTGTTGATGTAAATTGTCACAGAAAATGATCTAATATTCCTCTATTGCTCAATTCAATGACTTCTTAGACTCAGAGTCTCCTGCTATCCGGTCTTTCCTTCCACCACTTCAGCAGTATTAATATGAAGTATACAGTCTTCAGTGAGTAGGAACTTAATGGTTTATATTGCTGGTGGTTTTGTCGTAGTTAACCAGTAAAAAGTAAAGACTGATGTTCAGGGAATTTCACTATAGCATTTTAGAGTCAGTCATGCCTTCATTTTCTACAGAAAGAGCCTAAAGTCGTCTTTTTTTTGTTTAATTCCCAGAAGTGAGGACATTTTACTCTTTCTTTGTGTAATTAAAGTAATAAAGGTAAAGACTCGGACCACTGAACATCTCATTTAGGCGGCTCTTAAATTTCCCTCTCCCTCCATTTCTCATGGTGTCTCTCGCTTGGAAAGACTTCTGAAGAGCTGTGCTGCTACTGCTCACATCTACTGTTCTGTCTCTCATCTTTAGACGGGTGTCTCTGAAGACGACCTGCTGCGGCTTTAGCTCATTTATTATTCCAGCTGTGCTTTTATTAGTGATGTCAAGCTTCTCCGAGTCGCTCACAAAGTCTTTTTATAGTCTTATAGAATAACCAGTCTTCTGGACACTAATGTATATGTTTTGCTTTTTAATGTGAACTTTGTTATAATATAACTGAATTAATTGAGAATCTCACCTGAAATAAATCCGATAACATCAGTAATCTTCCTTCACTCAGCTGATTTCCATATTCTGTCTAAAGAATCTGTGGTTCGTGGCATATAATTAACAATATTTCTCAACTTTTGAGTTTTTCCTCATCCTTTTCACTATCGTTATGCAACTCTATGCTATTGAAGTCAACTAAAATGTGTTGTAAACTTACGGAAGTGAATGTAAACACAAGTGCCAAAGGTTATGCTTTTGCACTGAGGTTATATGTATGAGAAAAGACACAACAGTGCAAAATGAAAGATTAGAATGGGCTACGTTTATTATACAGTTTTTCCTATATTTTTTTACTTTATTCAAGCTGTAAAACTAGGAATATAAAACTAAATGTGTTTTGCATCACAGTGTGAAGTTAGTATGGACATGATAATTTGAGATCAAACATAAAATGAAGAAACCGAAAACTATGTTGGCGGTCTGTGGCACAGCAGGATTTTGAGCAGCCTCCTGAGTCATAGCTGGGCGCCATGGACAGACGGCGAGTGGCGTCTCATAAAAAAACATTGTGTTCGAATTTTAAATGTGGCACAACGTGGCACTGTGATGCTTTTCCCCCCACCGTATAGTACAGCAAATGAAAAATTTTGAAAACAAAATCACTTGCCAAGGAAGGGTAATGAATTGCCCTTAAGAACGATTATAGTGATTTGGTGAAAATGGACATTCTTAGCCAGTCATAAGTGTAAGGTGGCAGGTAAATTTAAGTCCGCATGAAATTAATATTTTTTTCTAGATACATGCTACTGACCTCGACTTTATCTACTCCTTGGTGACAAATGGCAGATCTCTTCAGTCATTTCATCTACATAAACCATGCATTCAGATCTGCCTCCATCCAATCAACAGTCGAAGGATCAAACGAAGTCCCTGCCCTACATTCTTTCGTTTCACTCAGATATACATCACAATATGAAATAAAATGTTGCTACTCCCATTTAATTGTGACTTTAAAGCTAAGGAAACTGGAGTCCAATATAGTTATTTTCTGTGAAAACATACCATACTCTGTCTCAGTCTTGGGCTGGTCTGGTGATTTTTAAAATGCTTTCCCTCCCATTTCCGAGCCCTGATACTGTTACCATAGCAACACAGGTTTTTTAGCACGGCAGAAGCGTGTGGAGAGGAACAGAGGTGCCATTCTGGAAGGAGTGGGAGGGGTCACCAGCTTGAAAAGTTGTTTCTTGGTGGTTTCTTCCCCAGGGAAGGAAGCTGCTTTGTGATAATCATCTTGTCAACTTGGCATTGCAGTGAACAGTGAGATCTCTTAGGGTGGGAATATGTTCTGTGCAACTCCCAAAGTGCACAGAAGCACAATATAAATGCATACATATACAGCAACAGTGCCATTTTTTTAATCTTCTCATCAGCTGAGAACAGTGCATTTCTCGTGTGTGTGTGTGTGTGTGTGTGTGTGTGTGTGTGTGTGTGTGTGTTTTTCAGTTTGTCACCATCTGTATAGCATATCTTCCTGTGTTGAGAACAGTCTCTACTTCCTCTACTTTTGTTAGACTTTGTCCTGGTATCACACACAAAATCAGGCCTGTTGAATTTGTATCCATCTTCAAACCAAACGGAGACTGCTGGCTTATCTCTGGAAGTCCACTGCCTCTTCAATACACCAACATTTGGGGGCTTGTCCTCTCTTCCTGACTCATCCATCTGTTCAAGTGAAGCTGTATGTTTTTATGCTTGTTTTGTAGGCGTATCAGGAATTTTATTAAGTTTTGTGCATCCCACTGTATTTATGATCGGCGTGAATTTGGGTTTTGTCTTGGATTCTGTCTGACCTCTGGCGGTGCTGCTCGTTCCCCCTCCTCAGGGATTGTCTCTTATCAGTTTCAGATCTCAGATATGCACCCTGGGTTATGCTCCTCTGAAAGATGGATAGATAGCACACAAGTAGAGAGAACTCAGGAAGTTTTGCTTTAAAAAAAGACAATAATCCACACATTATCAGCTTGAGTTTCCAAAAGATGTACTGCCAAAATGCTTATGTCACTAACAATTTCTGCCCCTCCATCTGATACTTTCAGCCCATTGGGAGACAGCCGAAGTGTCTCTGTTATTCATTATGTTCATCAGTGCTTCAGGGACATAGCCAGGTTTATTTTATTGAGGGATAGTCCAAAAATGAGAATTGAGATCTTTCTGGCTCTGTACCAAACCTTTGAATTTAACATTCTTTCCTAACTGACTGAATTGAGATTCTCAACATACACATTGTGTATGTAGCAGAAGAAACTTAGTCTCACGTAGGCAAAACTTTGACTAAACCTATTGTTACTTATTTTGTTAAAGAACCATTGAACCAAAAAGTACCAAGTAAGATGCAGTGCATTGAGGTTGCCTTATCTATTATGATACACGCCATAGATCAAGTCTCTTATGAGGCAGCATAACTTTTCTGCCTACTGTTCGTAACAACCTTCGCATTGTGAGCTTGCCAAAAATGCCTAAAAATGTTGTCTGGGTAGGCAGCTCAACTGGTGCTCATTCTGGCACTGTAGCCTTCCTGGAGCCCTTGTGTCTGTAGACAGAGTTGGGGTGAGGCCTATTACAGTAAGGGTGAGTTTAAATATAGACATTTCCACCCAGATAAATACAGACCCCACAGTACAGTACACTAACACACAGTGAGAAAATGGCCCACAGGAGACTGGTATGTTTCTTACAGGAACATTCTCCCCAGCAAGGCCCACGACCATTTTCCTCCTCCTAAAAATAAATCTGCCACCATTTTGCAAGTTTTGTAAGACAAATTCAATGTTTAGCAGCACATTTAAAGGGGTCATGAACTGCAATATTTTATTATTTTGTTTCCTGGGATGCACTTAAAAAGGTTTTTTTTTCTTTACATCAATTTGTCATAATTTAGAAATAAAAGGCATTTTTCCCACACCTATTTTAACCCTTTGCTCTGAACGCTCTGTTTGAAGCAGCGTGTCTGCTGTGAGACTTCAGTGAAACGTCCACTGTTGTGATCGACTAACGTCTTTGCATATGAAATCGGTAGTATTACATGTTGAACAGTTCTCAAACTTTTAGTATATTTTTACTATTACAGCTCTCTCAAGGTTAACTAATCATGAAAAGTGTTGCTTTATAGCATTACATTCAGATTGTGGTAAAAAAGGTTGCAGTGATGAGCATCACAGACATGTTGAGCACATGAGTGATCTTGATTTCTGCACACTAACGACTGCTTTCATCATAACATCATAACAGTGCAAACACCATGTAAATAAGAGATCTGTTTATTATAACTGGAATTTTGGCACGAGTCTAGATCTCAGTCACTGATAAACTCACACTGTTTGATTGACAGCTCCAGCAATTGTGAAGGGAGTGTTCTTTGATCGCTTTCTATTTTAGAATTGAATCACAGTTAACAGATTATTTTCATCCTACCAAGAGAAACAATGTGAAGTTGACTGTTTCAGTCACTGGTTTGATTTACTAACACATTAGCATTAACACAGCAATAAATGATTTTGAGACAAACATCTGACTACACAAATCATTATATATCAGAAGTCACTGATGATTTTGATTAGACACATACGCTTATTGGGTACATATCAAATGATCTGTAACAAAGCAATAGTGACACAGTAAAAAAAAAAAGTTACTCTCAGTATTGCACCATTCCTGTCAGATCCAATATAGAAGTCACAGCATTTTTTTTATTTCAGTCTCTCTTCATCCAACAACAGAAGGCAAACCCAGTATCGTATAACTGCTTGTTCTCAAACCAGTCACCGGTAAAATGTACGAAGTACAAACACGCAAGTCTGCACTGATGTGACTAGGACGTTCATTAAAAATAAACAGAATCCTTTTTTTCTCTGACATCGGGATCCTTCGGCAGCTCACAGCCAGGAACCGCGCAACATCTGCATGGCCTTGCAATCTTGTTATTAACACAATCTTATCGTAAACAACTACTTTAGATTAATTCGCTGCTCATCGACTGAACATCAGTGGGTGGGGACAACGATGCGATTGTTGTAAAAGTAGGCCTTGTTGTCTTGCTCCAGAGGCAGTCGTATGCAAATGATTGTTCCCCTGTGACGTCACATGCCAAACATCCAAACAAAGCTTTTTACAGCTTGAACATATAAATGCTTTTTATTTATTTTATTTTATTAAAGTTCTGGAACTTGCAGGATGTATTAATGATACAAAGCCCTCTTATATGCCAAAAGATCAAGGAAAATTGAATTTCTCATGTCATGACCCCTTTAAATGTCAGACGACTTTAGTTTGAGTTTGTTCATTATTGTCTAGCAATATGATTCAAAATCAAGTCAGTACTACTCATGATGTCAGTACTCTACTGCTTTTTCTGCATTTCCAATTGTCATTACATTTCAAATATATATTTTTGTATTTTTTCAAAAATGTTGTGTCTATGATTTGTTGTAATGCTGTCTTTGTATTGACATACACTATATTGGCAAAAGTTTTGGGACGCCTGCCTTTACATGCAGATGAACTTTAATGACATCCCATTCTTAATCCGCAGGGTTTAATATGGAGTTGGCCTACCCTTTGCAGCTATAACTGCTTCAACTCTTCTGAGAAGGCTTTTTTTTTTTTGACCATTTTTCTAGAAGTGCATTTGTGAGGTCAGACACTGATGTTGGGCGAGAAGGCCTGGCTCACAGTCTCTGCTCTAATTCATCCCAAAGGTGTTGAGGTCAGGACTCTGTGTAGGCCAGTCAAGTTCCTCCACACCAAACTCGCTCATCCATGTCTTTATGGACCTTGCTTTGTGCACTGGTGCGCAGTCATGTTGGAACAGGAAGGGGCCATCCCCAAACTGTCTTCACAAAGTTGGGAGCATGAAATGGTCTAAAATATCTTGGTATGCTGAAGCATTAAGAGTCAATTTCACTGGAACTAAAGGGCCAAGCCCAACCCCTGAAAAACAATCCCACACCATAATCTCCCCTCCACCAAACTTTACACTTGGCACAATGCAGTCAGGCAAGTACTGTTCTCCTGGCAACCGCCAAAGCCAGACTCGTCCATTGGATTGCCAGACAGAGATGCGTGATTCGTCACTCCAGAGAACATGTCTCCACTGCTCTACAGTCCACTTATTACATAGATGGCAACCTATCAAAGTACCACGCTTGCATTCACTGAACTCCTAAGAGAGCGATCCATTCTTTCACAAATGTTTGTAGAAGCAGTCTGCATGCCTAGGTGCTTGATTTTTATACCTTTGGCCATGGAAGTGATTGGAACACCTGAATTCAATGATCCAATACTTTTTGCAATATAGTTTATATGTTTTTGTTTTATTGTAAAGAAGCATTTCTGCCTTGACAAATGTATTTTCCTCTAAAAAAAAAAAAAAAATTGTCTTGTAAAATTGTAGTAAAAATTTGTAATGCCTTTTTAATTTGTAATGCAGGAAAGATGAGGCTGAGCAGCGTTTCACAGCATATCTGATCTTTGAAGTTAAGAAAGGAAGATGGGAGTGCTTTTGAAGTGTACGTCAGGTTAAAGAGCAGGAGTTTGATGAGTCAGGCTTGAAGCCCTCATAAATCACACTGAACCTTCCAGTGCTTTTCCCCTTTCCTTTCTTCCCCTTTGTAGGTTAGAGGAACGAAGTGGTGTTACCCTTTCCTGTAATAAATGCTTTGAGGGGAGGAGGCCAGACATGGTGCTTGAAATCACGAGACTCGTGTGTGTGTGTGTGTGTGTACGCATGTGTGTGCATGTGCATGTACACACACCGCCGCAATCGTTCTCGGGAACTGACCTTTTGTTCGTTTACTACATATACTCCATTACTCATGCTCTCTCTTGCTGTCCAGGAAGACCAGAATCAACCCTCCCTCTCTCCTTCCATCCATCTCTGCTCAGTTGGCTACAAAAACAGAGCTGATCCTCACTCAGTGAAAATGCTCACGGGTCTGACAGCAGTTGACTATCTGACAGCGGTTCAGTATCTCTTATTGAGTTACTGTACTCTGGATAGACTCACCATTGTCTTTCTCTTATCATTGGTGCTGTGATCTCATGATCTGATCTCTGCTTCTGCCACTGCACATCTCACAGCCTCCAGTTGTCCTTGGATTCCACATTTTTTTTGGAGTATCTTCATTTGTATCTTCCAAATTGGGGATATTTCGGGCACTTCAGGTGCTCCAGGTACCTGTATTAAGTGTACTGCAAATCGCATTGAATAGGAACATCATCTAAATGACTGATTATTTAACCAATTATTTATTTGAAAGGGTTAGTTCACCAAAAAATCAAAATTGTCATTAATTATTATTAATTACTCAACCTCATGTTGTTCCAAACCAATAAGACCTTTGTTCATCTTCGGAACACATATTAAAAAACAAAGTCTCTTCTGCAGTTTACCTTGTAAATGCAGTGCAGATGCTGTTCACATGAGCACCAGGACGCTTGTGTGTGATGCTGATGCAGGAGCTAGCCAATGGTGAGCCGCCATTCTGCCGTTGAACTCAGATGTGCTGCACTGTATTTACAACATAAACTGCGTAGGAGACTGGCACAGACGAGAAGAAATTGTTGAATAAAGTTGTTTTTGTTTGATTTTTTGCGCACAAAAATTCATAAAATTAAGGTTAAACTACTGTAGTCACATGGACTATTTTAATGATGTCTTTCCTACCGTTCTGGGCCTTAAAGCGTTAAATAGATGTCTTAGGAGGGGTCAGAGAGCTCTCAGATTATCAAAAATATCTTTTTGTTTTCCGAAGATGAACAAAGGTCTTGCAGGTTTGGTACAACATGAGGGTAATCAATGACAGAATTTTAATTTTTGGGTGAACTAACCTTTAATATTATAAAGAATGACTATATATGGCGTGGTTCCCTCCATCATAGTAAACAGTGTATTTTTACAATTATATTTAGATTACCTTTTCTGTCATCTTATAGTCGCTTAAAGTTAATCTTTTTAAACACACCCTCAAAAAAATAAAATGGTAGGAGTTTATTTTACAGTCCTGGGGGCATATTACAGAAACTATTAGGTCTTAACTTAACAAGTTAATTTTAGGATTTTTCCATTTTGTATTACAGAAGCAAATCGTAACTTGATTTAGGGTTCTTATCCTATCTTACAAAATCTCATCTCATCTGAAGTTAGGAAATCTTGAACCGCTCCATCGAGTTTGGTAATCAACTGTCAGGTCTGTTACCAAGCAACCGACAACACACAAACTGCTTCTGAGGTAAACCTAAAATCAAATTGAATTTTGATAAGCTCAGCTGAAAAGTTAAAGCCTGTTTTATAAATTGGCTTTTGCAAAAAAAAAAAAAAAAAAAAAAAAGGCATTAGTCACTTAAAGAATGACTGGTAACGTTAATGCTCCATGACGGGCGGCTAGTTGGCCTCTGTAATGTTGGTCGCAATTCAACTAACTACAAACTCGTGTCGTGGGAGTCTGTACGTTAATTATTTACGAGTATTTTATCATCAAAGCACAGCACATCCTCTGGGTCCTCAAAAAGTCTCTCCACCGTCAAACGTCGCTGCTCTTCGTCTTGTATAATCAATAAATGTAACGCCAATCTCAAAAAATGATGTAAATGTTTGCTCCGTAGTATAAATAACCTAAGCATTTACTAGTAAAAGCCTTTTCCCCAGTGCAGATGTGTATTTTCTGATTTCTTGAATGCCTTGTGCTGTTTTAAATAGTGCATCTGAGACACCTCATATATTTTAATTCAGCATTGACGTGTCGGTCGTGCTCCAGTTAAGACAGGATGCTTTTCCAGTAACGTGTGTCGGAAAGTATTTCCATCTGAGTTCTCTGCCCCTCGCTTACCTGCCGCTCTGCTGCTTTGATACAGGCCAGTGAACGCTCACGTCTCTGTATGCAGAGGGTGGTATGTGTTTGTTGGGGTTGTATGCTATAGATTCCTTTTTTATTTGTGTGGTATGTATTAGTATGCTTTCTGTCACGTTGGTTGAAGATGTGTCAAGAATTTGGGATGTAGTTGCACATATTTTATATTCATGAAAGTGGGACATGAAAAATCTGTATGTCACCATGAGTGATATCTTCATCTCTCTCTCTCTCTCTCTCTCTCTCTCTCTCTCTCTCTCTCTCTCTCTCTCTCTCTCTCTCTCTCTCTCTCTCTCTCTCTCTCTCTCTCTCTCTCTCTCTCTCTCTCTCTCTCTCTCTCTCTCTCTCTCTCTCTCTCTCTCTCTCTCTCTCTCTCTCTCTCTCTCTCTCTCTCTCTCTCTCTCTCTCTCTCTCTCTCTCTCTCTTCCTCAGTGTTTGCTGTCTCAGCCAAAGTTCTGGGCGGTGGAAGTGACATCACTGTGCCTGAGGGCTAAGCTGGAGAGAGGAAGCTCACGGAGAGTTGAACGCGCCATGATGCAAACACAGGTAGAACGCAGTTCTGAATGCACATCCATGTACACTACAGAAATATTATGATAAATAATGGTACAACTGCAATCAGGACCTACACAAACTTCTGCAGCTCTTCCACATACCCGCTGATCTTTAGATTCACAGTTGCATCTCCCTGTGGAGCTTCAACCACTGGAATAGGTTCTAATGTGAGATGGTTGAAAGGACTTCTGAACATCTATGTCAAGCCATTCTTTATTTTAACAACTACACTGTTTAAAATGTTGAGGTCAGTGAAATAAATGAATCCTTTTATTATTATTCTACAGAAAGATTGCATTACATGGTTTAAAAGTGACAGTAAAGAGATGTATCTTACAAAAGATTTTATATATTTCTATATCTGTTCTTTTGAACTTTATCAAAGAATTCTGGAAAAAAAAATTATCCTGATTTCCATAAGAAATATTAAGCAGCACAACGGTTTTCAACATTGATAAATGTTTCTTGAGCACCAAATCAGCATATTAGAATGATTTCTGAAGCATCATGACACTGAAGACTGGATGCTGAAAATTCAGCTTTGCCAACACAGTAATAAATTTATTTTTGATCAAATGGGAACATAAAGGACTTTTTTTTTAAATTACTAATCTTACCAAACGCAGACTTCTAGTTAATCTGTTAGTCATTGTTTTAGTCTGAGGCATTAAGGAGTGTACCGCTTTTCTCTTTTAATATGAGCTGTAGGGTAGTGATTACTTCATTCAATATGTTGATTTACTGGTTTCAATGTAACGTTTCCAAAATGTTATAGCACCCAGAGAAATGAGATCCCAGTTTTCCTCCTGTTGTTTTTGCTGCATTTATGTGTGTGTGCAAGAGAAATGGACAGATAAGCCCGAGGGAGGAGGATGCTTTAGCTTCCCTTTGGCTGCTTCCCGTTTCCTCTGTCATTTATCATGACAGTTTGTCTCCATGTTTTACGGAGGAAAAGACAGAGCAGTAAAACCAGAGAAGTGCTGGTATGTTTGGTTTGTATTCTTGTGCATTTGGGGGTGTGGATTTTAGCAAGGATTGGAGAATGGAAATTGTTGCTTTATCAAAATTTTTTGAAACAAGACCGGTTCTTCCTGTCCTCCTGATAAAATTTTCAATCAAATTGTATGGCTTCCAGTGATATTCTGAGGAGCAGAAAGACTTGTCACAGAAACCAGTTAATTTGTCCATTTATGCCAGATTCATTTTTATTTACTGAAGTTTGCTCATTGGAGGACTATGAAAAATTTGAGCCTCTGCGATAATCCATCTCACCACACAGAGACATCTGCTGTATTATATTTTTGAATCATCTGTTCTACTTTGAGAGGGGTTTACTGCTAAAGTTATGGTTCAAGTTTATCAGTCCTTTTGTGCTGTTGACAAATAACAGATAAAGAAGTGTTGCAGGGCTTAAAGGGATAGTTTACCCAAAAATGAAAATTGTCATCTACTCACCCTCAAGTTGTTCCAAACCTGTATGAATTTCTTTCTTCTGCTACTATTTTGAAGAATATGGTTAACCAATGTATGGGGGACAAAATACAATTGAAGTCAACTGTTTGGTTACCCATATTCTTCAAAATATATTCTTGTTCGTTTTGCTGTGGCTGTTGGCGTCCCTGTTTTTGATCGCAAGTGAAATCCATAGATGTGACCATGATCGCTCCAGGTGATCATCAGTTAAGAGCAGAACTGAAGGGTCGTTCAGACGCTCTCTGTATGGACATCTGACAGATGGAAGGTCATCAGCGGGCAGGCTTTGGTGTGACTCATTGCTCTCTACTCTTTTGATTACTTTCTTTCTTCCTTTTAAGTTTTAAGTGTTTGCCCAGTGGAGCTGCTCTGACATCCCAAAACTCAATGTGACAGATCATTGGGGGGAGTTTGACTTTAGGAGGCCACCCTGAGGGGCAAGTTCAAGTCCGACAGGAGATCACAACAAGTCCCACAAACACCTGTCCATCACAAAGTTCGAGAAACATGAAGCGCCTAGCAAATCCCATTGCTGACACCAGTGAGTTCAGTCACCCTGAGAGCGATCCCAGCTGAGCAAGGCCCCGGAGCGACGGCGAGAGAGTGACAGCACACTCTCAGGGAGGACAAAACACTTTAACAAAGTTCAACAGGAATGAAGTTTTGTTCACGGCCGGGAGATCACTGGTCACTCCAACCAAGTGAGTCTTCAGAACAGAAAGATACACGTACATTTAAAAACTTACAGTTAAGTGAAGATCAATGTCACTCAAGTTTCCTTCACTGATTTGTTCTGGTGATTGGTTTTGAATGATCTAAGCTAATCATATGACTGTTCTATTGTGTTAAGCACTTTCTGGTTAAGTCTACATGGTCTTTGACCCGAGCATCCTTAGTCTGCATTTTTCTGTAGTTTCATGTTGAATAACCCCTTTACCACTTCTGAGGCCATTTATATAAAATATTTCTATCACATTAGGCAATATGGCTGTCCTTATAAGGATTGGTATTGTTGGAGTCAGAGAATAGAGACAAGGCTCATGACTAACTGGAAAATGATGAGCAATCTTTTTACCAGGTCATCAAATTTAACAGCTCCGTAATTGTGATGTCTGTAATATGTCTTGAATTCAAGAGTCGTCGAAATAATACAATTTAACATGCAATTTTGTTAGTAGTATGAAAAAAAAAAAAAAAAACTGAGAAAATCTTATTTTCTAATATTGAACATTCAAGACTGTCCATCTGGTTTAAGTACTTGGATCAATCAACTCACGATGAAGAGAGAAAGCTGTAATATATTTAGTAGAAAGATATTTAGTTTTTAGTAGGGCTGTCGATTTAATGTGTTAGTTAGATTAATTGGTTACGGTAAAAAAAAAAAGTGTCAATTACTAACGCACTTGTTGTGAGAGATTTCATAACTATAGCAACCGCTTCTTCATTGCTGTGTTTTGCCAGAAACTATCGCAAAATGCTTAGTATAAACTCTTAGGGAAGGGTGACGGTTAAGACGTTTAGAGACCCCTTAATAGATAATGTGAGTCTTATGGCCACCCCAATTTTGTTCCATGTATGAACATTTTTACATAATCATTCATAAATGCTTATCAACTTCACATTTGATGTAATCAATTCATAAAGATTTTTGTTTTGTCTTCAATAATATTCCCCTTCTATTCTGAACAGTCGTGACATTTTCGTGAATATCGTCACAGACTCCTATATCTCCACCTTCTTGCTGCTGTTGAAGTTTCACAGTGGTACTTGACAAATTTCATTTCCTCTGCCTCCTCTGGCCTTTCTTCTGAGATCAAGAGCGTAAAGTGTGTATTCAGAAATGGCAGAAAGGCACTTCGCCTATGTGCTCTGCATTTTTCTCACAGTTTAGAGCCGCCGGTATCTAGGCCACTGAGTGGGCCAGAACTTCAGAAAACTTTTATTCCCTCTTGTGTATTCAGAATGGCAGAGTCTGGTGCATTGTTGGATTAGAGGCGCTCTTTGTGACCGCACAATTTGCCTGTGCGGGGCTTACACCACGCACTATCGACTTCGCCCTCTTTCATTTAGGACTCTGATCAGGCCCTGGCTGAAGTAGATTTCTCTGAACGTAAAATTCAATTTCAGTGCTTAATCAATAATATCCCTGAAATAGAAGTTGGCAGCTTGGGTCTTGGTATGGATTTAGGCAGATCTCATGGCAACACTGGAAGAAAAAAAAAAGACTCCGGTGCATATGACGCAAGGTAGTTTTGGAGCAGAAAAATATTAAAAAAAAATTTTTTTTGTAATTCAGCATGTTAAAGATGTTACATGCGTATGTATGTATGTATGTATGTATGTACGTGTATGTATATGTGTGTATATATTATATATAATACACAAACATTGTCGGTGAACACAATCCACCGTGCCATTCGCCGTTGCCGGCTAAAACTCTAGGTCAAAAAAGAAGCCATATCTAAACATGATCCAGAAGCGCAGGCGTTTTCTCTGGGCCAAGGCTCATTTAAAATGGACTGTGGCAAAGTGGAAAACTGTCCTGTGGTCAGACGAATCAAAATTTGAAGTTCTTTTTGGAAAACTGGGACGCCATGTCATCCGGACTAAAGAGGACAAGGACAACCCAAGTTGTTATCAGCTCAGTTCAGAAGCCTGCATCTCTGATGGTATGGGGTTGCATGAGTGTGTGTGGCATGGGCAGCTCACACATCTGGAAAGGCACCATCAATGCTGAAAGGTATATCCAAGTTCTAGAACAACATATGCTCCCATCCAGACGTCGTCTCTTTCAGGGAAGACCTTGCATTTTCCAACATGACAATGCCAGACCACATACTGCATCAATTACAACATCATGGCTGCGTAGAAGAAGGATCCGGGTACTGAAATGGCCAGCCTGCAGTCCAGATCTTTCACCCATAGAAAACATTTGGTGCATCATAAAGAGGAAGATGTGACAAAGAAGACCTAAGACAGTTGAGCAACTAGAAGCCTGTATTAGACAAGAATGGGACACCATTCCTATTCCTAAACTTGAGCAACTTGTCTCCTCAGTCCCCAGACGTTTGCAGACTGTTATAAAAAGAAGAGGGGATGCCACACAGTGGGAAACATGGCCTTGTCCCAACTTTTTTGAGATGTGTTGATGCCATGAATTTTTCTCAGTTTAAACATTTGATATGTCATCTATGTTGTATTCTGAATAAAATATTGAAATTTGAAACTTCCACATCATTGCATTCTGTTTTTATTCACAATTTGTACAGTGTCCCAACTTTTTTGGAATCAAGTTTGTACTAGCATATAGCCTAGAGGGTCAGTGCTATGCATACATGGACTGAAAGCCTCATAACTCTAATTAGGATTTGAATTGGGTCTTTAAAGAGTTCTACTAGCCTGGTACTACACTAATACTAATTGCTAAAGCAGCCATTGTTCTGCTTTAATGCTAGACTGCAGTTCAATTGCTACGAATGGATTTTGACTCCATGGGGCTTATTCTTTTCCTCCTCTTTTACAGTATGCTGAGTCATGAAGCATGCTCAGTGATGTCATTTCCTTTTGTCACTGTATTTGGCTCTTGGAGTTCCTCCATGGAAAGGTTTGTGTGAGATTCAAGCTGAACTGCCAAATTGTCAACTGTAGGGGAGTTTACTTTGCCCCATTTTGTTAAAAGGCACACAGCTGAAAAAAAGCTCACAGCCTCCACAGCTGTATCCCTCAACCCTCCTGATCGAAAGATTAGCATTTATACATTTCTTTCCAACAATCAAAATGCTAAATAAGTAATTAGTTATCTGCTGCCCGCAGACAAGCTTTGCCATCTTCCATAGAAACTGATTGTATCTTCTCAGTTGGAAGTTTTATTTCCAGATGAGTTTCTTCCTAAGTGAACCCCCAACTGGAGCTGGAAAATTACATCTATATTGGATTTTGTCATCAGTATACGAAATGCATTTTCTGGAATATGTAACATTTCCTTACTTCTGCTGGATTCCGGAATGTTCTGGAACTCAAATATTGCAGACATCAGTTCCACACGAAGTTATTTACAGCATCTTGGGTGGAGATATTCGAGTTGGTACAGTAATAATTCCATAACGTGTTTAGGCCTTCTCCTCCTATTAGTGCCAGTTGCAGTCCATATGTTCATAATGATTGACAAGTGGAGGTGTCAATTATTTGTGGGGTAATGTGATAGACATCATTCTGTGCCTTTATTTTCAGTCGGTTATTTAGCAGGCAAAGATGGCCGTTGGCTTCCAATTTACATTTGTGGCCTTGTTTGCATGTTGTACACAGCTGCATTGTATTATTGTGTTTTGTCTTATTGCTTTTTGAAATATTGACACTGGTTTGTGAACAGAATGAGTGTTGATCTTGTCACTGGAGACTCAAACAGCAGGCCTGCACATGCTTTAACCGAATTTATGCAGTCAAACCCTGTAGCATTTCTCAGTGGAGATTTTTTTTTTTTTTTTTTTTTTTTTTTTTAATTTAAAGAAATAAATAAAATGGAATAAAATGTCATTTTGGCATGTGCTGGAACATCTATTTGTTATTGCTATCACTTCATGCCATCAAATCATTTGTGATTTTTGGGGGTGGGGGTTATACTTCTAGATCTCTTTTTTTCTGTCTTGATGGGAAAATATATTTGGGTGTGTGTGGTGAGCAGTAAATCAAAGCAGAATGTGGACGGTTGACTCACTGGAGTAGTTAAGTTGTTTGCACCACACTGCATTTTAATTGCTTGGGGGTGTTTTTAACACTTTGTCAAATCCAAAACCAAACACTAAGCACATTAAAAAATACTCATTATATCGATGACTTTGTGTTCCGGGGGGGTCTGTAATTCATGGAGAAAGCTGTCCGTTAGCATTCCCATTCATCTTGATGTGCCCCTATTATGCTATTTTAATGGTTCCTTGTTTAAGAGGTTTCCTACAACAGGTTTACATGCATCAAAGGTAAAAAACACTTTAGTTTTCTCATTATATACGTTGCACATCACCATATTTTTCAATGATTCTCAAATGACCTGTCGGATGAATCAGTCTCTAAATCCTTCCTTTCCATGAGCCTAATCTGCTCTGATTGGCCAGATGGCCCAGTCTGTTACAATTGGTCTACCGCTTAGTGTTTGTCGGAAGCTAAACGTCCATTAACATAACTGAACTTCAGCTCCAGAGGCTTCCTAAAGCTCAGCGATTGTACACATTTTAAAGACCGCAACGATGACGTCGATTTCACCATATCCATTCGAGCGCGAGTCCGATGATGAAACATTGGAAGAACTAGTTATTCAACCCGAACCTTCATCGCAAGGACAACATGAACAGGATGTTTCTCAGTGATGCACTACTCGTTTTAAGGTACGTTATGAGATGTTGCAACTGTAATTCCTCACTATCAGCATTAATAAGAGTATGTCCATCAACAAAATGTATACATTTCTAATTTATTGTGGTGCACATGTGGGAACTGTATAAATAACAGCGCATGCGTTGGCCCAGCACTAACATGAATGACTGATGCAACACAAACGTTTGTAAAACAAATCTTGCTCTGCAGTAATAGACAGTTTTAGGTAATAGTGGCACACAGCTGCTTAGCAGAACTACTTCAGTAAGATGGTAATAATGTTAGTTAGCCGGAAACGTACACAATTTAAAACACAAAATAAAGTATTTTGAACACCCAGTAGAAAATCTAATAATTAATCATACTTGCAGGTTGTGATTCTGAGGAGCAAGCTGGTCCAAATAAACTGGGTACTGACCCATCTTTCAAGAGCAAGCGTTTTGCGAATCCCACGTTGAACTCCGAGATTTGAGAAGCAGTTGGCAGTAAAATGACGTTTGAGGGCTGGTAAAGTTGTTTGCGGGCAGACAACGTACAGCATAAGTGGGCATTATGCAAATGTATTTTCTTGTGACGTAGAACAGTCACACAGTGAGATTCGAATTACAAACGACTCGTATAGGTGGTTCAGAGTCGATATTTTTTTTTTATTTTGGAGATAATAACTTTATGCACTTTCGACTTTGCAGAATGTTTACGTTCACAAACAGCTATATTACACACTTCATGAAAGGTAATATTCGAAAAACCATAATAGGGGCACTTTAATTGGTAGCGGCTTGCTCCAAAAGTATGCGACTTGAGATTTTGGCTCATGGATGCTCAGTTCTATGAAGTACCCCCTTGTTTTACTTGAAGAAAATCTGCATCATTTACAGAATAATCATTAAGGCAAAGAAAAATGTAATTTGTGGAAGTAGCAAAGCTTGAAAAAATGAGAATTTGTCACTTTGTTCTTTTTCAGAGCTTGGTGGATTTCTTTAGGGAGAAGAAATGTTCCGTAACTGAGAGACTAAAGATGTTCTACACTTGCCGGGCACCTCCTCTCTGGGATCTACAGGTAAACCCTTTTTTTGGTTTTTTGTTTTTGTTTTCAATGACACTAATTTGATTATTAATTAGCCTGATGCAGTTGAGATTTTTTTAGATTATTAAACATGATTTGTTTTTAGATAATTTATGAAACTGTGGTATGTTGTTTTTTTTTTTTTTTTTTTTTTTTTTTTTTTTTTTTTTTAGATATTTGCTCCTAAAATTGGTATAAAAAAAAAAAAAAAATTAAGTACAGACAAAGAAATAAGTTCCTGTACACATGTATAATCTCTTGAAGTACTCATCCTCTCCAGTGCTGGAATAGGAAGATATCCGTCATTAACTCTGGAGAGCTTAGTGCTAATGAATGAACGAACAAAACTTTGTGTAGTTGATCATGACCTCTGAATACAAAAGAATTTAACTGGGACCCATTTGACCCTTGATTTGAGTTTTTTTTTTTTTTTCCTCAACATTTTCTCACCTTAATTATGTCTGAATTTATTCCCATGTAGAGAATAATTCACATATTAAAAAGCCAGATTACCTGAGTTAATTTGAAATGGAAATGATTGACTCATTTGTTGGTGCTCAAATTGATTTGCTTGCATATTTTCTCTCATTACTAGACGCACAAGTGCATTGAGCTAATCACCTCAAATGAGCGTGGGCAGCCGTTATTTATTTATCTACTTCTCAGAAACCCATTTCGGTAAACACAACAGCTGGGTTATACAGCCGGTGTCACGTCAATAAGAGCTTTGGCAGATAGAATATGAAATTCATTTCCTGTACACAGTGAGGGCATCCAGGGATACGAGACGATGAGTTCATTTTGACAGCGTTCAGGTAATAGAGCAACCTCTAACTCTCTCTTCCTGTCTGTTTGGGCAATAATGCAACTAATGAAAAACAAACAAATGTTTTCTGAAGTGAGAGATTGTTAAACAAGTGAATAAATCACGGGGGTGAAAAAGATGTATGGAGGAGAATGGTAGATTGAAACAGGCCAGCATGGATGAAGGGTTTTGAAAGAAAAGGAGTGAAATGACTGAATTGAGAAAGAGGGTGAGGGAGAGGGGGGGGAGGGAGGGAGGGAGGGAGGGATGGATAGAAGAAAAGAAGGGAGGGCTGATGTGATCAGTCCTGTGGATGACATTGCTTGCGCTCTGTGTAATAACAGTGAACAGCAATAAAGCTGGAATTGAAGTCACTTCTATTGCTGGCAGGGGAATAGAACGCAGCAAAACTGCAAGCGAAAGAGAGACGAGAGCAGCATGCAGCCAGAGAAAAGTGTGTGTGTGTGTGTGTCGGGGTAAAGAGATGGCAGAGCGTTGCAGGGCATAAAGGGTTTTTTATGTTTTTTTTAAGAACAGATTTCAGAAATTGTTGGATTTGCTTTCAGACTGAATCATTTTGGCATGTATATTAATCAGGACAACATTCACTATGGCAGTTTTGTGGCAGATGAAATGAATAAGGAAATTAAAACATAGAAAAGTTGCACAAGTGGTGCTCCCAAACCCTCTCCCTTACTTTTATTCACTCTCTGTATTTTATTTTTTTATTTTTTTATTTTACTGTTCTTTATTGGCAAAACAAAAACGGTGCATTTTTATTTCCCAAGCATTTGCTGCTTAGTGTCGTAAAATGAGAAATATCAATGTAAAAAGCGGAGCATTTCCAATAGGGTCTTTGAACCATCTTTGCTTGGACCCTAATAAAAGGGTGTATATGTATATATGTGTGTGTATATGCATACATACATCTCTCTCACACACACACACACACACACACACACACACACACACACACACACACAGACACACACACGCACACAGACACACACACGCACACACACACCGATCAGGCATAACATTATGACAGGTGAAGTGAATTCACCACGGCACCTGTTAGTGGGTGGGATATATTAGGCAGCAAGTGAACATTTTGTTGTTGTGTTAGCAGGAGAAATAGGCAAGCGTAAAGATTTGAGTGAGTTTGACAAGGGCCAAATTTTGATGGCTAGATGACTGGTTCAGAGCATCTCCAAAACTGCAGCTCTTGTTGGGTGTTCCCGGTCTGCAGTGGTCAGCATCTATCAAAAGTGGTCCAAGGAAGGAACAGTGGTGAACCGGCGACAGGGTCATGGCAGTTGGCATGGCCAAGGCTCATTGATGCACGTGGGGAGCGAAGGCTGGCCTGTGTGGTCTGATCAAACAGACGAGCTACTGTAGCTCAAGTTGCTCAAGAAGTTAATGCTGATTCTGATAGAAGGGTGTCAGAATACACAGTGCATCGCAGTTTTTTGCTGAAAGAATTAACAGTGGGCACGTGAGCATCAGAACAGGACCATCGAGCAATGGAAGAAGGTGGCCTGGTCTGATGAATCATGTTTTCTTTTACATCATGTGGTTGGCCGTGTACTTCGCTTTCCTGGGAAACACATGGCACCAGGATGCACTGTGGGAAGAAGGAAAGCTGGCGGAGGCAGTGTGATGCTTTGGGCAATGTTCTGCTGGGAAACCTTGGGTCCTGCCATCCATGTGGATGTTATTTTGACATCAGTCTAATCGAGCATCTGTGGGATGTGCTGAACAAACAAGCCTGATCCATGGAGGCCCCACCTCGCAACTTACAGGACTTAAAGGGATTGTTGCTACCATCTTGGTGCCAGATAACACAGCACAACTTCAGGGGTCTAGTGGAGTCCATGCCTGGACCGGTCATAACTGTTTTGGCAGCAAAAGGGGGACCAACACAATATTAGGTCATAAATCGAGATGGGGTGTAACAATACACCTTAATAACCAAATAAATGGCTGCACTGTAAACTAATCTACTAATTTTATCCATTTACCATAATGTAAAAAAAGACAAAAAACAAAACAAAAACACATTTAATACAAATTGATGACGCACACAGCCTAACACACAAATTGTATGAATATGATTAATACTGATAAATAAACAGGCCTATAAGTTAAAGCTATTAAATAGCAGTTTTTGTAACCCAATAAAGTAGCCACCACACAAATAAAAAAATATACAAAATAACATAAAGTGAAAATAAAGTGGCATTTTGGGGTTATGGAAACAACAGTTATCACGGCGAATACACAATACAGAACAGAATGAACATCATACCTGCATGCAAATCCTTTCCAGCTCACACACGGCATACCAGTTACGTGTTTTATTGGAACTTTAGTTTTATTTCATGACTTTTTTTCATGACAGATTAAATTAGGAATAGTAAAAATATAAAATACATTTTATTTTACATTACTTTCCATTATTGTGTGTGTATAATAAATAAATAATTATATGATTTTATATATATATATATATATATATATATATATATATATATATATATATATATATATATATATATATATACATACATACATACATACATACACACACACACACACACACACACACACACACACACACACACACACACACACACACACACACACACACACACACACACACACACACACACACACACACACACACACACACACACACACACACACACACACACACACACACACATACATACATACATACATACATACATACACACACACACACACACACACACACACGTGTATATACATACATACACAAAGAGAGAGAGAAAGGTAAGGATAAAAGTGTTGATACTGAGCACAGCTCTTTCTCTCTCTCTTTGTGTGCTTTTCTCTTTCTCCGTATTAGTTAGTATCATCACGTTTTGTCTCCTGGCTGATAGATCACATGATCACCAGCAGCCTTACTGGTGTGTGTGTGTATCTAGATTTATAGGTACCCATAATGCCTGTGGAACGTGATATGCCACTGGAGGTGGGGGGTGTTGTCACAGGACAGAAAGGTGAAGGAGAAATTGAGCAGGAATTGAACATTTCCTGCTGTGAAACTGCTTGCAGCTACGTGTTTGTGATGTCTTGCTGATATAAGAGGTCGAGAGTGACGTCAGTTCAGCATGTTTGTGGTACACAAATATAGCAGTTTTATACATTTATAATCATCAGTATATGATCTCCAGTTGGATCGGTGCACATCTCAGCATGTTTATTAACAGAAATGCATGGATATGCAGTGGACACAACCTACGACTACGAAGTGCCATCCTTTTGACACTTCATCCATCCGTTCTCAAATGATCTGTGAATGACAGGAGGAGTTGAAAGAGTGTAAACACACGTTTGACCGGTAGCATTCATCAGAGACAGACGAGGGTCATTAATAGCACAGATGTGTATATATAGCTGCTGCCTGTGAAGCATGACATTGTGGAGATAGATGGATGGTCATCCATAGAATGCATCCTTTTAGAAAGGGTGAAGGAGGGAAAAAAAGACAAAAGATGGTGAGACAGCATACTGTATACTTTAATTTGTTATTTTAATATTTATCTTATTATATTTTTATTTTGGTTTTGCGTTTTTGTTTGTTGTTTTGATGTACAAAATTGGTCCCCCTTTTGCTGCCAAAACCACCCTGACCCGTCGAGGCTTGGACTCCACTAGACCCCTGGAGGTGTGCTGTGGTATCTGGCACCAAGATGTTAGCAACAGATCCTTTAAGTTCTGTAAGTTGTGAGGTGGGGCCTCCATGGATCATGGATTCATCAGACCAGGCCATCTTCTTTCATTGCTCCGTGGTCCAGTTCTGATGCTCACATGCCCACTGTTGCCGCTTTCTGCGGTGGACAGGGGTCAGCATGGGCACCCTGACTGGACTGTGGCTATGCAGTCCCATACGCAACAAACTGCGATGCACTGTGTATTCTGACACCTTTCTATCAGAACCAGCATTAACTTCTTGAGCAATTTAAGCTACAGTAGCTTGTCTGTTTGATCAGACCACACGGGCCAGCCTTTGCTCCCCACGTGCATCAACGAGCCTTGGCCACCCATGACCCTGTCGCCGGTTCACCACTGCTCCTTCCTTGGACCACTTTTGATAGATATTGACCACTGCAGACTGGGAACACCCCACAAGATGTGACCCAGTCGTCTAGCAATCACAATTTGGCCCTTGTCAAACTTGCTCAGTGGTAGTGTAGTGTAGTGTAGTGTAGTGTAGTGTAGTGTAGTGTAGTGTAGTGTAGTGTAGTGTAGTGTAGTGTAGTGTAGTGTAGTGTAGTGTAGTGTAGTGTAGTGTAGTGTAGTGTAGTGTAGTGTAGTGTAGTGTAGTGTAGTGTAGTGTAGTGTAGTGTAGGATTGAGATTTGAACCTTAGTCCCCATTAAGTCTAAATAAAATGCAAAAATATTTAAAAAACAAACAAACAAAAAAATGTAAGTGCTGCTTTAGTCATTTCAAATAGGTCAGGAAGCGAGGCAGGGCTGCCTTTAAAAAAAATAAATAAAAAAAAAGGCCTCTGGTGATTTATCAACTTTAGTGCAAAGATGAACCAGAATGAAATGAAAAGCACTTTATTATTTTTTTGGGATGTGTCCACATGCTAAATATATATTTCTGAGTGCCTCCCACATGCTGTGTGTATTTACAGGCAGGTGGGCCGTTTGTTGACTGATCTTGGCTAACTGTTTGTGTGTATGTGTGTATTTAGAGGCAGTTGGCGAGCCTGTTAACCGATTTGGGCCTGACGAGTTCTGCACTGCTAATCTATGAACGACTGGAACTCTGGGAGGATGCAGTTGTCTGCCTGGAGAGGATGGGACAGCACGGCAAGGTACGCTACTCTCACACAACCAGTCAGTTCAAATTAATAGTCCTGCCCCAAACTCACACCATTAGTTGAGCCAATGTTTCCATGTCGATCTGATCGGCATGTTCAAATGGCCAGATCAGTGATTTGATTGTGCCAGTTGACAATCTAGTCCCAGTGTTTACTCTACTCTTCAGGGAAATCAGTTTAAAAATTAAATACTTGCAGTTGCCTCTACATATTAAGATGGGATAAGAGAAAGTGACTTCTGTTAAAGGTCTTGAGAGCAATTAAATTTGTCCTTGTCACAACCATCTCTTTTTTTTTTTTCCCTCTATCACTCATCCTGCTCTCTTCTTTTCTCCTCCTCATATGAGCTCCTGTCAGCATGCTCTAACAACACGTCTGTGTGTGTCTGTCGGTGCAGTTTTCTGGGAGCTATTTCACAGCTTTATTAAGTTACCGTCCACTTTGTGTACCAATCAGATTATAGGGTACCTCTGAGGTCAATAAAACCTCCCAATCACCCCCAATCTGAGTTGTAATATTATAAAAATGCACTGACATCCATCCACTCTACTGTAGTACCCGAGTTACTGACTCTCACTCTACCTTTCCCTGCACTCATGTTAAAGTTTGAAGTCATAAACTGCAGGTATGCATAAAAATGAAAGTAAAAGATGTAATACAGAGACAGGCGAAATCGAGTGACGCTTCATATGAGAGGAAAGAAATGAGGAAATTTGTGAAATATGAGAGAGAAAGTGAGACATTAAGGCTGGAATGGGAAGAAATGTTTTGCTGATGGATTAACCAATGAGATACTGTGTTCGTGTAATGAGTGAACCTCTTCAGAGCACGAGGGACTTTGGGATGTGTACTGAGGTTTATTTGATTTGAGTTAATTGCATTGTCATACTACAGCTTGTATGTGTAGTTGCAAATTACTGTTGGAATTTACCATTTGGAGGCTTTTTCTATACTTTTCCACTTTGCTGTGCTATTACCAAATAGTGTGGGTTTTTTCTTCTTTTTTTCTTCTTTCTCCAAAGCATAAGAGCCCTAAATGTATAATAAAAAAAAAATAAAAATAAATAAATAAATAAATAAATAAATAAATAAATATATATATATATATATATATATATATATATATATATATACATATATATATATATATACACACACACACACACACACACACACACACACACACACACACACACACACACACACACACACACACACACACACACACACACACATATATATATATATATATATATATATATATATATATATATATATATATATATATATATATATATAAATATATATTCTCTTAAGCTCAATTACCCATTAAGCACACTACTATCTTTGAGCTCAGATTATAAAAAGAAAAAATTATTTGTCATCCAACTTGATGTCTTAACCAATTGATGTGTTTGTTACTATATACCTCCTGTAATTTTAAGATAACCAGACCATTGCACACTGAGATATGGGTATCTGTGTTCACACTGTCTGGCGGCCATTTTGAAAGCTGTCTGAAAACTTTCACCAGAAGAGGAGCCCCATAAATGTTTTTTTAAAAGATGTTTAAGCCTTTATTTTTGATAAGTATAACTTCTTACTGCAAAATTAAGAGATTAATATTTAGACTTTTGCATATTATAACCTGAAACCTGGATGTGGGAAATAATTAGTTAGATCCAAAAGATAGTTTTAGCAACATAGCGCAGGCGCTACAGAACATTGTTAGCTTACTAGCTGTATAAGACCGTGTGCTACACTAATATATTACTTCACAGGCATTACTGGCTTGTACTTTTAAAATCATTATATTATAAATTTACAGTTTATTGATGTTCTGTTGTTTTACACTTCTATAATTTTTAAAGATTTCATATTCTTGTGCGGTGAGCTTAAAGGGTGCGCTAATATGAAAATCACAGCTTCAGTGCGACATCAATGAGAAAAAGTATAATTTCATAGATATTTTATATAATAGCTGTTCATCTTAAAGTATGTATGAACTTAATACATGACCTAGATTATTTATTTAGCAAAATTGTCCTTTTAAATTTATACATTTAATATTTATTAATTCACAAAATGTTTGCTGTTCCAATAAAGCTCAGTGTGCTCCCTTTAAGCTCATCTACATTGAACGCCTGTGTAAATACTTCATAAACAGACTTTAAATATTAACTGATGGTTGTCACTTCAAGTTAATCTTTATAAAATTATTCTTTAAAAACGTTGTTTAAAAATAAACAAGAATTTTCCGAAAAAAAGAAGTGAGCTTGTTGTGAGCTTAATGGGAACAGGGGTGAGCTTAACGAGTACAAACATGTACCCATTAAGCACAGCCAGACTTTTAGCATTTGATTGTTGTACATCTTAATTTAAATGCTTTTGTCATTTAAAATAAAATAAAATATTATTGTGTGAGAGATTAAATCAATACCCTGTGCACTAAAACGTCTCAATGTAGATGCTGGTGAGCTTAATAGGTACATTTACCCTATATATTTTACTGGCCTTATGCTGTTTCCTTATGCTATTTATATAAAGCACCTAGAAACGTGCGACATCTAAGATAAGAAAACATTTGCCATTTAAAATTTAAAGGTTTTTAAGGGGTTTCTTGTTAGCCCCAAACTATTACCAGAATTTACCATGGTAAACATAGTATTTGGCACCAGAATGTTTGTTTCCCTTCTGAAACTCCCAACCTGTTATTAGCAGTGAAACTGACAACCTGGCTTGGATTAGCATCCATTTGTGTTGTTGGCAGTCATGAGATCCAGCCGTGCCTGACTGGGCTACACAAACTTTGCCGGATTTAACGGCAC
Source organism: Paracanthobrama guichenoti (assembly GCA_018749465.1). Taxonomy (NCBI): domain Eukaryota; kingdom Metazoa; phylum Chordata; class Actinopteri; order Cypriniformes; family Gobionidae; genus Paracanthobrama; species Paracanthobrama guichenoti. The sequence goes on from CM031959.1 coordinate 4,893,991, forward strand.
CTTGTTTTTTGTGGGCAATGGGAAATGTGCAGTTAATAATGGCCCTAAGGAACAAAGGAGCATTCAACTGCTGTCAAAACAACGGGGCTCTTCTGCATTTCTCTCTCTTACCTCGTCTTATCAGTGTTGTTCTAATAAAAAGGAAATATGAGACTTTTTGTACCCAAGTAAATGGCTTATTCATCTTCTGTCTAGGCCTTCAGGTTTTTAGCTTTCTTTTTTATGCAACTATTGTGTCGAATATGAAGAGCTATTGTTCCCACTTCTCAAATGATGTGTACCCTCAGAAATAAATAAGCACCCAAATAGAAGTGCTGGGCAAGCAATGTGAATTTTATTGCCGCCCACAGTCTCTCTCCCACTACGGTTCTAAGTGTTTGCAAAAAGCCCTTTATCCATCCATCCCCATGAGCATCAGCAGGGGTGGAAGGGCAGGAGCCGATGAGAGATGCACTGTAATATAGCGCAGCGTCCAGCGCATTTCAGAGTGAAGCCACATTCACAGTGACTGTACAAGGGCATGTGTTAACAGCAGCGGAATTTCACCAGCTAGATCTGGAGATTTTTACGTTTTGAGAAGCCGTTTCGTGGCTGTAGCTCAGTACTGGTCAGTCCTATCATGTCAAGTTCTCATTTTCAAAAGGGTTTGTGGCCATAGCAAGTTATCGCATAAGGTCCATTGTTTCTCATCTTGGACACAAAGTCTTAATCCTGTTCTCCAAAATATTTAGCTTTCTTTTCTGTTTGAAGTTTTTTAGGAACAGTTTTAGTAATGTGGTTAATTTATATAAAATTATGTCGCTATGTACTTATACACTATGGCTAAAAGTATGTGGACACCCAAACATCACATCCAATTACAAAACCATTGGCGTTAAGGACTGGGTCCCGAAATTTTGAACATAATTTTGTGGTTTTGCTCCTATTTAGACACACAATTATCGGTAACACTTTACAATACGGTCCCATTACTCAAGTTAATGCATGAACTAACATTAACCCTCTAGACCCTGAGGCTAATTTGTGGCCCTGAAGAAGTTTGACATGTTCTGACATTGTTTTTTACTAAACAAAGTAAAATGTTAAATCACTGAAAATCACTGGCCATCTAACACACTTTAAACATTTGTTCACAAGGCGTTTCAGAACTGGATGTTGTTTTCCAGCACTGGATGGAGTTTTTTTCTTCAAAACAATATGAAAACCATTTTGATCACTCATTCATACAAAACAGTATAGTCATTTAATCACTATACAGTCAGAATGGCTGTATGCGGAGAGGGTGTGGATCATCATGAATATTCACAGCTGAGGTGTCAAAAAAAAAGTCTCTTCTGCTCACCAAGGCTAGATTTATTTGATCCAAAATAGTAAAAACCGTAATATTTTGAAATATTTTTACAATTTAAAATAAATGTTTTCTATGTGAATATATAGTAAGTGTAATTTATTCCTGTGATCAAAGCTGAATTTATCATCATTACTCCAATCTTCAGTGTCACATGATCCTTCACAAATCATTCTCATATGAGGATTTGATATATAAGCTCAACCAACATTTCTTATTATTATGAATGTTGAAAACAGTTGTGTAATTTTTTCAGGATTCTTTGATAAATCAAAGCTTTAACCCAGAGGATTAAATCTTTGATTAACGGAAAGTTCAAAAGAATAACATTTATCTGAAATAAAAAGATTTTGTAACATTTATAAATGTCTTTGCTGTGTTTTTTGGACCTCTCGCTGTTTTCATACGGATTACATAAACAGAGCATATTTGTTTTTTGTATATAATGACTTTTTATAATGACTTGATTTAAAAGTAGACATTCCAGGCTTTATAAAGAGATATCTGTCGTGTCTGTGTGGCAAGTTTTCTCTGAGTTCTGAGTATATTTTCACACGCATTTCAGAATGGACTTCACAGGGAGACAGACGGGCGAACGCGCATCCTGTTATTTAGCCTTTATTTAGCGAAGCTCACAACATTTAGTTTTTATTTTGAGTGTAAGTAAATAAAAGTAGACACTTTAAGCTTTGTAAAGACATATCGTTCATGTCTGTGAGGCCAAAAATGACGGAGTATTTTAAGTTGTTTTACATGGTCATGAGGAAAAATCCAGCGAAACGTGCGGGCGCGTTTCTTGGGTCCTACGGGTTAACAATGAGAAATACATTTACAACAGATACAACATTTGAACTAAGAATGTATTTTTCATTGTAGTTCATGTTAACTATTGTTAACAAATGGAACCTTTATTGTAAAATGTTACCAATTATTTGAATGATTCAATTCATCCCAAAGGTGTTCAATAGAGTTCAGGTCTAGCTTTGTGCAGAATGGTCCAGTTCTTCCACACCAGATTGAGTAAATCATTCCTTGTGATGCTGGAATAGAATAGAAAAGTCCCTCCCTAAGTTTCAGCACACAGTTCCATAGAATGTCTTTTATATGACATGGTATCTTAACTGGAATTAAGCGACATAGTCAAACCCAGTCATTTGAAAGAGGTCTCCACATACTTTTGGCCATGTACGCTTTCCAATATGAGGATTGAATTAGTCAAAGTTGCTTTAATCGGTTGGAACTTTCTCTTTCAGGCGGAGGAGATTTTGAGACGCGAGCTGGAGAAAAAGGAGACGCCGTCACTTTACTGTCTGTTAGGTGACGTGCTGAAGGATCCACAGTATTATGACCGTGCATGGGAGCTTTCCAAACACCGCAGCGCACGTGCCCAACGGTCCAAAGCGCTGCATCACCTACGCCATAAAGAATTCCAGCAGTGCGTGGAATGTTTTGAACGTTCGCTGCAAATTAACACAATGCAGGTATGACGTGCACTTGTGCGTAGCTTTATAGTAACATGCATCTTTCTTTAACCACCCATACCCCTTTTCCACTGAAATGATGCAGGTGTTCAGCTGGGGAATCTACAAACTTTTGTCAGATTTAGCCAGCGTTTCTGTGGACAGATATGCTGTCATTCGGTTCCCATTTCAGTGTTTCAACATGACAAATAAACAACTCATTGTTAGGGATGCTCCGATCAGCATTTTTTGCCTCCGATCCAGATATCTGGGATTCAGTATCGGTCGATACCAATCACCGATCCGATACTAAAATAAAAAAAGTTACCGAAATCATCTTCGTTTTACCGGATCATTCTTTTGTGAAAGGCATCAGGCAAGCTTGACTTAAACATTACTTTCTTAACTTCTTACACAAATGTAGTGAATTATTTATTAAATAATTGTGCACCAGTGCATTTAATAGTTTAACTAGTAGACTTTCAAAATAAACAGGAGTCAGGCTAACTCCTTCATCCACGACTCATGACTGTCATGTATTCATGAAAAGCAAGTAAATATATTTATGGATAAGACCTTTCTTTTAAATTTATAGTGCAGCTTATTAAGAGGTAGCAACATATGATAGATAGGATAGAACAAGAAAGGCTGTTAACAATGTTTCATTGCGCAAAAGTATTACAATATAAAAAAAGGCCCCAATACAGCGGCTATAGTAGCTATATGTAACACACATAACAAGGACACTGTAAATTATTGTTACTGAAGATTCTTAGCAATAAATTTTGATATATTGTTTGTAAATAAATAAATGATTATTATAAGAGTAATTGTAAATAAGAATTGAAAGTGCTGTAGTGATATTTAACATTTCAAATGCATTTATTCAATATTTTTTATGGCACTTTCAACATATTGGTCAGCACTAATAACTATTACAATTCATAAAATCATTTGCAGATTGTAAATTGATTGCTATTTTAGACGAACCGGTACAATAAAGTGGCTGGAGCCACTTGTGCAGCTTAACATTCTTCATATAGAGACACGATTGTAGTTGTAATGGGAGCAATCTATCTTTGTTTTGCTTTTTTTTTTTTTTTGTGGACGTTATGTGCTGGCACAGCTTTAGGGATCATTTATAAAGAACACGTTGTGCTTAAAAATGTGAGACGCAGGGCAGTGGAATGGCAGAAGCAAGGTCTAGAGAGCTTATTTAGAATTCTGTGCCTTGCGCAAGACTCTGCAAAACACACGAGCACAGCAGTCAAACAACGCCCATCTAGCATGTTTACATAGAAAAACAATGGGATAGCAGCGCAGTGGAATGCAAAAACCTGTTCTGTGTGACCGTGACCACATGTTGACCACACATGCACAAGCTCTGGAAGATCACAAGGGTTGATGTATAGAGAAGATTGGCAGAGTGCTGACAGAAAACGTCAAAAACGCTGGGGTAGATAAAAAGCTAGACAGCAGCATGCGGATGAGTGGTATCAGGTTCATCCACCACAGAGTCCAGAAAAAGTGCACAGCTCCCTCTTTTTTTCCCCCTTACTCATTCTTCATTCCTCCCTTCATCCATAATGCAGAAGCATAGGCAGCAATAAGACGGAGTAATTTTCCTGAGGGACTCATTGATGACCCCAGCGTGATCTTTTACACTGCCTCGCAGCGCTGCCGCAGGGCCTCTCAGAGCTAATACTGCCTTCAGGCCTAGAACTGGAAGTTAGGACAGAGAGTGCCTGAGAGATGCAAAGATGAGCACTCGGGAGAAGAAACCGATGATTTAAAACATAAGAGCGAGACCTATTCCTATAGGTTCATGGGTTCAAAGAACATCAATTTTAAGGGCCGAATAACACTTTTAAAAGACGAGTGAAGCACTTGGTGTCTCATCAGTTTTCTCTCCACGCTGTCTTCTCTATCTTTTCTCTCTACAGTTGGGTGTGTGGTTCTCCCTGGGCTGTGCGTATTTTGCACTGGAAGGCTACGAAGGGGCCGCCAAAGCTTTCCAGAGATGCGTTGGACTGGAACCAGATGTAAGTCACACGGTCTTTGTAAGATCAGTGTCATATGACCATAAAGAAAGGGCTTGTGCTTAGTTATTCAGTACTTGTGCTGTCGTATCTGATGTATGTCTTTCGTAATCAATAGATTGTGTCTACGAATGCCTCCCTGTTGTGCTTTCAGGCTTCTACTCACTTTTATGCATCTATAAAGCTCCATAAAACCAAGAACCCTATTAGATGTAGTACATGAGCCTCTTATGCTCCTAATGGTGTACTTAAAATTCAAATGTTGTCAAGAGGCAGGCTTAATATTCCGTCCAGGAAACGAGTAAACAAGCTGTTAGGAAATATTCTCTAGATGTCTGGTTTCTTATTTATTTATGTGGTTTATTTTGACAAATGACTTTCACCCGTGGACCTGACTCTGATCGTTTCTCTCCTCCTTTCAGAATTCAGAAGCATGGAACAACCTCTCCACGGCCTACATCAAACTGAGAATGAAGTGAGTATGAGTGCAAGCACTAAAAAGAAAGGCTACATCAAAGAAGCTTTGTTTTTCTGGTGTTTTAATCCAATAAGAGTAGAACCAGCATTTTATTTTTTCGATGAGGGTGTTTGCAATGAATATACTAAGCAGCAAGTTAAGCTTTCCTTCAATATTTGGATAAGCTGTGACTCCAAAGGCAGCATAATATTATAGTTAGGGATGTCACCGTACCATTATTATTATTATTATTATTATTATTATTATTATTATTATTATTATTTAGAGACGTAGCTAAATCTACTGTAGGCTACAACAGTAGCCTAATATATTCTGTCAATTTCTTCACGTTAAACCAAACTTTTATTTTGACGGGTTACCGTGAAGACCTTTGAGTGTCTGTGTTCCTGAGATGACTTTTCTCAAATGAAACGGTAAATTCTCATGAAGTGACGGTTTATGCGTTCGTGTCCTCATAGTGACACATGGCAGAGACTACAATGATAGCGAGCGAGTGTCACTCGGCACCCGCCATCCACACAGAACATGCAGGAGTAATATTTAAATAGTGTTTTACATTTACATTTATGCATTTGGCAGACGCTTTTATCCAAAGTGACTTGCATTGCATTCAAAGTACACATTTTTACATTTTGCAGTTTAATATTCACAGACACTAGTATATATTCGGCTACAGTCTGGAGCCCTGCGCTTAGATAAACACTGAAGCGACTGAACGCAGAATACATGGCTACTTTTAATAGCCATCAGAGTTGAAGAATTATGGCAATTTTCAGAGTATGTTAAAGTTAGTCTCATGCAACCATTATTATTATTATTATTATTATTATTTTATATTATTTATTTTTTCTAGCCATTTATAATAAAGTAATAATAATTTTCTTTTTGTACACTACCATTAAAAGTTCAAAACTTTTTATTTTTTATTTTATAAAATTAATACATACTTTGGTTCATTTGGATACATTATATTAATCAAAAGTCAAACAAAAGACATTTTTATATAAAAGTAACTATTAACTACAACTTTTAACTCCTAATTGCTGCTTATTAATAGTTAGTAAGATAGTTAAGTTTAGGTACTGGATAGACTTAAGGGATGCAGAATAAGGCATTAATATGTGCTTTATAAGTACTAATAAATAGCCACTAGCCTAATTTGCATGGTAATAAGCAACTAGTTCATAGTGAGATTTGGACCCTAAACTAAAGTGTTAAAGATTTATTTTGTATTACTTTTCGAACTTTATATTCATCAAAGAATCTTGAAAACATTCACATTTTCACAAAAATATTAAGCAGCACAAACAATATTAACATTGATTTAAAAAATGTAAAAAAAAAAAAGAAATCTTTCTTGAGCAGCAAGTTTAAATGTATCAGTTTAATAGGAAATAATAGTGAGCACTGCACCCACACACTTATCTCTCACTGAAATCGCCACCATGTTCAAACTGTAGATAAGCCCCTATTCAGGCTCCGGTTGACCTGATTTATGCTGCATTTCTGTGTTTCCCTCATCCTGCATCCGCTGGGGACCCTCCTTGCTTTTCAATTACTGCAGGAATGACTTTGGCAGCTGTAATTGCAAAGATAAATCTCCTCCGGGCTCTTGCTGTGTCTACCTCAGGAGCCAGAGCTTCGCCATGACCACCAACCCGCCAATGTTAACCAGATTTGGAAGCTAAATGCCAGTTAGGATATTTGTTGCTTGACATGATTGGAAGTTTTTGGCTGATTCCTAGCTGAAACACGAAGGAGTTTCCTGGAACACCACTGTAACGGCGTGCACCTGAGGGATTCTGCGAATGATTTCTCTCCTCGCCTCTGCTCCTCGTCCAATTAGCCCTGTGCACTCATCCCTGAGATGAGTCTTTGGAATCTTCTATTAAAACCTGATTAACGCTCCTAGGGACCATAGAACAGAGGAAGTGTGTGTGGGAGAGATTGTACACACACCTGCATGTGTTCAAAGGAAACCTGGCTTTAGATGTTACAATGAAACCCGTGTCAACCCTTGTGTCATAGGCTTTTGTTGACAGCGCTTACAAAAATATGAGCTCTCTTCCAAAACCTGGTGATCTGTGTTGCTGCCACAGGCCATACAGGCAGTGTCTTAACTGAAACCTCATACTGTAAGTGATTGATTTGGGATGCTCTGTTAGCAATCTGTGTGCCACACACAACTCTTCTCATGAAGCACAACTGGAACTTAAAGCACAGCTGATTCTAATGGACTTTGATTTTAGCATGTAGCAAATGCAAAGCTAATGATCCAGCACTCTAAGCATACAAATAAACTGTATGTGAATAATAATAATCTGTCTGTCTCTCTGTCTGTCTCTTTCTTTCAGTCTGTCTGGCTCTTTCTTTCTGTCTGTCTATCTGGCTCTTTCTTTTTGTCTGTCTGTCGCTCTTTTTTCAGTCTGTCTGCCGCTCTTTCTGTCTGTCTGTTGCTCTTTCTTTCTTTCAGTCTGTCTGTCTCTTTCTTTCTGCCTGTTGCTCTTTCTGTCTGTCTGTCTCTTTCTTTCAGTCTGTCTGTCGGTTGTGTTTTTTTCAGTCAGTATGTCTTTCTTTCAGTCGATCTCTTTGTCTGTCTGTCCGTCACTTTCTGTCTGCCTGTCGCCCTCTGTCTGCCTGTCTATCTGTTGCTTTGTCTGTCTGCTGCCTTTTCTTTCTGTCTGTGTCTGCCACTCTTTCAGTCTGTCTGTCTGTCTCTTTCATTCTTTCTTTTGCTCATTTCTTTTTCACCTTTTCACCATTTTTCTTGGTTCCTTTTCTTTTTGCCTTTCACTTTGGACTCTTTCTTTTGCTGATTTCTTTTTCTTGCACTTTTTCTCTTTCTTTCAATATTTTACCCTTTTTTGTGCTCGTTCTTTCGCTCTTTCTTCTGAACTTTAATGCTCTCTTTTGGGTTTATTTCACACTTTCTTTCGGTTAATTGCCCAAACTATCTTTTCAATTTATTTGACAGTACTGTTTTGATTGAGGAGTTATTATTATAAAGGTTTTAATGTGTTTATGGTTGGTGTTTCTCTTCACTCAACCACCCATCCTGGATGACTTTTTCATTTAGCTCTCCCCAAAGCATTCTGCATTTGCTATATCAGACTAGGATATGTTGAATAGCAACACATCTTATTCCAAATCAAATGTTGATGTTCAATCTTATTAAAAATGGAACATTTCACCCAGTACATTTGTGCTATCTTTGTATGCTTAGAACATCACACCACTAACTTGGCAAAATTTCAAACTCTGGGATCAACTGTGAGGCAGTGTAATTATGCTAACTTTTAGAGCAGCCTTTGTACTTAAAATTGCTCTCTATGCAGGCAACTCTCTCTAGGCTTTGGGTAGAGAACAATTATACTTTGCCACATAGCTAGTTTGCCAAAACTCTTTTTGAAGGGGAAAACACCAAACTTGGTTCCAGCATACAGTTTAATTCATCCATGGGCAACTTCTGCTAATAGTAGTTCTGCTAAACACACTGATGTTTTTGTTTTGTGTGTGTGTGTGTGTGTGTGTGTGGCAGGGAGAAGGCATTCCGCACCCTTCAGGAAGCGCTCAAGTGTAATTATGAGCGATGGCAGATCTGGGAGAATTTCATTGCCGTGTGTATAGACCTGGGCGAGTTCAGTGAGGCTATCAGAGCCTACCATCGGCTCATGGACCTCAAGGACAAATACAAGGACGTGGAGGTGAGTCAACATCAGTTTTTCTCAGGTTAACCCAAAACTCTAGGACTGCCCCTGACCAAAGATTTTCCTAGTCGACTAGTCGTATGTTTATGGTATTAATTTAATTGCTTAAATATATACTCTGTAAATTATAAATTTCCGTCAATGGCAGGGAAAAAGTTAAGTTAAATGTCATGCTCAATGTCGTTCTCAGAATAAATGTGTAACAACAACATAAAAGTGAACTTTTTTTTTTTGGCTTGTGTAACCATTGTAAAGCAGCTGGAGTCTGCTGTCATCATGGTTTTGACCACACTAACAGCTGCCTGACGGTATGCGCATATGAAACAGTTATGTGAGAGACTGTGTGTGTATGTAAGTGAGAGTGACTGATTGAGTTTTGATGAGTGAATGTTTGTGTGAGAGAAGAGAGAGATGATTTCTCCCTAATCCGCCAATATAACACACAAAGTAATTCTTACCCCAGATGGGCTCCTGTCTGCTTGCTTTCATCCAAGCAGCTCTGTTTTAAACACGCACCCCTGTATGTCCCTCTGCATCCTTGGCCCCATCACACCTCTCCTCCGTCAGCTGTGAATCTAATAGCGCCGCTGTCATAACACTCATGTCTTTAAGCTCTACGCCATTAGACACGTTTGCACTGCGGCTGGTTGATGTACCAGCTGCTACATCCTATTAAATGCGTCGTTTGTTTTATCATTTGGTAGTCAAATTACCTGGTAGTTGTTTACCTCCTTCACTTTACGGCGACTCCTGGGTCACCACGTGGAAGTAAATTATCTTTTATTTTCACAGAAATTATGGCCTCCCCTTAAAAAAGAAGCTGTTTCATGCATCTCTAATTTTTAAACACCCACCTCCTACTTTTTTATAAAATATTTGAAAACTCTAGCAGTATATGAGCTGGTAGCAAATCAGGCCCAAAATAAACACACACACTAGGAGGCTGCATGTTAATATTTGTATTGTCTTAATTCCGAGCAATTACGTTAAAAATGGATATCTAATGGAAACGGATATATCTATCTCTGTAACTAATCTATATAATTTTTTTTATTGTTTTATTTCATTGTTTTTATTTTTAGTATATAAATACAAACCCGATTCCAAAAAAGTTGGGACACTGTACAAACTGTGAATAAAAAAGGAATGCAATAATTTACAAATCTCATAAACTTATATTTTATTCACAATGGAATATAGATCTATCAAATGTTGAAAATTAGACATTTTGAAATGTCATGCCAAATATTGGCTCATTTTGGATTTCATGAGAGCTACACATTCCAAAAAAGTTGGGACAGGTAGCAATAAGAGGCCATTTCTAGGGTTTACAAAGAATGGTGTGAAAAGGGAAAAACATCCAGTATGCGGCAGTCCTGTTGGCGAAAATGCCTTGTTGATGCTAGAGGTCAGAGGAGAATGGGTCAACTGATTCAAGAGGATAGAAGAGCAACTTTGACTGAAATAACCACTCGTTACAAACGAGGTACGCAGCAAAGCATTTGTGAAGCCACAACACGTACAACCTTGAGGTGGATGGGCTACAACAGCAGAAGACCCCACCAGGTACCACTCATCTCCACTACAAATAGGAAAAAGATGCTACAATTTACACAAGCTCACCAAAATTGGACCGTTGAAGACTGGAAAAATGTTGCCTGGTCTGATGAGTCTTGATTTCTGTTGAGACATTCAGATGGTAGAGTCAGAATTCGGCGTAAACAGAATGAGAACATGGATCCATCATGCCTTGTTACCACTGTGCAGGCTGGTGGTGGTGGTGTAATGGTGTGGGGGATGTTTTCTTGGCACACTTTAGGCCCCTTAGTGCCAATTGGGCATCGTTTAAATGCCACGGCCTACCTGAGCATTGTTTCTGACCATGTCCATCCCTTTATGACCACCATGTACCCATTCTCTGATGGCTACTTCCAGCAGGATAATGCACCATGTCACAAAGCTTGAATCATTTCAAACTGGTTTCTTGAACATGACAATGAGTTCACTATACTAAAATGGCCCCCACAGTCACCAGATCTCAACCCAATAGAGCATCTTTGGGATGTGGTGGAACGGGAGCTTCGTGCCCTGGATGTGCATCCCACAAATCTCCATCAACTGCAAGATGCTATCCTATCAATATGGGCCAACATTTCTAAAGAATGCTTTCAGCACCTTATTGAATAAACGCCACGTAGAATTAAGGCAGTTCTGAAGGCGAAAGGGGGTCAAACACAGTATTAGTATGGTGTTCCCAATAATCCTTTAGGTGAGTGTATGTATATGTATATATGTGATCGTTGTATGTGTGTATATATACATTATATATTATATTTTTGTGTGTGTGTGTGTGTGTGTGTGTGTGTGTGTGTATACACACATACATACACCGATCAGGCATAACATTATGACAGGTGAAGTGAATTCACCACGGCTCCTGTTAGTGCATGGGATATATTAGGCAGCAAGTGAACATTTTTGTCCTCAAAGTTGATGTGTTAGAAGCAGGAAAAATGGGCAAGCGTAAGGATTTGAGTGAGTTTGACAAGGGCCAAATTTTGATGGCTAGACGACTGGGTCAGAGCATCTCCAAAACTGCAGCTCTTGTGGGGTGTTCCTGGTCTGCAGTGGTCAGCATCTATCAAAAGTGGTCCAAGGAAGGAACAGTGGTGAACCGGCGACAGGGTCATGGGCGGCCAAGGCTCATTGATGCACGTGGGGAGCAAAGGCTGGCCCGTGTGGTCTGATCAAACAGACAAGCTACTGTAGCTTAAATTGCTCAAGAAGTTAATGCTGGTTCTGATAGAAGGGTGTCAGAATACACAGTGCATCGCAGTTTGTTGCGTATGGGACTGCATAGCCGCAGACTAGTCAGGGTGCCCATGCTGACCCCTGTTCACCGCAGAAAGTGGCAACAGTGGGCACGTGAGCATCAGAACTGGACCACGGAGCAATGGAAGAAGGTGGCCTGGTCTGATGAATCACCTTTTCTTTTACATCACGTGAATGGCTGGGTGCGTGTGCGTCGCTTACCTAGGGAACACATGGCACCAGGATGCACTATGGGAAGAAGGCAAGCCGGCGGAGGCAGTGTGATGCTTTGGGCAATGTTCTGCTGGGAAACTGCCAAGTTTGCCCTGCCAAGAATGGTGCATGAGTGGTTTGAGGGGTACAACAATGAGTTTGAGGTGTTGAATTGCAAGAGAAAACCACTGGTTTTAATGGCAAACGTTTTGGTCACATGTGACTTTTCTCACTGCCAAGTTGACAATGCTTAGCCCAGGAGCCATCTTATTTATATACTAATACTAATGATAAAATGGTCTATATGTACTTATGTGTTATAATAAGATATGTATTATAATTTAAATCTACATACGCAAATAGATAGTAATAAAAGCAACACTTAAAACCGTATTTTGAAATGTGTTCTTTCCACTAGCCCAGAATCTAAAAACTGACCGATGCATGAAAGTGTTTTTGCCTGTAGTGTCTCGCCTTAATTTTTCACAATTACCTGTTTTATTTCTTTATTTACTCTGAGGTAGAAGCAGACATCCATAAAAAGCTGATGCTCTAAATGGCAAACAAAAATGTAGATGTCAGAAGTGTTGGGGTCAAAGGGGCACAAATATAATCCTGTTTCAGGATGCCAGCTTCTTTTACATGCACAACCGTGTATTGAAACGTTTTCATTTCTTTCTAAATATGGTTTAAAATAGTAGGTTGTAGCTATATACATTTCCCCTCCTTATGTTGTCACTTCTAATTTAATTTCCCATTTTTCCCTGCATTTTCAATGTTTCTGATTATTCGTTTACGTGTGGTGAGCAGCTAGTAGCTCGTCAATTAAAAGTTGTGATGTGAAAGCACAGAAGTTGAAAAGGTCACCGCTAGCGTTCGCCTCCAGCCCTTGTGAGAGTTTCAGACAGTAATTGGGATCTCGGCGCTTGGCTGGACTAAAAATCATCACTCACTTCTCTCTACTGTTCATTTTACTCCCTTCATCATCTTTCTCTTCATACCAAAATGCTTCAGATGCGTGTTAGTGGGAAATTAGATGAGAACATCTGTTAATAAAGGGAAAATGCTGTACGTGTGTGCAAACATCTCAGTCTACAGTCATAAGACTTGTCTCTCTGTCATTGATCCCACCCATTAATTCACATTCCACAGAGAAAAGAGCAACCCATCCTCCCTTATCCTGAGCTAAAAAAAGAATTCAGATGGATCAAGTATCCTCTTTTATCTCTCTCTCTCTCTCTCTCTCTCTCTCTCTCTCTCTCTCTCTCTCTCTCTCTCTCTCTCTCTCTCTCTCTCTCTCTCTCTCTCTCTCTCTCTCTCTCTCTCTCTCTCTCTCTCTCTCTCTCTCTCTCTCTCTCTCTCTCTCTCTCTCTCTCTCAAATCTTCATTCCTTCGTTCTTCCCAGGAGAATTTTACCTCTCTCCTTAATTTAATGCTGTAAGGGGATAGTGCAGGAATTACACCTAGACACCCATTCAATTTCCCCTTTAACGTATCACTTCCCCCATCATGAGGGGGTGGAGTCTTACCCAGTAAGCCCATTTAGTTATTTCAACTGTGTAACTGTTGGAATGGTCTCCTTTGCTCACTAAGGTTGCATTTATTGGATTCATTTTTTTGTGAACTCATTGTCATGTTCAAGAAACCAATTTGAAATGATTCGAGCTTTGTGACATGGTGCATTATCCTGCTGGAAGTAGCCATCAGAGAATGGGTACATGGTGGTCATAAAGGGATGGACATGGTCAGAAACAATGCTCAGGTAGGCCGTGGCATTTAAACAATGTCCAATTGGCACTAAGGGGCCTAAAGTGTGCCAAGAAAACATCCCCCACACCATTACACCAACACCACCAGCCTGGACAGTGGTAACAAGGCATGATGGATCCATGTTCTCATTCCGTTTACGCCAAATTCTGACTCTACCATCTGAATGTCTCAACAGAAATCGAGACTCATCAGACCAGGCAACAATTTTCTAGTCCAATTTTGGTGAGCTTGTGCAAATTGTAGCTTCTTTTTCCTATTTGTACCCGGTGGGGTCTTCTGCTGTTGTAGCCCATCCGCCTCAAGGTTGTACGTGTTGTAGCTTCACAAATGCTTTGCTGCATACCTCGGTTGTAACGAGTGGTTATTTCAGTCAAAGTTGCTCTTCTGTCAGCTTGAATCAGATGGCCCATTCTCCTCTGACCTCTAGCATCAACAAGGCATTTTTCGCCCACAGGACTGCCGCATACTGGATGTTTTTTCCCTTTTCACACCATTCTTTGTAAACCCTAGAAATGGTTGTGCGTGAAAATCCCAGTAACTGAGCAGATTGTGAAATACTCAGACCGGCCCGTCTGGCACCAACAACCATGCCACACTCAAAATTGCTTAAATCACCTTTCTTTCCCATTCTGACATTCAGTTTGGAGTTCAGGAGATTGTCTTGACCAGGACCACACCCCTAAATGCATTGAAGCAACTGCCATGTGATTGGTTGATTAGATAATTGCATTGAGAAATTGAACAGGTGTTCCTAATAATCCTTTAGGTGAGTGTACATGCATGCATATATGCGCGCGCGTGCGCACATATACACACATATGTATATATGTATGTATGTGGTACTCTTGAAAGACCAGCACCACATCCTCTTGTACCAGAAGAATTCATTTTCCACAATCTGGGAGTAAGTTTTGGGAGTTCATTTTAAGTCCATCTCTGCTAAACGGACTTCAGGATAGGAGGACGACTAAAAATGAACTCCCAAAACTTACCGCCAGATTCTTAAAAATGAATTCTTCAAACTGTGGTACAAGAGGATGTGGTGCTGGGGATTTTACAACACTTCAGCTTGTGATTCTTAAGTGGGGGTCTTTTTTTTAGGAGTCTTTAGGTAACTTTAAGTCTCTGAGATCCTGACACCTTGCACTTCTGGAGACTCCAGGTAGGTTGCAGTTCTGGTGGCGCTGGAGACTAAAGGGTTCCTGATGGTTTCACACATAATTCTTCACCTTAATTCTTAATTATTTTGCAGTTTACGTGTCTTTTCTTCACCACCTGTTTTTGTCTGACCCTGCTGACCCAATGAGCATTTCACTGTCCACTGCATTTCATCATCTCAGATAGAAGTTTGAGGTAGAAATCTGCTTATGAGAGTCTCTGGAGTGAAAAATTTGATATCAGAGGAAATGTCTGAGGAGATTTTACAGATATTACACCACTGACTTAAGAGACAAAGATCTCAGCACATCTGCTGAGCAGGGGTCCAGAGGTGAATGAAAGAATGAAAAAGTGATGGCTGTAAAGAGAGGTGATGAACAGAGAGGCGATGAAGGATGAACTTTTACTTCAGGAATGTGTACTGTATATTTTCATGCTTTCGTGAACAATCTGGCCATACAGACGCACTGTCATGAGAACATGTGGTCCACATAAAACACACTGTTTGCTCGGATGAAGTTGGTCTCTATCAGTCTGGTTGCAGTTAAAGTGTGAACATTAGTCTTGGGTGAGTGTTTTTACACATACACATCACTGCATGTCTTCCACATTCTCTGTCTTTTTAAGAGTCATCCTTGTCTCGTGTACAAATTAATTGGGGTCAGTTTTCCATGTTGCATCTTTGTAAAAAAAAAAAAAAAAAAAAAAACCGCTACTGATGAAGTGAACTAAAGTGCTCTGGAATGCTTGAAATGTGACATCATTAGTCATGTTTGGTTGAGCTGTTAATCATAACACACCATCATATTTCTATTACTTTTAAGGTCTTAGCAATCACTTCACAATCAAATCACATTAATAGTAGTCACTGGTTTGTAAATAATGTGACTAGGCATCAAGAACATTGTTCACCTCCCTAATAAAAAAAATGGTACATTTAAAAAAAATGCATAAATTAATAAATAAAAATGCAAAAGTTTAGTATAAAATACACTACCGTTTAAAAGTTGGGGGTCAGTAACATTTGTTTTTCTGAAATCACAGTTTTATTCAGCAAGGATGCATCAAAATTGACAGTAAAGACCTTTATTATGTTACAGAATATTTCAGTTTCAAATAAATACTGTTTTTGTTTTTACTCCTGAAGTAAAAAAAAAAACTTTCTGAAGTAATGATGCTGAAAATTCAGCTATGCCATCACAATACACACACACACACACACACACACACACACACACACACACACACACACACACACACACACACACACATATATATATATAAATTCTGTAGTTATTCAAAATTGTTATTCTCAACCCTAAACTATTGAACAGTAATGTATATAAATCATATGCCATTTTTTTCTATAGCTATTTTTATGAATTTTACTACTTAATAGAACTAGGCAAAACAGTGTATAAGCAAAGACATCCCTGTCCTCACACATATGAAGTTAATGACCTCAAATTCTGGTTCTGCTTTAGTAATTACAGTGCAGTTAGGAGCTTGTTCGTTACGGAGCATACGGACACACAAACACATGTGGAACTTTGTGTGAAGGCTGTGATTAATAGTTCTTACACACTCGCAAACACGCACAGAGAGGAATGTGGAGCCCAGCATTCAGGTCAAGTATTCTGGTAGTTTAGTGAAGTTTAAGGGTGTGGTGTGCTTAGTTTAGATTTTAGAGTTTGAGGAGAAAGCGCTCTCTGTCTCTGTGGCACACATGCATTTTACTCGCTCTTAACAGCTTCCGTCAAGGGAATCAGACACTTCTGACTAGTCACGCCTCACTGAAGGCTTCATAGACCCTGGTATTAACATCCGTCTCAGGTGATCCAAATTAGACTAGCGCTAAATGCAACTGTAAACAGGGTCCAAACATTTTTAATTATTTATATATTTTTTACATTTACAAACTCGTTTAGAAAATGTTATAAATATGCATTTACATACTATTGGGTATAAACTGCAATTTCACAGCTTTTGAGATGAACACCCGAAATTAATGTTAAATCCAGGTGTAAACTGTGCCACAGATTCTCAGACACACTACGTTTCTGTGGAATCGCGTCTGCTGATATTGATATACAAAAATGCTGTCTCCATTCAGTTATTTATTTTGTGAATGTATGAGAGGGATATTCATAAATGCAGCTCTTCAGACAGATGGGATGAGAGTTTGATCTCTTTGGCTTTTCTCTGGCACATGTACAGACTCTAGAGTGTCTGCATTTGTTTGTGTGGGAGAATAGCGAACGGTGAGAACAGCGTCTCTAATCTCCCAGCTCTGTAGGGTGTGTGTGTGTGTGTGTGTGTGTGTGTGTGCGTGCGTGTGCGCGCAGAAAGAAGCTTGTCTTATTCATCAAGGTGCATCTGCTGCAATACTTTGTTTTATTACAATTTTTCATTTAGATTTAACTTGAAGTGATTCTAATTATATGGTTGCTCTGTGGCGTTATTATAGTTGTGGTGTGGACTGCTATTCTTTTATATTCAGAAATATTTTTAGAACTGTATCATTATCATTATAGTCCTTGGTGTGAACGGGCCTTTTGTGTGTAAATGTAAGAGTTGGAAAAAAGTCCCCATCAAGGAACATCTAAGAATGCAGAGGTCAAGTTTAGGGATTGCTGTTTTGACCTCATTGCAAAGGTTAAATCAGGGGCTGGGATCGGGCATAGCACAGTAGAGGGTAAATGTCAACCCTAGATTAGTTTTCAGATTGGATATTCACAATTGGTTCTTGAGTTTAAACAGCAGTCAGTTTCACCCTACTGAAAGGTAACTCCTTTGGCGTTTTGTATATTTCTCTTAATCTCTTTTGTTTTTTC
This sequence comes from Paracanthobrama guichenoti, assembly GCA_018749465.1. NCBI lineage: Eukaryota > Metazoa > Chordata > Actinopteri > Cypriniformes > Gobionidae > Paracanthobrama > Paracanthobrama guichenoti. Next base: position 4,911,809 of record CM031959.1, read on the forward strand.
ATCAGGTTCTGGAAATTCTGGTGCGTGCAGTAGTGGATAACCTGACAGATAACCGTGGCGAACAGGCCTCCAATCTTAAAGCAAAAGTGCAGGAACTCTTTGGTCGAGTCTCGGCCCGCTGCAGCACAGACGCACAAATATGGAAACAGTACGCTAGACTCTACGGTGATGGCCATAGCAACAATGTAGAAGACAACGAAAAGGTACATTTTTATTTATTTCATTTCAAGAAGTGCCTATTATTTTTCGGTATTCACATTGAGTTAACCGAAGGAAAGAGCACTTGTGGTTTTTCCATAATAGATCAAAGTTTTTCTAGCAAATATCACCTTAATACCGTTTTTGTCAGTTCCTGTAGAGGTAGAGCACTTATGGCTTCAATCCCCAGGCAATGTGCATCTGGTAAAATATATAATTTGAATGCTCAAGTCACTTTGGATAAAATGCATAAAGTAAATGTAGTTATGAAGAGCGGTGAGTTACACCATTGAAATTTCACAGTGGGCGGGGTTACCTAACATGACACTGTTTTACATGGAAGAGAGCTTTTATTGGTTGTCGCTTTAGTACCTTACATCTGATTTGGTCATGATGTCTAACTGTGTTTTGATGTTTGTAGGCACTACAGTTTCTGAGTAAAGCCCATCGGTGTGAGACACAGACAGCTGGCTGGGAGAAAGACATGGGCAGCTTCAGATCTGTGGTGAAAGGTGCCAGAGATATGGCTAATGGTGAGACTGCACGCGCACACGCACACACACACACACACACACACACACACACACACACACACACACACACACACACACACACACACACACACACACACACACACACACACACACACACACACAGCCATGCTTTGCCTTTCTCTTTTACAAGGCCATTTGAGAGAGACATACAATCGTGGTCCTGCACTCATTCAGAGAGTCACTCTATCATGGCTAATGTGGCAGCGCATAACCATCTGAAAGGGCTGATGGATTGAGAACACGGAGCAGGAGCTAAAGCGACAAACAAGCCTTTTACCCCTCTGACCTCCACCAGAGACAGACTTCTGTTTGTGTGTGTGGGCACGTGCGCCTGTGTGTGTTTTCCAGATGGGTTTGCTTTTGTCTGTCCATCTGTGTGTGTGTGTGTGTGTGTCTCATTAAGAAGGATGTTGAGGGTTTGGTCAGTGAGTGTGTGTTGAATTAAACATCAGTTGAGACAGAGCACATGTTTTGGGTTGAATAGCAATTCTTCCTCCATTTCTAACTGTCTGACTTTGTCTTAAAATCAAACACATCATTTTATTCTTAGCTGGCATTGAACATGGACAAGCTAGTATAAGTAATCGTGATCATCTTTTTAGCGTCTCTTATTCCGTCTTACACTCTCCATCAGCATGTTGTCCTTGAGTGTGCAGGCTATTTGTTTTTGATCTTAATGATTTATAAAGGGGGCGGCTCAGCAAATGTAGCAGAACCCTTTGCACGCCCCCATCCTGTCCCACTAACTCTAGCCTGCTTTCTGTGTGTGTTTGGGGAGGATCGATCGATATAAGGGTAAGGGAAGTGTGTAAGCATACGTAAGAGTCCATTCTTCACTGATTTGTTACCTTGTGCATTTGTGTAGATCTTGTTTGTATTCATGTATGTGCGTGTGTGTGGTGAAATGAGCTCCGCACTTATTAATCACAGCACTTCTGCTGTCGCCGCTTTGGGCAGCAACATGAACATGAGATGAGAGGAGAAGAGAAGAGAGAGGGAGAGCTAGCAAGAAGGAAAGAATTTAGGATGAATGGATGGCTTTAAATGAAAGCACAAAAAAAAAAAAATTAAGAAATAAAAATGTAGAAGGTAATAGCAACAGTGAATTTAGAAAGGAAAAACAAGCAACCAAGAAAGAACTAATTTAGAAAAAGAATTTAGAAAGAAAGAAAGAAAAAAGAAAGAGGGATAAGAAAGGGGGATCATTTAGAAAGAAAGAGAAAAGAAAGGAAAGAAAGAAAGGGGGATAACTTAGAAAGAAAGAAAGAGAGGGATAATTTAGAAAGAAAGAAAGAATGGGTGATAATTTGGAAAAAGGAAAGAAAGAAAGAAAGGGGATAATTTAGAGAGAAAAGAAAGAAAAAGAGAAAGAAGGAAAGAAAAGGAAGAAAGGGGGATAATTTAGAAAGAAAGAGAAAGAAGGAAAGAAAGGGGGATAATTTAGAGAGAAAAGAAAAAGAAAGAAAGGGTGGATAATTTAGAAAGAAAAAGAGAAAGAAAGAAGGAAAGGGGGATAATATTTAGAAAGTAAATATTTACAATATGCATTTCCCAGTATTCTATTACGGATTTAAACATTCCAACATTCCATTTTTACATTTTATGGGATTTTAGAATGAAAGAAAGAAAAAGGAGGGAAGAAGGAATCAATGAAAGGAAGGGAGGAACAAATAGGTAAGAAGGAAGGAATTGGGGAAAAGAACATAAGGGGAAAGCAGGAAGGAGGCAAATAATGATGGAATAAAAGACAGAGAGAGAGGCGCCTTTAACACTGAGGTAGACGCTTACCTGTCAATCTGCTGTTTCCCTCCATCTCTGTGGGGAAGATAAACAGCACACAGTCATAGAGTTGATTATCAAATGAGTTCTGTTGTGAAGGAAATGTGTAGAACAGGTGTGTGTGTGTTAAATGGCTGTTTTAATGGTGTTAGATGCTGCACTAATAGCTGTAGTGATTAAACACGAGCTGCTCAGAGGTTGTGATCCATCACTTAATGTGAACAGTACTGCGTGCACGCACACGATTGCAATACAGAAAATAATGACCAGCTCTTTCTTTTAGGCCACAGACCTTGATATTGCATCACCTGACCTCTGGTGACCTTTGACAGCCCGACACACTCAGTCTCTCCCCTCACTGGCTGCGCAGCATGCAGATGTTTAATGTTCCAGCGTCGCCCTCTGACCCGCCGTGACTCTGCTGGAGATGAAACTCTTCAGTAATTCCTCTCTGTCTCTCTCTGTCTCTCAGTCTCCATCAGCTGTAGCAGGTCTAAGCACAATCCTCAAGAGGCTCTACAGTTGCTGTCTTCAGCTCGACTCAGTTTGAAGAGCTTGCTTTCCAAAGCCAAAGTGAGTTGCACACGCTATTACACATGCAAGTTAATGTAAACAAACCTTTTTCATTTTCATAATGCAACAACCAAACAGGATATTTAACACGAAAATGTAGAGTGGGACTTTTATTTTAGATAATGACGTTCAAAAGTTTGAGGTCAGTAAGATTTGATTATTTATTTTATTTATTTTGGAAGGAAGTTAATACTTGCATTTAGCACAGACATTAAATTGATTGCAATAAATGTTTCTTAAGCAGCAGATCATCATATTAGAATGATTTCTGAAGGATCATGTGACACTGAAGACTGGAGTAATGATGCTGAAAATTCAGCTTTGCCATCGCAAGAATATATATATTAAAATAGAAAATCACAATATATTTTCATCAAATGTAGATTTCAAAAACACCAAATTTTGAATGGTAGTGTATGCATATCAGGAATTGATTGGATTTTAAAAAGTGGACTATATATGACAGGTGGGCTTTGATATCCGCTCAAAGGAAAAGTCAGAATGAAATAGACGTTTTGATGAAATATTATTGACTTTCTTTATATAAATGTGTATTATGAAAGTAAATAGTATCAATTTTGGTTTTAAGTTCTCTATATGTATTACAATAAGGTTTTTTTATGCAATTTTTAAAAGATTATTATTTTGTATTTTTGTGTGTGTGTGTGTGTGTGTGTGTGTGTGTGTGTATGTATGTATATGTGTGTGTATATGTGTATATATATGTGTGGATATATATGTGTATATATATGTGTGGATATATATGTGTGTATATATGTATGTGTGTATATGTATATGCCATAATTTGAAGGTCTCACATTTTTCGTTTCTCTTCACAGCAAATGTACACTGATGTTGCCACAGGTGAGCTCCCTGATGACCTCAGAGGTGATGTCACAGAGCTCGAGCAGCTCGTCACAGAGCTACAGGACCTGAGTGCCCAGCTACGCAGCCAATGAGAAGACATATCACTGCTGTCCCTCCTTTTCTTCCTCCCTTTCATTAGTTTAAACTGTGCATTTTTAACATTTATGTTTTAGACCAACAAAACTCCCAGAGGCCTCAGGACTTCAATCAACAGCGAAAACATAATTGAAAAACTTGGTGACTTGGTGACCTGATCCAGAGTCAGCTTTCTTTGTACTAATCAGAGTTCCTGCAATTTTTCACAATGTGTGATTTTTAAGGTCCTCGAGGCTGGCAATGAACTTCCTTTGTACAGCGTTGCCTTATTCCAATTAAATAAATAGTACACAATACTTTCTTGCATATTTAATGTCTGTGCTTGTTTTTTTTTTAACATGTGTACAGTCAATTAATATTAAAGAAATGACATCTAGGTCACACAACATCAGATATGTTGTGTCAGTGTTGTAGCTCATTTAAGTTTGAGTCTAGGTCAATACCGGAGTACAGGGGATTGAATCCGAGTCCAAATGCTTGATCATAAGAATCTAAAAGACTATTTGCACAAAATGTAGTCTGACAATGTTTGCTATAAATTATTTAAGAATGCTATTCTTTTTTCCCCAAAACTAAACTTAACCCTGGGTTAATGCGTTTAAGGCAACTTTTTTAACCCTAGGCTAACCAGAATTTTGCATTTGTTAATTTAAAATTTGAGTTATGACTGTGGGTTGACCGTTTCAAATTTGAAAAATAAAATTTGAAATTATTACCACTGTGATCGCAAAGCTGAATTTTCAGCATCATTACTCCAGTCTTCTGTGTCACATGATCCTTATCACCCTTATCTAATGTGCTAGATTTGGTGCTCAATAAATATTCCTTATTATAATCAATGTTGAAAACAGTTGTGCTGTTATATATATATATATATATATATATATATATATATATATATATATATATATATATATATATATATATATATATATATATATATATATATATATATATATATATATATATATATAGTATGCGTGCTATATGTGAAAACTGATACTTTTTTTCTATATGTATCTACATTTCATAGATTCTTTGAATAGACTGTTCACAAGAACAGTATTAGAATTTTTTTATAACATAAATATCTTTACTGTCATTTTTTTAAATAAATGTATTGTCCTTGCTGAATAAAATAATTTATTTAAAAACAAAAATCTTACTGATCACAACTGATCGATAGCACGTGTATAGGTCATTGTCGAGTCTTTCTGCCGTAAGATTACTCGTATTGAATGTGGAATTATTTCATTGTCAATATTCCCATAAAATATCATTATTCCAATGGAAATGTAGAGATTTATATTTAACCACCTGATTTCTCAGACTCCACTCTCTTCCTGTCTGACGCACGTCTCGCCTGTACTGATCAGCAGTCACCTTTCAGCATGGTATTTGAGCATTAGAGAAATACCCATATCTGTAAGTAATTAGCTTTCATCCTGAGAAAATTTCTTTGCTTAACCGTTAAGAGAAACCAGGATATTGGCAGTGTTTGGTCACTCATCATATTCGTCTATTTATGTACAAATGATGTAAGAATATTGCCTGGTAAGTTCCCTCAGAGAACCTTCAGGAAAGCTGGGGGCTAAAACATGAAGCTGACTTAAAGCAAACATCCTGTGTCTGTTCTGGGAACAACCAAGTGAACTACTTCCAGAGATTACGCAATGTGAGCACACTGTGTAGAAACGCTGTTAGATCACAATGTCACAGTATGCTTCCGCATCATCCCAAAAGTGTTAACGAGAACGTTCTGAATGGAGTGCTGCAGTATTTTTGTATGTCAACCGGAAGACAGCATCGCCCTTGTGCCCTCAACAAAAACCCAGTAGGATTTTTCCATTTCCGTTTGAAACAAAAGTGTATGATTTTTACACGTTTTGATATTCATGATAATCTTCGGAAATGAACACAACTTTTATTAACTTTTACGTCTAAATAAAATCAAGTAAAATGCTAAACATAGATTATAGAAAAAACTACACCCCAGTCTCATCTCGCATGACTTCAGTGCCACCACAGCTTTCTATAACTCTTTAATAATAATAAAATAAAATAGTTTGCAAGAACGTGATGAGGCTGAGAAAGCAAAGCAGGTGAGTGAGTTGGTCAGTTTACCTGTTCTGTGTGATGACATTTAAAGGTGCTGTATGTAAGTTTTTCACTTTACTAAAGCATAAAAATACGATATGCTTGCATATATGTAAAAACATTCTAAATTCTCCTACTTGTTTCTCAGAAAACCAATGCTGCTGCCTGATATTCTACTTTGAAATGTGCATTCTGTGTCGGAATGTCTGTTTTTGTTTTGGTCTGTGTGATACTGCACCAATTTACCCGATAGTATTTCGACACCACATGTTGACAGTTGGCGGAAAACACATCGTATTGCAACCATATAGCCAGCAAACAAACTGGGTCAGAGATCACGGATTCTACCCGACCTAAAAAGCCTCGGCATCCATCTAAAAATCTCTATGAATGGTAGCACATTAAAACACTGATAAATCAACTCATCAACTTACATGTCCTCAAGCTGGCAACCGTCTGAGGAGGAGGAGGTGGCGGGGGAAACAACGCTCAAATATTTTGACAGTATCAATTTCAGCCACTAGGTGTCAATCCTGCATACCGCACCTTTAACTCTTTACCCGGCAGTGACGGATTTCCTGTCATTTATGGAGATACTATTGTACATGTATGAGACACCACTTCCATTGTTAAACTGTAGAGGGAGTTTCCTCAAATGTTGCTTTTTTTATGTATTATCAGCCTCAGACGTCACGCCCATGGACTGCGGACTGAACGTTTGATACATACGGCACACTTTTCTGGAAACTCTTCAGGAGTTTCAAAGTCATAATCTGATTGGTTGTGAGACGTGTTGTGTTTTTTTAACGGTTCGCCTGAAAACAAATGTTGTAGCGCTTACAACTGTGACAATGAGCGCTGATTTTTAAATGTATGAAGTTCACGGCTCCATTGTTGCAGGAAACTTGCGCAGTGTTCCTGAATGAATAATTTATAGATGCACACCGGTCTGTTATTGCAGGGACATCGACTTTACATTTTCACACCCCTAAACATGACGCAGAACAAAACAAACTGTGATTGGTTGCATTACATGTCAGTCAAACGTCCTCATGGGCGGACCTTGACAAATGAAAGCCTTCAGTCTGGCTACAAGACTATTTTAATGCAACTTACCCACATTTAAATGTTGATTAAAAAAAATGCATGAAGCTAGAAAAACCCTTTTGAAAATTAGCCATGGTTTTACTACAAATAAAACCAATAATATCTGCATGTTCAGATATTCACCAAAACATTCTGGGGGCCATTACATTTTTGTGAAAATGATCAAAAATCCTGGCGATAACTGGCAAATAAAAAAAAATAAAACGCTGGTGGGAAGTTAATGTTGTTCCAGACAACCTCTGTAGTCCCATTTAGCTACTTGTTAGCAGCCACCTTTCAAGACAAATGAATTATTATTTTTAAAAATCAAACAAGTGGATGTTACTGGTGTGTTTACAGTAATATCATGGAATAAAACATGAAAATATCCTGTATTAACTACAGACAGTATTTCAGGCATTTAACGAAAAAAAACAAAAAAACGGAAAGTGCTAAAATGCTAACTCGCTTCTGGGTTTTGGCCTACAAAAATACCTTGTTCAGGCAGTACTCAATGCTTTTGGAAGCTAGCAAGATGTGCCTAAAATAATCAAGCTCTCCTCACTTTTCCTAAAGGATGCAGTTGTCTAAATGGCAAATATTGTCGTTCAGGTAGCATCTAAAACCAAAACATTGTGTTTGAAAACCCCATATTACAGTAGAGAGTTGCTGACAGAAGACATCTGCTTCCCTCCCACCGGGGCTGTCCTGCTGGCTCTGACAACAATCACAAAGCACATTTTTAGCTACATAAACTGTTAATTCCCCAGCACAGCTCTCCTTCCTCCCACAGGGCTGTGGTGATATCACTGATACAGTGTGAAGTTCCTGTCCTCCTTTTGTGGGCCGCATGTGTGGTTGCCGTATAGTTTAATTGTGTTCCTGCCGTCTCATGCACAAATGAACAATTTAAGTACCCAATGGCCCTGCATTATGTTCTCTGTCGGTTTATATAGTCGTAAAAGTTGATCGTGTTTGACACAATCGATCTTTTGCATTCCAGGTGCTATACTGTGCAGATGAAGCAGCAGAGACTGATATTCCCAAGGGGTGAGTTTAGGATTTGAATTTTGAGCACAGCCTTAAAGGGGTTGTTCACCCAAAAATGATAATTCTGTCTTTTTTTTTCTCACCCAACCTCATGTTGTCCAAACCTGTATGACTTTCTTCTGTAAAAACAAGAGGAGATATTTGTTAGGAGATTAATGTCTCAGTGTTGTTTGTCTATACAGTGAAAGTCAGTGGGGTCCAGTGTTGTTTAGACCTCAGTGAATTCCAAAATATATATTTTTTGTGATCCACAGAAGAAAGAAAGTTTACAACAATAACAAGTTGGCCTTTCTATTTCTTATGCATTACTGATACTGAGTACCACAGTAACTGTTCACAGCCTGGATAATTCAAGATGGGTTTTTTTTTTTTTTTTTTGAGACATTGCAAATCAGACCCATGAATATGGTATATAAATTTTGACGAAAGAACTGTTTGAAATTTATTAAAAAAATGTATTGAAGTTTAAAAGTTTAATTTACAACCCTAAATTACATTTTAAGAGTTTTAGTGAACCCATATTAAGTTTTTCTTATGTTTTCTTTAAATACCTAATTTGAATGTCACTGAAACAGGCTGTTATTCGGACATGAGGTAGATTTCATTTGCATATGCGCATAACGTGCATGGCTGAGTGCATTATTAGTGTTAAAGTTACTCCTGCTCTTGTTCCTATTTTACATTTAATAGTGAACCATTTCATATAGAGCCATGTCAGGTTTTTTTTGTCGTTTTTTATACTATGTCAAATTATTCAAACCTCAATAATGAAAATCAAAAAGTCACACGGGAAAAAAGACGTTTCACAAACATTTCAGTTTCATCTGTGTATTGAGTGTGATTCACCATTGACTTCTGATGCAAGTTATATGGATTCACAGACCAAAATAAGATAACTCTGGATATAAGAGGACATGGTGTAAACACTTTTTTTTTCTTGCCATTCTCTCTCTCTCTCTCTCTCTCTCTCTCTCTCTCTCTCTCTCTCTCTCTCTCTCTCTCTCTCTCTCTCTCTCTCTCTCTCTCTCTCTCTCTTTTAGTTATGATGGTCATTATTTTTAAACTATAAATAGCTGTGGCCCAAGAATAGCTTTATGACAGCACTCTCTCTCTCTCTCTGTTCCTTAACTGAATCCCCTTTTCGACTCTAGCCATTAGACCTGGCAGGAACTGTCTTTTTATTCAATTAGAGATCATCAATTGATGAAAACATAAGTCTAATTCAGCAGTAATCTTCACAGAAGAGAGTGTTTGTGCGTGCAAATCATGAAAATGGACTGCTTGACACTTATTAGGTTGTGTAGAAACAGAACAACTTCTACCAAGACATTCGTTTCTCCTCAAGGATGATCTCATGCAATCAATAAATCAGTCTGGAATCTCCTTCCAAATACTCCAAAGCTTATGAGGAATGGTATTCCTTGTCTGTCTATCTGTCTCTCTGGCTGTCTCACCCACGCATATCCTAAAGTGGGCTGAGCTCGGGCTAGGCCTAAAATGGTCTTGATCTAAGGATGTTTCTGAGTCACCTTTCAGTAATGCTGTTAAGACGTTCTGGTAATCTAGATAACAAGTGTCTGTAGGAGGACAGAGACTTTCGGCTAAGTTTAGGGAATTGTGAGCGTGTGAAAGAATGGAGGTATGTTCATCTATTTGTGTGTCGAAACAGGAGGGTGTGTAGATGCTGTATTAATAGGATCCGGTTTTTGACGTGTTGGGAGGCTATAGGGTCCCCGTTCATGGGCAGAAGGCTCTCAAAGTCAGATTTAGAGCTGGTAAGCAGTCAGGCATGCTGTAGGGAGAAAGTCATTTAGATCACATAACTCCATAGTACAACACAAACTGCTTTGATTCAGTGTTTCTGACTGTTAAGCAGCAGAATAAATGAAGCTGGTTTAATTTTATTTTTCAGAATGTAAGAATGTAATTGCTTATATATTTGTGTATAGTTAGGATTGCAATATTGATTCCCTGCAGCTTAACCAGAAGATGGTTTTAGCTAGTTTAAGCTGGTCTCCCAGCCTGGCCAAGCAGGTGTTCAGCCCGGTTATCTGGGCAGTCAAATTATGTTCCAAACTGGCCAGCTTGAACGTGTCCAATACCTCTCTAAATCCAGCCAACAGACCAGGCTAGGAGATTATTTGTTCTTTTGCAGCTAATATCAAATGCTGCCTGAATCATAAACATTTGCTATTCGTTCGCTGGCCATGCAGAGGAGAACTGTTAAGAAGCGCTATATAAATAAGGGTGACTTGACTTGCGTTCAGTCAAATCCTATGGCATTTTTCAAATACTAGAAGTAAGCCAAATGAGACAGATGACAATATGGGCAGGTTGTGTGGTGTGCCCTTATCCTCAAAAACCTCAATAATAATAGATCACATTTCAATGGCTATATTTGTACACTAATAGGCTGGTTGTTGCCAAGTATGGAATTATTCAGATTAAGATGCTTTCATATACACAAACCTGTTACCAATGCCATGTGTGTTTTGTTGTTGTTGTTGTTGTTGGTGTTTTTACTGCCATTTTGATGATATTCACCCACAAAGTGTTCAATCCACATGCCATAGGCCTTCTTTTTGCCATTTTCAAATATGAAATGTTGGCCATTTCTTGCATTTTCATGATTCCATTACAGTGTTTCTGACAATCAGTACAATTGTCAAGTAAAGCGGCCACCGTATAGATGTGTCAGGGTAAGATCTGAGCCAAATATATATCAAATAACACTTTAGGTTTCAGTCAATATTATTTATTTGAAAAAATGTAAGTATTAACCTTGTTTCCAGAACTCCTTCAAAGTGCATATTCTCTTCCACACATGCGCATTTTGGTCAGAATGGAAGAAACATGGTTAAAACAGATACTGCGATTATGGTTATTCTAATTATGCGCATAATTGTAGTATTCTGTTTGCATGAGCTTCAGCTTAATCACTGCACTGCGTTAGCCAGTGTTTGATTCTAATGGCATTTTTGTTTACTTGTGTATAATGTTCAGTCCACATTTGATGCCCAATGCACCGGAATAACTTCTTTTTCGTAAAGAGATGTGTGGAACTGTGGAATTGATGGCTGTCCTCTGTATGACAGACTTGACTTGATGTATGCACTTATACAAACGACCCCCATCTTCAAATTCATAAGTCTGCAGAGTTCTTCAGTTTTTTTCCCCCTTTGGTTTAAGGGTTCAGCCCCACATGTGTGTTCCAATAAGAGCTCCATCCCTGACGTCATGTCTGCAGGAGATTGGCTATATGGAGCTCGAGCTCAAACTCCTGCCCTTGCACACACGCGCGCTCAAACTTTTCTAAGAGTTTTCAAACTTCTGCTCGAGCTCAAGTCGCGCGCACGCGAACTCTCTCGCCTCCTTGACTCCCGATTTCCCCGATTTCCGTTTCGTGCTTTGAAACTTTCTTTCACTTTAAGCATTTTCACGCTCTTCTAAAGCTATGTGTATGGCGAATAGATGACAGCGCGCGAGGGTTTACAACTGCTTCACACGCGACAGAGTGTTGCTGCACTTCTATAGTTTTATTTTTGTATCTTTCTTTCTCTAGTGTGTGTATATAGTGCATAGTGTTTCTTTCAAACTCCCCCAACTCTTTCACTTCTTATGGATATGGCTGTGCTCATGTGGGACATCATTGTTTCTCTAACGTTATTTATTTCTCCGGCTTTGATTTCGGCGGATCAGAGCGGCTTCAGGAAACTGTACGTACTGCAGCCGGGACCGAGCGGTACGGACGGGGTTCACGTGAGCTCCATTTCATCGCACTCGGGAGCGTCGGGACAGCCACACTCCTACAATGTGGAGCTCAAAGCCAGCTTCGGCGGCCAGGTCCGAACCCGCAGAATGGGTCACCAAACGAACCCGAGCATTCCGATCCGCCAGGACGCGCAGCCTGGCCGACACACGACCAGCCATCATCTGAAAGTGTCAGGGTAAGATCAGAGCCAAATGTACTCGGTACACAACACTTTACATTCAATGTCGAACAATAAAACCTACTTTTTTATTTGAATGATAATTATGATGTATAGGCATAATGAATAGCCTATTCATAATGGATATTGTATAATATTTTGATTATTGATGAATATTGTAGTGTTAAAAAAGTTTTTATCCAAAGTTGTTTTGCAGTCTAAATGGTCACAAAGTTCATTATCCAAACCTTTACCTTGGAATACCAATTTTGAGTGCTTTTCTTTAGAGACCCACCAAATGGTGCTGATAACGATTAAGTTAAACTGAATATTGGTAAAAAAATATTACTCTGGATTATGAACGGATTACAGTTTGTTCATTAAAAGTAAATGTAAAAGTTAACCATAATAAGAAACAGTTATTCTAAATTCTAAAGTGTGTCCATTGTAATGATAAACTTAAATTGTTTCTCATTACATTGATAAATCAGTGAGTGTTTTAGTTCCATTAGAGGTTTGACTCTTGCTTTTGATCGCCAGTGATTTGTTAGCAGCCAGATGCCATTAAGCACCGATAAATTAAAGTCTACAGTGATCATAATGTTCTAAAAAGCACAGTAACATCTGTTGTTTCAGGAAGCCCCACAAGCCAGTTTAAATGTAGGCTCCCGGCTCCCCTAGCAATGAACCTGATGCCCCTTAAAAATGTTCAGCAGGCCATTCACAAAGATTTTTCCACATTCCCTACAATCACAAAGAGTACTGAGTGCATCCCAGCCTTGCATTTCTTCATACGTTCTGCACTTTGGATCAGTTCCTCTTATTTGCTGTTAAGTACAGTATGAAATAGCACAGTGGGAATAAGAGAACTGATTATATTGGAGCCTCAACCAGCTTTGGCCCCGGGCCCTCACGTCACTTCAGTGAGAGCAGACTTACATCAGAAACCACTCTGGGTGGGCGGGAGGTGGGTGAGTGGGTTGGGGGTTACAGTAAGGTTAGTATGTTCAGTGAGTTTGTGTGTGAGTGTGACTGTTGATGTCATTGCAGAGTGAACGTCTGTGGGGGGCAGTGCTGTGTTGGTTGGAGCAAGACCCCAGGATCTCAGCGCTGCACTAAACGTGAGTTATGATGATTCTTTTGTATCATGCATGTGCTTGGGTTCTCTCAGGTCTTTCTTCTGCAATACACCATACTTGAACTTCACTTCAAAAACTTGCTTGGACAAGGGAATCCCTTTAATCACCCTGGAAGTCAAGTTCAGAATGGTGTATTTGCTTTAGTTTTGCTACAGACTGTGGGTGTCACATGAAATTAGTTTTCAACAAAATGATTTAACCAATCTGGAAGAGGGGGTTGAGTTTATCTGATTAGGAAAGGTTTAGGTTTTTAACACAAAGATGCAGGTTCCATTGTATTTAGGGATCATCTAGGAGTTACCAATCCTGGACATCATCATTTACCGATCACATACTGTTGTGCATGTTGGGTCGGGCAGTTGTGACCTAATGGTTAGAGAGTCGGATTTGGTAACCCAAAGGTTGCGGGTTCGAGTCTCAGTATACCGGCAGGAAATGTAAGTGGGGAGAGTGAATGAACAGTGTGTTCAATACTCACTGCTGTGTGTGTGCACTTGGATGGGTGAAATGCCGAGCACAAATTCCGAGTATGGGACACCATAGTTTGGCTACATGTCACGTCACTTTAAAATACTTAGGGTTATGTCCCTTTGGCTCCAAACCCATATTTGGGTTTGGAGCCAAAGCTATGTACTATGTGCAAGCTATGTGCTTGTCCAGAAACGCTACACAAATGTATACTAAATATATGCAAGAATAATTAAATTCAGATATTAAACTAATGGTTTAGAGCTCTAGGCCTATATGTCATGAATGTCTTAAAGGGATGGTTGAAAATTCCATCATCACAGAGCAATTAAAGTCATACAGGTTTGGGTCAACATAAGGGTGTTGTGATTATGACTTTAATTCTTCTGTGGAATACACAAAAAAGATACTTTAAATATGTTTTGTCAATGAACGTCAGTAGGGTCAAGTGTTGTTTTGGACCCCATTGACTTTTATTGAATGGACAAAAAAATGAATTAATGTCATACAGGTTTGGATCAACATGAGGGTAAATAAATAACAGAATTTTAAATGAATACAAAAAAATTAATTAAAATAATTTTTGCCTGAACTCTCTCTTTTATGCCATGAGCAGTTGCTGTGGTTAAAAAGTGACATATGCTGAGCCATTTTATGGTGTCCTTCATAAACAACCAGACAGACAGCTGCAGTGCCCACCTGTGAGTCAACCTGGAGTCAAAACGCTTTTCGTCAGATCTTAAGTGGAGGGATGGGAGGAGGGGCTGGGGGGTTGAAAAGAGGGTGTTTACTGTTAGCATAGGTGTACATTTTGAGTGGGTGGTGGCAGATGATATGTGATAGCGTATATCAGCAAACACTCAGTATATCACAACATGCTCCTGTTACAAGGAAATATAAACATTATTCTGCAAGTTATTGCACACAAAATCAGAGCATCAACATGGGAATTGAAAAGTAAGGCAACGCAAGACATGGCAGAAAGCGTTCTGAATAATTCATCAGCGTTTTAAAATTCTGTAAATGACAGAAATGTTTCAGTTAATGCAATAGGCAGAAAGTACACATGCATAAAACTTGAAATATAATCATAGAAAACAAAGATAGAAGTACACAGAGGTGTGGGGCAAAAGATGAGGAAATTTGTTTTAGGCTATAGAGAGTATGATAACCCAGTGGAAGGGCTGGATCAGTTTATCCTTAGCCTGTGTGTTTCTGCCAGCAGGTTATATAAGAACCGGCCACTGTATGTGTGGAAGTACATGGAGGCCACCGGGGAAAAGCAGGAGTTGCACCTCCACCCGCTGTCTGCGTCTTACATCCAACACACATTCCTCTTACCCACCTTCTACACATATCCTAGACGATCAATATTGTGTCTACATCCCCTGTCTCCAGTGACATTCCTTCTTCCTTCCCCTTGTTTTTCAGGAATGATAAATTGACGTTTTTGTGTGTACGGTCTATGGCACCTCCAAGATTGTGTCTTGGATGTCTGCTGCATTTTGACAAAGTGTTTTGTCTTGGAGCTTGGCGTCGAACATCAGGTGTACATTTTACTAGTGTACAGTGATTATGCAGACAATTTTATCCAAGTGATTTTTCTCATACATTAAAGTCAGTCTTGGTTCTATATTTGATGGATATGGTTTTGTTTCTCATGGGCTTGTCTGCAAACTACTAAGCCATAGAGAATATGGGTTTTTGCAGATAGTTTGTATACAGATAGTCAATACAAGAGATTGGGGTACTTGGGGAATTGCTTAACCTGGATGTTCATAAATCTGCTGGATTGGATGAATTTGATCCAATTAGATAGATTAGATAGAAAGAAATCATCTTATATTATTGCAGTGCCCATGACTTGCATTTTTAATCTGTCTCTCCATACTGGTGTTTTCCAGAGGGACTGGAAATCTGCTGCTGTAACCCCACTTTTTAAAAGGGGTGAGAACTCAGATCCAAATTGTTACATACCCATTTGTATTTTGCCCTGTCTCTAAAATATTGGAGAGGTTGGTCAACAAGCAGCTTACGCACTATTTGGAGACTTACAGTGTTCTTAATCAGTTTCAGTCTGGCTTCAGATCCGGCCATAGTTGTATCACCGCTACACTTAAGGTTTTCAACAACATCATATGTGCCATTGACTACAAGGAATATTGTGTAGCTGCATTTGTTGATCTGGCAAAGGCCTTTGACTCCGTGGACCGTGACATACTGATGGATAGGCTAAGAGGTATTGGACTCTGAGAGCTGTCTGGCTTGGTTCAAGAGTTACTGTTGTGGTTGTTCACAGTCAGTAAGGGTGGAGGGGTTTTGGTCAGATCCCCTCCTCCTATTTAAAGAGGTCTCCCAAGGAAGTATACTGGGCCCTATACTTTTTAATATTTAAGTTAATAATATTGTTTTGGCTGCAGGTGATTATCACATACATTTATACGCTGATGACACCATCATTTATACATTGACCACTGCACTGTCCTTATTGCAGGCCGGTTTTACCCGCATTCAACATGTTTTCGCTAGTCTTCACTTAGTTTTAAACGCAAATAAAACAAAATTTATGGTTTTTAGAAAACCACATGTTAAATAGCTGCCTAAAATGTACTCATTGGATGGCTCGAAGATCGATTGTGTTGAATGCTACAAATATCTTGGTATTGGTACTTATATAAACGTATTGCTTAGGTTAAATCTCGTATTAGTTTTCTTTTACGTAATAAATCTTCTTTCACACATACTTAAAACAACTTTTGGTTAAAATGACAGTGCTTCCAATTTTGGATTATGGTGATCTAGTTTACAGGTCTGCTTCACAAACTCCTTCATAAACTGGATGTTATTTACCACGTGACTGGAGCTTCATTTAACACTCACATTGCCATTTGTATTCTTTATTAAACTGGTCTTCTCTTCATTCTCGTAGACAAATTCACTGGTTTCTGTTTATTTATAAAACTGTTATAGGAAAACAGCAATATATTTACAGTCACTTAATAGTCGTAATACTAGTTGTAATCTGCGCTCTAGCAATTTCATTAATCCATGTATACCTAAAGTCCGTACCTCTTTTGGTCGTTGTTCTTTTCAGTTTTCTGCTGCATACGACTGGAATTATCTGCAGCAGACTTTAAAGCTTAGTTCGTTTATTTCACTCTCCTCCTTTAAGAATTCAGTTTGGTCAATAGTACAGCCGTTTTGTTCATAAACAAATCCGTTTTTGAACTGGTTTCAAAAATATTGAAAATGGTAAGTAAGTGATTCGGTAATTTGTTTCACTGCTGAACGAATCATTGCTTTTGAAGGAAATGTTTGAGTGAATTATTCATTGACTTATTCATAGACAGTCACTTGTTGCCATCTATTGGTAGAACGATCTCGAAAAAATCCTCAACACTAATGCACAGTAAAGTCTGTTTGAACGGAAGGTATCATATATGTATGTTTGGAATTGATATTATATATTAATAATATAATTATACTATTATTAATTATTGTGTGTGTGTGTGTGTGTGTGTGTGTGTGTGTGTGTGTGTGTGTGTGTGTGTGTGTGTGTGTGTGTGTGTGTGTAGAGAGCGAGAAAGGGGGAGAAAAAGAGAAACCCCCTGTTTACAGAAAGAGGTCCTGTTTACACGGGCAAAGGAATCACTTTGCAGGCCATCTGGTGCGAACCCAGAGCACATTCCTGCTTCAGCCATCCCTTTTATTTTCAATGGAGGCGTATAGCCTATAGTTTGATGTCAGCTGCACAGTGAGTGGCTTGAGAGCCCTTAAATTTGAGCTGAAATGTAACAGAACGTTTTTAATGGAAGACCTTGAAGGAAAATTGAGTGTGGAAAAGGGAAGCCTCTTTAACACCTCAGAGAACGTCTCTATGATCGTTTTTCTGCTGACTCAGGAAATCTTGGGGTTTATATTGTTTTTATTTTGTTATACCACTATAGTGTCACTAAACCATTTGTTTTGACAACCTTTTGTGAAAGGGTGTTCTCATAAACGTGATTTATGATAGGGTCACCATTATGTATGCTTTCGAGTAAATTAAGAATAAAATGACCTTTTTCGTTCATCTGACAGCAGCATTAGATGTTGGAATTCATGGTGACTGGGACATAGCAGCGAGAATAAATCATGGGTCTACCATTTTTCATCAGTTTCATTGCTCATATATTTTTCTATATAGGGGAAAAATGAAAAAGTCCAGGTTGTAGTCAGTACCTCCCCTTGTCTATATATCTTCCTTTCCATTTGTGTTTTAGAATCACTATGTCTCCGCTCTCCACCTCTCCTGTCTCAAAAGATAGACCTGATCGTAAATTTTCCTGCTAAATGTTTAATGGGGTTTGATTTTTCAGCTTTTAACACTCACCTCACTCTGAAAGTGCTAACAAAGAGAATTGTCTGAATAAAAGCAGCTTTTGTTTTTCCTGGCTGGTTCTTCCGAGCTGCATGGAACTTCGTAGGTGAAGTGTTTAACCCGGAGCTGTCAGTCATCCAGGTTTTGTCGCTGACATCGAGTCCTATTATTGTATGTACAGTGCAGAGGGACACTGGGATATTGGCCATCTTATTTTACCACCAGGATATTGCACTGCAGTTCCTTATCTCTAACGGAACAGGAAGAGTGTTAATCCTGGTTCTTTTTTGGACCCATCATGTCCTATAAATAAATGGCAATGTAGACTAGGGGCCAACTTACATGCACTGCTAAATATTTGAGCATTGCACCATTAAATTTAGTTGAAACACATCCCTACATATAAACTAAATATTTACAGAAGACTTAAACCAGGAATAATAGTTGGAATAAACTAGCAGAACGATTGGATTGCATCAATGAGCTCATGTTTTAACTGACAGATAAATGATGTTGACATTTACACTCGTTTATATTTTTAGAGCGGGAGCTTTATGTGAATAAATTAGCTCTTAGCAGCTCTCCAGCATGAAACCAATCTTAATGGTGAACTTTCCAGTATGCCTCACCCTGTCATTTGTGCATGCCAGGGTTTCAACACAAAAATTACAATTAAAATAAATAAATGTTATTAAAATTTTCTAAATTGCTATATTAGAATTTATTTAAAAATGTATTACCCTTTTAGAGTTTACAGTTCCTGAATTTGTATTTATTTATATATTTAATAAATTTGACAAATTTTATGATTTAAGTGAATGGAATTAAATTAGATTCAAGATTCAAGAGTTTTATTTGTCACATACACAGTTATATACAGAATATACAACCGGCAGTGAAATGTAGACTTTTTTTTTTCTTTTTTTTTCTTTTCAAAATTATGTATTTACATTTTTGTTATTTCTTCTTACGAATTTGAAGGCATCTTATTGGATCAATAATAGTAAATCTCCTATTATGCTTATTCTGTTTCTGTTCAAATGCACATTACTTGACGGAGAGCTTACAAACTACTAGTTAAGTCTTGCCTTAAGAACAAACGGTGCAACCAAGTTAGGGGTTGGACAAAATATTGATGGGGCTTGGGGCAATATATCGTTGTCCTCCTTTGTGCGATATGAGAATTAATACGCTGGCACCAAATATCGATATTTTAATTAATAAATTAAAGGCGCTGTAAATAGATTTCCCTGCTCCCAGTGTCGTTACTTCATGGCTTCTCGAAGTGGCGCTTAACACGTGAATGAGGGAAATGTGAACATAAGTTAAGTAGCCTAAGAAATAGAGGTTTTTAGCGGTATGGTGGATGCCAGTGTGAGTAAAAGCCCCTGCCACATTTAAATCCAAAGTCTGGAAAACCTGCACTTAACCTTTACACTGGCATTGTTTTCATAGACCGATATCGTGATGTATCATTATAGGATTGTTTATCAATATATATTGATTATCTCAGAATTGCTGTATCGTGATATATAGCAGTATCATGAGCCATGTATCGTATCATATCATGAGGTACCCTGTGATTTCCATCCTTAAACCAAGTATAAAGTAGTAGTGACTAAGCCCTTAGTGAACTTTATGTCCCAATTTAAATAAGACCAGCTGGTGCAGCCATACACTGGAGATCAGTACTGAACTAAGATCAGTAAATCACGGATCCATTTCTTAAAGCCCTTTTTTAATCTCACTGGGCTTTTTTAGAACACAAATTAATTGTGGATAAATGGACTTTTTCAGAGAGTTATACTTGTCATAATGAACATAAAGCTATAAACAATAAAAGCTTCATGTTAATCCCGGCAAAATCTAATCTAGACAAAAAAAACGTCTTGTTACTTGTTACTTGTTGGTTAGAATGCAGTGTTAAAATATGGCTTAACATATTTAACAGACTTCTGAGAAACAGAATTGAGTTTGACTGTGAAAAACCAGCAGACATGCTTGAAAGCTGTTTGAACGGAGGTCATAAAGTGAGCTTAGGTTCAGTCTACAGAATGACTGCCACCTTGTTGTTCTCTCTTCCCTGAGGAGTTTTCGTGCTGGCATTTGCCATGTGATATGCATTCAGAAGCTTCTCAGACTTTCCTTGAGTTCTTTTATTGGATTGAGATCATCAGGAAACATTCAGAGCATTTTTGTTTTTCTCAGACAGACGTTGCTTTGGGGGAGTTGATGGGTGATTTAATTTGTCTGCACAATGGAAGACTGTCTAGCGATGAAGAGCTTGCGGATGGTGAAAACTGCAATGTAAATTTAGGACCAGCGCAAGATTTTTGAATCGATGACAGCTTCGATTTAATGCCACTACATAATTTAACATCTAATTTATAGTTTGTTTTACAAGTTTTACAACATGTAAAATGCAATGAATGCTCATGTCTTTCCTCTGAGCCTGGATTTCTCATATTGCTCATCTGAAGTGTTTGAGTGTTTTTCCTGAGCTCAGGCATGTGTGCACAGCTCACCGCTGAAAGACTGCTCAGTCTATTTTGTTCCTCAACTGAACACGGCCCAAAACGTTCACGTCCTTCGCCAGATAAAACACAACATGAAAATATTTCACCTGGGTTCCACAGCACGACAGAGAGACAGATACGTTTTTCCTGGCTGTCCGTGCTGAAAAGGTGTCCTCGATCTGCAGGAACAGGTGACTAGGTTGAGGAACCTGCTGTGATGGGCCTGAACTAGAGAAGAGATCAATTCTTTTGGTTCTCCGAATTCACTAGTTACACCCCTCTTGCATGTGGTAATTCAGTAAAGACACCCCTTGTCTTATTTATTAACCACCCTCAATGCAATGTAACCAACACAAACAGTCATTTCTGTGTAAATTAGGCTTATAGTATTATACTTTTTACTATTATACCAGATTAAATTAGTCCTCAAATATGTCACCAGCAGTTGTAGTCTTCAAATTGACAGAGCTGGGTAAGGTTTAACGATTAGGTTTGCTTTAGGGTTATGTTTAGTGGTTTTATAATCTTTTTCAGTGTTTGACATTTAAAGAATAATCAGTGTACATGCGTTAATTTTATATAACTGAGTGGTCCAGAGTCAATTATTCCACTTATTTTGGGGTTAGCACATGCTCAAGTGTTTTTTCATGACAATTTTTATGTTTTCATCCCTAAAGCGTTTATTTCTTTATGCCACATATGAAATCTATTTAGCCTAAGCCACCATTACAAGTTTGAAAAGTACATAACACTTAGGTTTAAGGTTCAATTCTCACTATTAACTAGTTGCTTATTACCCTGCATATTACTAGGATATTGGTTGTTTATTAGTACTTATAAAGCACATATTAATGCCTTATTTTGCTTGACCATATTCTACATCCCTTAATACTACCCAATACCTAAACTTAACAACTACCTTACTACTAATAACCTGTAATTAGGAGTTTATTGAGGCAAAAGTCGTAGTTAACAGTAAGAATTGGACCTTAATCTGAAGTGTGAACACAAAGTGATATAGAACTGTAATCTGGTCAAAAAACCTGAAAGTCCTTCATAGCTATGCAACTTAACACCTTGGAATGTTGGTCAACCAATCAGCATCAAGCAGGCAGCAATGCAGTAGTGTAATTAAAAGGATAGTTAATAAATAAATTCCCCAAATAAATTCCGTCGTCAGTTGGGTGAGTAAATGATGACAGAATTACCTTTTTTGGTGAACTATCACTTCAAGGTTAATAAAAAAAGCTTGTTTCCAGTTTAATTAAAGCATGGCGTGTTAGAGAGGAGTTTGCTGTATCAACCTCCATGAAAACTTGTGAAATGTCTCTCCTGTCTGCTCACACTGCGGGCTTCCAGTCCTCAGGCAGTAGCTTATCATGCTAACCCACGTTACTTTCTTGTTCAAGCAAATCCAAGTTGTACCTTTCAGATTCAACACATTTGAAGAGGTTAGAGCTGTTGGAGAGCTCTGCAACAGATCCTCTTGAATGAGCTCTTAGATGTGTTACATGTATAAAGCTCAGCGGAGAAATGGCCCGACCGCAGTCGCCTTTAATTGGCTCTGTGTCTGCTGTGAAATACTAGCAGACTGAAATGGGCTTATCGACCATTCTGTCTGGGTGCATTCAGCTGTGTGTGAGCTCCTCCGCCGCTGAGCACATTGAGGGTACAATGCAACACATTTAACACCGATTTCAATATCGACTTGAGGGATAAAACTAATAAGAAGCTGGACATGTTGGAATTACCCAGCACTGCTCCCCGTAGCCTGGTCATCCGAGTCAGCAACATCGCCCTTTAATTTTGCTCTCATGCTCTCTTTATCAGTCTGCTTTTCCGAGACCTAACTTTATGTCTTGCGTTCTTTTCTTTTTTTGGTGCTGTACAGTTTAGTCAGCAGGAAGGTTTGTTTGAAGAGGCATTGAGCAGAGTTGTGGCAAGCAGCGAGGCAGAGGGACCGTGAGAATGGGGCGAGGCCGTTGGTGAGTGATAATGAGCACCAGTTGCGCGCCTCACCGGTCTCATGTCACACGGAGGAGCTTGGACGCATAAAAGGAGGTGCAATGTCAGTGAAGGACGAGAGAGGACCAGGCCTGGACTTTGTTGTGTTTTGTTTATGTTTTACTGTGTGTGTGTTTAAATATTCGCCCGGTACCCCCCTCCTCCTTCATATATCAACATACTCCATTACAAGAATGTTTAACCTCCACATTGTACATAGCATTATTTACATTTACATCACATAATTTGTGATGTACTGACTCTTCATTCTAAATTTATATTGAGAGATGCTTTGTATGGTAGCTATATGTGTTATCTGGGGGTAGTAGGGTTAACTCAATGTGTTCTCAGTGGCTGATGCCAATAGCTAGTAACCTGGGTAGCCAAAGTAATGCAGATGTACACTAGTGTTCAAGCTTTCAGTTTGCGGTTTTTGAGTTTATTAAAATAGTTTGAAAGAAATCTCTTATGCTTACCTTATGCTCTGCCTCTAGCCGCTGATCCTGTCACTCCATCTCAGTCCATCAATCTTTTGACCCCTCGACCCCACCAGATACCGTCATCCTTGCAGCTCCACCATGCTCCCTTGTCCCTCCGGTTACACATTTGTCAAGCTCCACCGTGCCTATGCTGCGGACTTACAAGCCAGTCGCTGCACTCTGTTTCTGCACCACTTCGGCTCCTCTTTCCACCCGGCACTGCCTCTAGCTCCTGTCACTCCACCACAGTCCTTTGACCTGTTGGCTCTGCCTTGGCTCCTCCCTCGACCCCACCAGATACCTTTGTTCTTACGGTTCCTCCGGGCTCCCTCGTCCCTTCGGCTTTGCCTTTGTCACACGTCACCCTGCCATCACCACGGACCGCTGTGCTCCGTCTCTCCATCCTTTTGGCTCTATCTATCTCCCCCCCCACCCCCCCACCGGCTACCATCGTACTTGCAGCATCACCAGGCTCCCTAGTCCCTCCGGTGTCGCCTTTGTCAGATGTTACCCTGGCTGCACTCTGGGTCTCCACTTTGGTATTCCCTGGCATCTCATTGCCACCCTGATCTCTCCCGCCACCAGCACCCCTCAGTTCCTGCCTTTCCCCTGCTCCACGTCCTCCCCTAGAGCCTTCACCTTCCCTCCTCGGGGAAGTTTGTTGTGAGTTTTGTGGATTAATTTTCTGATGCCCTTCATCGTGCATGCTTCTCTACAGCCACCTCATGCACATAAATGTCTTTACTGTTTGTTATGATCAATTTAATGCATCCTTTAATGTACCTCATGCAGCATTTAACCTGTTTGTAAATATGTATGTTGGGTAATTAGTTTAAAATTAGTTAAACTAACTAATTAAATTTAAATTAGTTTAAAATTATTTTCTGTGTACAATGTGCCCACATGTGTGTGCAGTTTATAATATATATATATATATATATATATATATATATATATATATATATATATATATATATATATATATATATATATATATATATATATATATATATATATATATATATATATATATATAATAAATATATAATATATATATATATATATATATATATATATATATATATATATATATATATATATATATATATATATATATATATATATATATATATATATATATATATATATATATATAGAAGTGGTGTACAAGGTCATGATATGAAGAAGAACAGTGTTCTTGTGTGTACTCTGTTTCCGAGGGTCGCCTCACTTTGTAACCCAGAGCCCCAGAGGGCCAATGAGGTACAGGGGAAAAGGGAGGAAAACCTAGTGAGGGTGGAAAAGAAAACAGAAATCCCCTGCTGTGGGTCATGTCAACTGAAATTAAAGACTCTTCAAACCAGGGAGAGTGGTTTTCATGATGTCATATTTGATGTAATCACTCTCACCTCTGTCACAAGGCATGTGTATAATATAAGACATGCTTATTTTTATCCAGCTTGTGTGTGTTTCTCTTCAGTATGTGGCATGTGCTAGGCTATAGTTTGTCTTCAAAACTGAGATAAATTTAATAAAAGCATTTGTATGTAGATTTAATCAATTGGAGAATTTGTTTTTTTAAATTAAGTTTTTTTTTTTTTTTTTTTTTTAATGCAGTATAATTTGCTTATATAGTTTAACTTTTAATTAAATGTGTATAAAAATATTGATTTTTCATTTACACTATATTGCCAAATGTTTTGGGACGCCTGGCTTTACATGCACATGAACTTTAATGACATCCCATTCTTAATCCATAGGGTTTAATATGGAGTTGGCCCACCCATTGCAGCTATAACTTCAAATCTTTTGAGTTAGGCTATCCACGGTTTAGGAGTGTGTTTATGGGAATTTTTGACCATTCTTCTAGAAGCTCATTTGTGAGGTCAAGCATTGATTTTGGACGAGAAGGCCAGGCTCGCAGTCTCCGCTCTAATTCATCCCAAAAGTTTCTCTATTGGGTTGAGGTCAGGCCAGTCAAGTTCCTCCACACCAAACTCGCTCACCCATGTCTTTATGGACCTTGCTTTGTGCACTGGTGCGCAGTCATGTTGGAACCGGAAGGGGCCATCCCCAAACTGTCCTCACAAAGTTGGGAGTATGATTGTCCAAATGCCACATGAAGTTTGGAGGTCTGTAGCTATTGACTCTGCAGAAAGCATGCACTGACCCTGCTCTGTGATTTTACGTGGCCTACCACTTTGTGGCTGAGTTGCTGTTGTTCCAATTGCTTCTACTTTGTTATAATACCACCTACAGTTGACCATGGAAGATTTAATAGTGAGGAAATTTGAATGGACTTATTGCACAGGTGGCAACCTATCACAGTACCACACTTGCATTTACTGAGCCCCTGAGAGCGACACATTCATTCACAAATGTTTGTAGAAGCAGCATGCATGCCTAGGTGCTTGATTTTGTACACCTTCTGTGGCCATGGAAGTGATTTGCACCTGAATTCAATGATTTGGAGGGGTGTCCCAATACTTTTGGCCATATAGTGTGTATATATAAGGTTGTTTGTATACAAGTAAAATGCAAGTTGTTGACAGCATGACTTATCTAAAAACATACTGTACTCTGAAGTCAGAACCAATAGGTCTGGAGCAGGTATATATGAGGATGATAAGATGACTGTCTGTAGCATTTTGTGTAGAGCAGCTGCTATAGAAACTGTCGATGAGGTCACCTTTTCTGACATCTTCTTTTAGCACTGGGCACTGATCCATTTCCTATTTAGGAATCTCCACAGCACTCAATCACTTAATGTGACTAACTGTAAATTTACTGATGAGCAGCAAGCTGCTCTGATTTTGTGTGTGTGTGTGTGTGTGTGTGTGTGTGTGTGTGTGTGTGTCTGTGTGTAACACTGTGTCTAAACCGGACGCAAACAGCGAAATGCGACGTGACAAAAGACAATATATCTCACTATAATCAAGATTCAAGAATCAAGAGTTTTATTTGTCACATACACAGTTATATACAGAATATACAACCGGCAGTGAAATGTAAACAGGTCCGCTCCATGGACAGTGCAAATTCACAGTTAAAACACAAGGAGGAAATTATAATAGAAATAGGATAAAGTACTATATATATATATATATATATATATATATATATATATATATATATATATATATATATATATATATATATATATATATATATATATATATATATATATATATATATATATATATCTGTAGAATTATAAATAATCAAGTCAAGTAGAAGAAAAAGTACAAAAATAAGAATAAAGAAGTGGAATAAAATAAGTGAGGTAAACTGTGCAGTGAGTAAACTGTAGACTTATAAATATGTGGTTAACAAATGTATAAGAGTATAATGTGCAAACAGGTTTATAACAGGTTGTTACACAGTAACAACGAGAACAGAAAGTGCAGTGCAATGTCAGTGTATCGATGTTTATCCTGAAGTGAAGTCACGTGATGTTAAGTGACTGAGTTCAGGAATCTGATGGCCTGGGGGAAGAAGCTCCTCCTGAGTCTCTCAGTTTTGGCTTCAGGCTTCGGAAGCGCTTACCAGATGGCAGCAGCGTGAAATGAGGGTTTGCAGAGTCCTTGATGATTTTAGTAGCTCTACCTTTGCAGTGTTTGGTGTAGACGTCCTGCAGAGACGGGAGAGCTGACCCTGAGATACGCTCAGATAAGCGCACGACTCTTTGCAGGGCTTTGCAGTCATGACTGGTGCTGTTCCCATACCACGCTGTGATGCACTGAGTTAATACACTTTCTATCGCCCCTAAATAGAAAGTTTTCAGGATAGCTGGTGAAACCCTGAATTTCCTCAGCTGGCGCAGGTGGTACAGTCTTTGCCTGGCTTTTTTCACCTGTGTCTGAATGTGAGCAGTCCAGGTCAGGTCCTCGGAGATGTTTACACCCAGGTACTTGAAGCTGCTCACTCTCTCTACTGGTGACCCGCTGATCATGAGAGGGGAGTATGTCCGTTGCTGTCTCTTCCTGAAGTCCACAATCATTTCTTTGGTCTTGCCAACATTCAGAGAGAGACCGTTGTCCTGGCACCATGATGTTAGATGCTCCACCTCGTCCAAGTATGCCGTCTCATTGTTATTGGAAATGAGGCCCAGGACAACAGTATCATCAGCAAATTTGATGATAGAGGTGGAGCTGTGTGTGGACAAACAGTCATGCGTGTAGAGCAGGGGACTCAGGACACAGCCCTGTGGAGCTCCCACACTCAGGGTGATGGAGGAGGAGGTGGACTGGCCTACTCTCACCACCTGAGGCCTGCCAGTGAGGAAGTCCTCAATCCAGTGGCAGAGAGAAGGATTCAGGCTGAGATCCAGGAGTTTGGAGGTTAGCTTGATGGGAACTATGGTGTTAAAGGCTGAGCTATAGTCAATAAATAGCAGCCTTCTGTAGTTCCCACTTTTGCTGTCGATGTGAGTGAGGGAGGAGTGGAGGACATGAGAGATGGCATCTTCAGTCGATCTATTGGGACGATAGGCAAACTGAAGAGGGTCCAAAGTATAAGGAATGAAGGCGCAAATGGTGTTTTTAATGAATCTCTCAAAGACCTTCATGACTACAGACATGAGAGCCACTGGACGATAGTCATTTAGGCAAGAGGGTTTACTGTTCTTAGGGACAGGGATGATGGTGGATTTTTTGAAGGAGGTGGGGACCACAGATGTAGCGAGGGACTCATTGAAGATAGATGTAAGCAACTCGGCGAGCTGATCAGCACAGGACCGCAGAACACGGCCTGAAATACCATCTCGCCCAGCAGCTTTCCTGACGTCCACACGCTTGAGTGCCCTCCGAACTTCATCCTCCGGGACAGAGATCACGTGGTTGTTGCTGCTCTGAGTAATTCCCTCTGACGCGCCACTTGGCGGAGTCGCGTTGCCGCGGTTACAGTCAGAGCGAGCGTAGAAAGAGTTTAACTCATTCACAAGCGACGGATCAGAACTCACCTCTGCAGAGGATTTAGATCCAAAAGAGCAGATGGACCTCAGACCTTGCCTAATCAGTGATGTTGTCTACACTGGATGTGGCACGATGCGACATGACAACTCTCCGACAGTAAACTGAAGCCATGTACTATTTATGACGTTCTGATATGATGGACAAATGCTTTGCAGTGTTCGCTTTGTCATGTGCAGTTTAGACAGCTTCTAGCTGTTGCGACGCATCAACGGTCGTGTCCGGTGTAGACACGGTGTAAGTGTCTTTGTTTGTTGGTCATAGAGGCCGCTAGGCTCTTTGTAGTTGAATGACAGCGTTGTTCCTTCTTCCCAATGATGTAATTACAGACCACAAGTCAACACCCGGTTATCCACTAATTTTCTCTCTCTCTTGCTCTTTCTCTGTCAGTCTATCTTTTGCTCTTTCTTTCTCTCATGATATGTGCAGAAAACAATTCTGACCTTCATTTTCTTTTATACATTTTGTTCCTCAAAAAAACAACATTTTGTGTACAAAAACTAAAAACAAAATTAATTTATGCTAAAAGTATGATAGAAATATAAAAAACTTTAAAGTAGCATGGCATGTTGTTGATTACCACAGATACTTTTTTTTTTCTAAATAGATAAACTACACTACAGTGCCCCTAAAAGGACATGGTGGTGGAAAATATATGAGATGGGGTTTCTTTTGCGTTCCCTCAAGAAACTTTGCGTTTGCTCGCAAAACCTTTTGAGCTCTTTGCAAGCGAACGCAAAGTTTCTCGGGGGAACGCAAATGTTTTTCGAGCAAACAAAAAGTTTCTTGGGGGAACCCAAATGTTTTGCGAGCTAGCGAACGCAAAGTTTCTCTGAGGAATGCAAAACATTTGCAAGATAACTCAAAAGCATTGACAAATAATTGCTTGTATAATGTCTTTTCCATTTGGCATTTTTGTTTCATGTTTTGTTCTGTTCTGTTCTGTTCTCTGTTCTGCTTTGCTTTGCTTTGCTTTGCTTTTTGTTTTGCTTTGCTTTGCTTTTGTATAGCTTTTAATCATACAACAGATTATTATTTGTCTTACTCAGCATGCTGACAGAGAATATTCATTTAAACAACTTGTATTTACAGAACCAGACCAGCCTTGGGAGAATCTTTTCTATAAAGTTGGTTTCTTATAATGTTTCTTAGAAAAGTTTTGGGCAAGCCCCTTTTCAAATGCTTGTAGACATCTTGAATG
Organism: Paracanthobrama guichenoti; assembly: GCA_018749465.1. Classification (NCBI taxonomy): domain Eukaryota; kingdom Metazoa; phylum Chordata; class Actinopteri; order Cypriniformes; family Gobionidae; genus Paracanthobrama; species Paracanthobrama guichenoti. The sequence continues at coordinate 4,941,175 of CM031959.1, forward strand.
CTAATTGTACTGTATATGTAATTTATTATATGACATTTCATTATATATTATATTATATTTCTTGTATTATATGATTGTATAACATTTTCATTGAATGAATTGTCTTCTCTTTGTTACAGCTAACTGTACTCCCCCATGCAAAAATGGAGGGATGTGCTTGCGGCCCCACATGTGTGTGTGTAAGCCAGGTTCTAAAGGCAAGTCCTGTGAACAGACCACTCTCCCCTCATCCTCTCATCCAACTGGACCACTAAACGGACACACCAATAGTGGACTTCCAAACGGAGGTCATACGAATGGATACCCCAACGGTCATAATGTAATTCCCCAGCGCCCCATTCCTCAGCAGATTTTCCCACAAGGCCAAGGTCAAGTGCCGTTACCGTTGCCAGGCACCAACGTGGGACATCTGACTCTGTCCATGAAGCCGTCACCTAACGGACCCATTCCTTATCAACCACAGTGAGTATTATGGCTAGATTTAGTCATTTATAGCCTCCTGCTGTTGTAAGGCTGTCACGATGGTTGTCTGGCTGGCCCAATTTGGTTATTTAGGTCAACAAATTCATCTCAAACAGGCCAAAACATTCCTAATTGTTTATATTTATTAATAAAAGGACAGTACAGAATTTCCACAGACAGATTTTTGATTTCAGCATAAAGCCTGGTCCACGTTGAAAATGATTTCAGCCTAGAAAAGCCACTTCGGCAGGAAAACCCACCTTATTGATATTTTAAAAAGTCCAACCACAGTATTTTGTGAACTGGATTGTTAGAAATCAACCTTTATTATTAATTTTTAGAACCAATGTTGGTACTGGTTATTAAGTGTCCAATAACTGATGTACAGTACATGGTTTTCATTTGTTGTTCTGTTTCTGCTTTTTGACACAATCAAAAAGAAACTAATATTGCATTGAACAGTCAAATAATGTTGAATGCACAGTGATGTAATGGCATTGTTGGGTGCTATTAAAATGACTTGTGGGCTCCTTTCATACAGTCTATAGCAGCATTTATTGGTAAACCTGAAATTTTAGAACCGATTAATGTGTGAATATCGCTATAGAATATTGATAAACCAATAATCAGACTGTGATTTTAAGGTTATGTGTTTTAGTTTAGCATAGTACAGCACACAGCAAATGTGTGTGAGTAAGGTATTTTGGACTTTTTAGATTCCTCAGGCTTTTTGTCATTTTATTATTTTGGAATGAACTCCATAGCTCAATATTAATTCCAGACATCAGACCTGCAGATGTTAACGGTTTCTGCCCATTTCATGCCCCCTACTACTCAGCCTCTCAGCCTGGGTCTGTTTTACAGAAATACCTACTGTTCTTATTTCTGACTCACTGAAATCTTTTTTCACGACCTACACTTGGGCTCTCACCAAATCGTGACTACTGAACTCCTGATGTCAGCCTAGTTTTCTCCTTTCATTTTTGTTTGCCCTCAAAAACCCTTTTTTTAATGAGAATCCTTTACCGTGACTGAAAAAAGTGTTTTTGAGTAGGGATTTGGGTGTCTGGCTCCGGGGTTGATTTGACTGCCATGGCTTTAGACAGCTGTAAAGTTCACTATCATATTGGACATGTAGCACAGCTTTCTTTCTTCCTTCCTATCAGAGCGAATCATACTGACTGCAGACGCTGAGTCAAAATCTCGAGATGTGGGGGAAAACCACAGAATTTGCCCCCATGTTGGTTCCAGGAAAAGCTGTAATTCTGCGGCAGGGCTGGATATTGATGAATTTTACTTAAAATATTAATGAAAGCAGTTTATGTGCTGGGACTGACGTGCATTTTCAGTCAGAGTTTGGACGTTTCTGCTTGGTAATTGCAACCAGACCTGTCCTCGAAAGCTTCTGTGGGTTTCCACAGGGTTTATTGTGCGCATGGAGGAGGTAGGCCTCTCTCCAGAACTCCCCTTCCTCCCAGCTGCAGACAAACGTCTTGCTCAACATTTGAGAGGAATTTCCTGCATTGTAGATATTTAGATTATTTTAAATATTTTCAGTATATGTAATCAGTGTTTAATTATATTTTTAATATAATATTTAGGTTACAAAAGCCAAAAAGACAAGGCTCTGAGTGTTGGTAAAGTTGTCAGGATACCAGAATTTACATAACATTTTGTGTTTATGTTAATATTTTGTTAAGACAGTTGTTTTGAGCAAGAAATACACCGGCTTTATGGCCAGTCAGTCAACCCTTGGGTGACTGTGCATTTTTTTTCTTCTGTTGAGCACACAATGGTGTACAGTTACAGTAATGGCATTGTTCGGTGACATTTTTAAAGAATTGTACTAGATTTTTAATAGTTAACCTGATAATTGAGAACCAATCATATTCTAAAAAATTGTGAGTATCAGTAAAGAATATTGATAAGCCAATAATAAGTCTATGTGTAAACATAGTTTAATTTTATTTATTCTATTTTATTTTTTTAGCATGATACCAAAGTATCAAAATCCTATGGAAGCTTGTTTCCGCCACATAATAATTTTTTTTTAAAGATAATTGTGACTTTTTATCTCACAATTGTAAGTTTACAGCTTGCAATTCTGTGAGTTATACAGTCATATATATTATACGCAATTTCTTTATAACACGTAATTGCGAGATATAAAGTCAGAATTGTGAGATATAAACTCCAAATTCTGAGAAAAATGTCGCAATTACCTTTTTTATCGTCACAGTGTAGAAAACGTGATCTATTGTCATCATGTTGGTTTTATCGATCTGATCACAAGTGGAAAATACAGGGGTCTAAATACGGGGTCTAAAAGATTTTGAGCTTGTCGACTTTCGACCACTTCCAGAGGTAGTAGAAAACGCATTTGACTGGATTGCTTTCATAGTGTAAATGCTCATGTGGTCGAATGCGTTCGAACAGCCGCAAAAGACCGCCTACTCTCCTCTGCCTACTCACTTAATACATAACATTTTGGGAAGCGCACTAGCCAGACAAGATTTAAACTTTGTCAGCTGAAGACCCAAGTTTTGTTTGAAGAGGAAAAACGGGCCACTCACAATGTTCTCTCACCATTCCTGATTTTTAACACGCACTCACAGCGTGAGTCTTGTGGGGTCTTTGCGGCTATCAGAGCAGAAACGAAAGCTGATGCTCTCTGTATGTTTTTCCGTTGTCTTCGGTGTGTTCATATGTAAATTGTGTGAGCTTATTTTGTCCATTAGATTGAAAGATCTGAAAAAAGCTTTACTTTTTCCACTCATAGATCCTCCCCTCAAAGAAATCAGGACAGAAGTGGTTGAAAGTTGACAATAGAGATGGATTGAAACACCATGTCTAAATGGATATGTGTCTCCCTCATTTACTTGGGATCTGATCGACCTAAATGCATCTTAACACCCAGTGTAAACAGGACCTTAAATGGTGTCTCAGGGTTGCCAGGGTAACTCACGGCAGCAAAGATTTGTATATGCATATATTTTTCGCACAGAAACATTTAACATCATGTGTTGTTTTTAACATCACATTTAACATCACTGTTATTTTGTCTTCAAATATGATATTAGTAACTGTCAACATGTGACAGTTATTAGCTCGCATTTCCCTCCAAAACCGACAGTACGAGTGAAAGGTTTATTGAAGCGCCGATTGAATGATTTGTTGGTGTGAGTGTGACAGGCAGCTGTGACTCATCAGTGTGGGTTTAGTGTAGTTAAGTGTAGTGAAGCTGTGGTTGGGTGTCATCACCGCAGAAACAGGTCAGTGAAATGGTTACTCAAACACTTGGAACCTACTTGCGTTGGCTAATTATGGACAAGCATCTAGGAATGTATAAATGTAAACACGTTTGACCAAGGATTCTAGAGAACTATGTCATAAATCTTTGACGTCTGAATGAACTCTGTAACACAGGTATTATTTCCAAACCGGTTTCATGTGGCATTGTTTTACAGGTGTGAAGTGGGTTCAGTGTGCACAAGTTTTACTGAAGAACATCTCTCTGCTACCATCATTTTGAATGTATAGACGTTATAGAGTTACATTTGCAGAGATCTTGTATTGATCTTGTATATAGTGAGAAAGAGCTTTAAATTTATAGTTGACTGAGTTTGGTTATGTGTGTCTAGAAAACTTGATCCATCCGCAGGAACTTTGCTGGTCATGGAAAAGAGCGAGACTGGCCTCTAGGCACTTTAGGCGAGATATAATACAGTGTTTTCTGTTGACGCTTTATTTTCCGAGCTCGGATCAATGCCGAGCATTGTGCTCGAGCTGTGTGGCACATTGTATTTACTCTGATCCTATTGTTTAACTAAAGTGATTTAAGGTGTTTAATGTTGGAGGTCATGATGAAGTCATGTAGTGTTTGTGCTCTTAGGATTTTTCTGTGTTGACTTTTCAAGATCTCGAGTAAACTCATTAATAATTTTTTGCCAGTTTGGGTGACCTTTTGGTGAGTCTGAGACATTTGTCTTTATACTGCAAGTACTCAGATAAAACCATAAGTTTGAATTCACAGTCAGTTTAGTGCATTGTTCATAGCTAATCAAATCAGATTTGAGTCTAAAATAAGATTAAAAATGAATAATAGTGATATATACTGTACATGTATGGGTGTACGGTTATATAGATATATACTGTATGTTCTTCCTTCACTCTTTTACCTGTTCCCAGCAAGCAAAGGCTTGTCGCTGTTTCCAGTCAAGCTTGCAACTTATGTACACATACGGTGCATCTCAATTCACATACTATCTGTCCTAAATAGTATTCAAAAATTGAATTAGTACGCCCCAAATCGTAGTATGTTGAAATGAATATTACAAAGATAAACGAATGGTCTACCATTTTCGTGCCGATCGATGCACACTCTCACGGCTAATCGTGCCCACAACCCATTGTGAGTTGGACGAGGATTTGTTTAGAGCTACAAATGCAGATAAAAATGGTTAAAAACGACCAACATGACAGATGAGCGAGTCTGACGGTCAAGTAGAGGTTTAGATAAAAGGGGTTTGAGTGATTTAATTTTCAGTATCTAACCTGACGAAAAGATATTTATTTAATATTATCCACATTATATTTCATCTACAACAGCATTGTGAACTTTTATAATGATAAGTTTGGTCATTAACTCTTAATTGCATCATTATATTTAAATTGCAAACACACAAGGAGAGTCTCCGCATGAAAGACCCAAGAATGGCAGATCAATGTGCTACTACATTTCTCTCCGATACGGTAGGAAATTAAATTAAATTGAATGTGGAGGATTTTAACTGACAAGATGATTGACAGGGCAGTTTAAGCTGTGACAGGATGCATGTAACTAAGCGACAGAGCTGTCCGTTAAAGATGACAAAGTAGTACGTCCCAAAGCTTGCCTACTCTTCTGCTACACACTCAAAGGTATATACTTTTTCTTCACAAAAAGAATACATACTTTTAGGTCGTAGTATAAGCAGGCGAATTGGGATGCAGCAATACTGTTTGTGCACTGTACACTGTAAGAAAAAAATATGTAGAAGACCAGTACGTTTTCTGTTAATTTTACAGAAATTCCATCAACCCTAAAGCAATGCGTAATTCAAAATACAGGTAAAAACTTTCCTTCATATTAATACGGTACATTGGGCTGTATTTTTAGGGACTTTTCTTAGAGTATATGTAATCAGCTCTGTGAGGAGCACATGCTGACTCCACCATAGCATGACGTTACCATTAGCCTCCAGCTATAAAAATCCACCCATAATAGAGCAGTGCTTTTAACAAACACCTGGCTCTGTAACTCCTGTCAATCACTGAGGTCTGGAGTTGCTGCTTCTCTCATGTCTGGCTGGACTTGAAGTGTCAGTCACATCCAGGTTACACCCATACAGTGAGGTGCAACCCTCTTCTGTGGATAAGTGTGAATTGTTCTGCTGAACAAGAAAAATGTAGGCCAGGACTTATTTTATCCATCAGGAATTGATTGGATTGTTGGAGTGGTTTGCTGTTGCTGTGATCTCTTGTGAATGACAGGTTCTCACGCCAATAAACGTCATCAGAGAAGAGAATTAAAGATTACTAGGGTACACGGATAAATCATTATAATAGTTACTGCAATATTCCATAAAAAAATAGGAATGCTGAATTTTGATTTTATTTTTACTATAATAATGAGCAAAAATGTAATTTAGCTCATACTATAAATGTTTCATTGCTGTAGCTAGTGGCTCTCGTTTAATTTTATCAGTCTGGAACCCAGCAGATTTATAATTATATTTATGTTTTATTGACATTATCACATAATGACAGGCAATAGATATTTTAAAACGGGTTTAAAAACTCTTTTGTGCCGGAATCAATCAGACTGTTGAACATTCATTAGCGAAGTTTATCTATTCTTATGTGTATGAATATTGTGTATAATTTTTAATGTATCAGGTTCTGTCGAAATGCTGGCTATTGAGTCCATTACAAATTTCCCTGTCAGGTTGTCAGGCTATCACCAGATCAAGCTCAATCTTTTAAGATTGAACATTGGTCTGGGGAGTCTGCTATGTATTTTCTACTGCACAAGAGACGTGATCAATGGGCATAGTTCAAATGACTCTGTACGCAATTGGATAGTCCTTCAACCAATCAGACCACAAGAGGTGTGATCAACGGGCATAGTTCAAATGACTCTGTACGCAATTGGATAGTCCTTCAACCAATCAGACCACAAGAGGTGTGATCAACGGGCATAGTTCAAATGACTCTGTACGCAATTGGATTGTCCTTCAACCAATTAGACCAACGATCCATCGCTTCTCTATCCGTCATTGTGTTATGCCGCCTTCATGTGCTATCGGAAATTTGATAATTCCCACTTCTGAAGTCATGATTACGAGCTCATTACATTAAAATTTTGAAATCATGTGCCATTTTTACCTAGGAAACTCATATTTACGGTAATTCCGAGAGCACGTGAAGGCAGCAATAAACCCACCAATAGCGTGCCAGGTGGATAAGTCGGTTTGTGATTGGTCCCCGCAAAATTGTAACAGAATAAAGAATAAAAGTATGTACAGGTTTCCAGCTTGAGTTGCAGGGTGAAATCAAATTGCTGGCAGATCGGGCAGGGTTTACCCAGTCTACCTGTCAGGGACAATAAAGTATATTTCATCATTTCATTTCATCAAAATACAAACCATTTCAGCATAAACATACATTGTTAGGTAATGAACATAATCTAGCTATCATTCATAATTTATGCTGCAAGTATATGTAACAAGCAAAGTATGTAATTATACATTAAATAACATTAAATAATGTCAGAAAGATATCAGTTCTGCTGTTGTTCATAAATACCAGTAGCGATGTTGTACAATGAAGACGTTGTCTTGTCACTGGAAATAGTCATCAGTGTTCCAATGTGTAGTGAGCCAGGGTCCTTAGTGTCATTACCAGTGCCCGAAATCATGTTCACAATATACCGATTCATGACCTCGGAAGCTAGGGAGCTGATTGAGATGCACTGCAAGTGTTGCGCATCAGTGATAAAATTGGCTCTGCTGGTGTTTAGGAAACACAAATTTATATATATGCATCTGCAGATGATATAGAAGAGAGCATCCTGATGTGGGTCACTGGGTTTATTAGAAGAGAGAGCTGAGCAGCGTCTCGCCGAGCATGAGGGAGGAGCCGCAGCGGATTCAGCCAGATTCTGGGAATAACAAGAGGATAAGAGCGGAAGGAAAAGAATAGACAAAGTGGTCAAAAAAGTGGGAGAAGGAAATGGAAAACTGAGATGGTCAGAGTACTGATATTATGAAAGGAGGAGGATGGGCAGAATGATACAGGAAGAGAGAGAGAGAGAGAAATAGATGACAGAGTGAAGGAGGAGATGGAGAGAGAAATGGACATGTAAAGAATGAAGCTGTTTATGTGAAAATAAGCTACATCTGGAGATCACAGGCGTCCAAACCTATGTAGCTCATTTTGATTGTGAGGAGAGAGAGAGTAAAAAAATCTCTTGCATCTTTTTTTCGATTTTAATTACAGCACGTCTGCCAGTGTGCGAGAGGTCGCGCCAGCTATTTTGTTGAGACTGGAATTGGAGCTTATGTTTATAACTTTCTGTCTCTCTCCCTCTTTGACGTCCCCCTCGCACTCTCATCTTTTCTCTGATGCAGCTGTGGACTTCACTAGTAGCTGGATGATTCGTACGTATAGAACTCACGTTAAATGTTCATCCAAAGTGAAATTTGAAAACAAAACAAATGATATATTTGTTTATTAAATATAAAATATTCATTTATTCCTTTTTCTTCAGTTTTAGCTCAGTAATAAAAAAATATAGTAGCGCTTTCAATGCAGTACAAGTTGCTAACTAAGAGCAAATATAAAAATATATATTATGGTCAATATTTGTACATTATAGTTCAAAAGTTAGTCAATAAGATAAAAATAAAATAAAATAAAAAATGTATTCGACAAGGAGACAAAAATTAGTAACAAAAACTTATATTGTTACAGAAAATAAATGCTGTTCTTTGAACTTTCTATTCATCAAAGAGTCCTGAAAAATTGTATCATGCTTTCCACAAAAATATTCAGCAGCACAACTGTTTTCAGCAGTAATTTATTGCTGAGAATTGTTGTGCTACTTAATATTTCAACAAAATATTTGTCAATGTAAAACTTTTTATTGGCAATTAGAAATGTTGGTAACAATTTATTTTACAATTTATTTTAAGGTGATGTATTTACTAATAACAGTAAATTATGCATAATTACAAATAACTAACCCTAAACCTAACCCTAACCGTAACTAAGTAAGTACATGTAATTAAAGGGGACCTATTATGCAAAATTCACTTTTACATGATCTTTGACCATAAATGTGTGTTGGCAGTGCGTGTACACAACCACCATGTGAACTTTGTGTGTTTTAGGTATAACCTTTTGTGTATTTGACAGTTTAAGCGCAATAAGACGTGAAAGAGTTTAATGGCATCCAGCTTTCTGTGTGCGTGCTTTCGATGTGTGCACTTAGAAAACCATGTATCAAGTTTAAACTGATAAGGCTTTAAAAAAACATATGCATATTTCACGATGATGAAGAATTAATGTCACAAGCATGATCGCGATAGAGAAATGAAAACCAATCAGAGTGTCCGAGGCACGGGCTGTACAGGCTCCGCCCTCTTCTGGAAAGCAGGGTGGGGAGTAGCATCTCATTTGCATTTAAAGATACATGCCTGAAAACAGTGTGTTTTTCCTTTCACTCAAAAATGGGCATTTACAACATGGTATAATAAATTATCTGCGGGGTATTTTGAGCTGAAACTTCGCAGATACATTCTGGGGACACCTGAGACTTATATTACTTCTTGTAAAAAGAGGCATAATAGGTCCCCTTTAATATTATGCCGTACTTCACCTTAAAATAAAGTGTAACCGAAATGTTTCTTGAGCAGCAAATTAGCATATTAGAATAATTTCTGAAGGATCATGCCCATAGACTTTATAAAACAAATGCCTGTCGTCGCCCATCCTGACAGCGCGTCACCACGCATCACTCCATAGGTGGACTAACAGACAGCAGACAAACAGCTAGTTGTGACAGCAGCTGTAATCCACCTGTCACTCAAGTGGCCATGCCCTTAATTACAGCAGAACTTTAAGGCTTAATATAATTTAAACGGATGAGTTATAAAACAATTCACCCCCCTTACAGTTGTCATGAAGGGCAAAATTTGCTATATAGACCAAAACCTTTTTTCCACTGTAAAATTGGGCTTTTTAACATGGGGGGGAGGGGTCTATGGGATTAACTCCCTTTTGGAGCCTATCTCTAGCGGCCAGTTGATGAATTGCAGTTTAAGTCACTTCCGTATTGGATTCAAGAGAGATCATGTCACACTGAAGACTAGAGTAATGGAAAATGTAACTTTTTATCACAGGAATACATTCAATTTTTTTTACTTGTGTTTAAATAATAACAGTTATTGACAATATTACTGTTTTTACTATATTTATTTATTTTAATTTTAAAATGTGCAGCCACAAATTTTAAAACACAAATTTTATTCAGGCTAAGCTATTTGATTTAAAAAATATGTAGTTTTGACATTCCAAGTTATTATATTGCTGGACTTCAATAGATGCGTTGGAAGAAGTGAGCAGAGCCGCATCACGTGTCCAACCACTATGCTCCAAAAACCATAATTACAATTCATATTACCAGGATTTACTCTGAATCTCTGCCCAGTGTCGTAAAATTCAATATAAACAGCTCATTATACTCCTGCTCCCTGTGCGCAGAATAATCTTAGGGCAAATAAACATTAGTGATTTTTTTTAAGCAAAATATGTGGCTTCATTGCCACAGGAGCAGCAAGGAGTGCTGACTGGCTCTTTTGAGCGCATTCTGAATCCAGAAGCGAGGGGGTTCAGTTCCAGTCTCAGACAGGTTCCTCTTCATCAGAGACGGCACATGTAAAAAGATGCCCTGCTGCTCTAACCTGTCTACCAGAAGAGACAATGTGGGCGGAAATCAGCTGGGATCACTATACCTAAATGGTCTGGCTTTGTTCTAAGTAAACTTTTTCTCTTGCTGGCCTGCTGTAGTGATGTGTGAAGGCTATAAAAGATCCCGTTGATCTTTTGTTGTGGTTTTTATTGAGATATTTGATTGCAGACCACACAGTCTGTTCAGTTAACTGCCCGCCTGCAAACCTCATTTCATATACTAAATACTAAAGTAGTTTCATGCTAACATATTAAACTCAATTCTCACAGGGCTTTGTAGAGGTTTTTTTAAATGTATTTGTTAAAGATTTTTTGTTAATATTGCTGCATCTCTTTAATTTGCTGTTTAGGCAAAGAACAATGGTTTGATTAGACGTGAGAGCTCTAGACCCATTCTGATGAAAATACATTATGGGTTAAAAAATTGTAGACATTTAATTATATTAGACATTTTCCCACTGACCATTTTTGAAGTACCATTTAAAGCATAAAATGGATCCAATAGACAATATTGATTCTCAAAAAAACCTACTGCTCCTTTTCCCACAAAAGTGTTCCAAATCGTTGTAAATTGTGTATTAATTAGGTTGACTAACACAGATTTTTTTTGTTTTACTTACTGTGAGCTGTTACATAATTTACATCGTAAAAACCTCTCTGAGATGGCGCAAAAGAAGATTTTTTGTTTTATCTATACAATGAAAGTCAATTGGGTCCAAAACAGCACTGGACACCGTTAGCCGTGTTTCCACTGTCGGGCCAAAAGCGCCGCGTGCTAGTGCATGACAGGACCAGTCACGTTTCCACTGTCACTTCCGGGGCTTGATTGGGCCTCGTTGGGGCTTCCTTGGGGCCAATGTCCAGGGTTTTTGGGCCCGCCGAATACCTTGTTTCAAAGCTGGCCAGCTCGGCCTTGAGGAGTGGTTACGAACAAAAGTGGAGTTTATCCGAGTCTGGAGTCTGGAGACAGTAGCGCCGTGGATGATTTATAGCTACCAGCCAATAGCATTAAAGACTTTTAAAATAATTTTAGCTCAGAACTCACCGTTTGAAATAACTTCTGTAATCCGATGTAGATTCTGATCACTGTATAGGGCAGAAATAGTGATGCAAAAGACTATTTGCCTTAACCATTACCATAGTAAACATGGAAAATGCGACTGCATTAAGAAATCAGATCTATCAAATAGGCTATCACAATCATGTATTTATTTTATCTGTCGGTAGGTCTCGTCTTTTGACTGTATGATATCCATATTTAGCACCACATAGCCTACTGTCACTAAATAAAGCAACTCCGTTGTGATGTAATAGGCTACTGTCCTGTGACTACAAACAAACAGAAACAGACACGACTGAATAAGTAAGAGTGTCCTCTCGTACACAATTACACAAATTACTTTGATCAATGTATCACTTAATTATTGTAAAACTGTGGTAAAACATTGATACTTGGTTTTTAAATCTTTAGGTAAATAACAAAAATGCCAACAAACGGACACATTTATCATGTTGGTTTTGCGATCTCGCTAGTTTCCAGTGATTTCTTTCTGATTAGTTTTATGATAAAACTTCCATTAGTTGATGAAATAATGGGTTTGTGTTTAGTTGTTCCAGAGAGGCATGTTACGGGTGGTGTGGAGCCTCTGAAGTGCAGTGTGGTTTTGGGCTCGGAGCTACAGGTCCGAGGCTATTAGCCCAGCCCGGCCTGTTGAAAGCCCTGGCTTGAACTGGCCTGACAGTGGAAACGTGGCTATTGACTTGGCCAAAAATGGACTCATTTTATGACCCCCTTTTTTTTTTTTTTTTTATATGTTATTTTCTTTTGTGTGCCATAGTATGAAGTAAGTCATACAGATATGAGGGTGAGTAAACAATTACAGATCTTTCATTTTTGGGTGAGCTATGCCTTTAAGACCGAATAGTCAACTATTAATTTCGGTAGATTTTTAAAAAATATGTTGTACACTGAAGAGTGCTTTGCTCTCATTCATCCATCTCCATCCCTTTTGGTGGTCCACATTTGAGCAGGAAGACAATTATAACCTGAACAGTGCTCAGCTCTCTCAGCTAAACATACTGAGAAAAAAAAATAGTCTGGGCCACTGAGCACATCTGGGCACAAACCCAATGCTTTCCTTAAGATGATTTACATTACGTTGCATATGTATTCACAGATTTATGTCACCGTCTGCTGAACATTCAATAACAAGTGTAAGAGAATGCTGTATTTTACATGCATACATCAAATGTGCTGTGTACATTTACACATGTGTGTTATGTGGTGCTGAAAGTGTCCAGTCAGTCCTTCAGGGAGGGTTCTCATCAGGGATAGTTTTACGCTGTCTGTCTCAGCTGCGGTTCTGGGCTCTTGGGCTTTACGTCAGAGTTCTAAGTGTCTTACGGATTGATATTTTTATAAATGTTGTCCTCATTCATGTGTGCGTGTGTATAAGCATTTTAAGTAGGTCTGGTGTTTTAGGGAGGAACCGTGTGTTCATAGTTGGTGTTTGTGTGTAGGTTTAAATGAATTTACAGATTGTGTGTCTCTGGGTATGTGGTTAGGCATTTAGAAAGTGCGCGTGTGTGATTTGTGTGGGTGTGTGTGTATGGTTTGGCTCGAGTATGTGTGTGTATGTATTTAGAGAGGGTCTGTGTGGTTGGTGTCACGTGTTTGTGTGTATGTGTTTGAACTGTTGCAGTGATCCACAGGTGCTGGGCTGGTCAGGTTTCTTGTGCTGTTTGGTTTCAAGCTGAAATGCAGCCTGGCAGTGAACCAGAGTCTGGATTCATGGAGCACCTCGGGTTTAGTGCGGTAGACCTGTCCAGACACCTGTCAGACGAGACGCCCGGGAGCAATGGGAGAGACAATAAAAGATACCCATGTCCTCCCCGTCACTGTGGCCGCCAGATCGAGCACCTGTTGATGAAGAGCTATGAGATGCCCGCTGGCATAAGAACATGAGAGACAGTCGTGGTGTAGTACAGTCCTCTTGGAGGAGATTAGAATAAGCCAGCTGGCCACACACACACACACACACACACACACACACACACACACACACACACACACACACAAAATTCAGTTTTCCTGTCTACATGTGCAGGAAACCCACAGCTCTTTCCACACCAGGTCTGGTAATGCAGCCTATTAGGAAGTTCATGAGTGCTGGCTTTAAAATTATAAATGCTCTTGGCTTTATTAGTAATAGTGCTTGCTTAGTCAACGCCCAAACAATCAGCCAAACACCCAGCATCACCGCATTGAGCTGCATTCATTAGTAATTGCGCACAAGTGTTCTTACTTAGGTGGGCAGAAAAGGTTCTCACGTAAAATTCTCATACATTAAATTTGCTGATTCCCTCATTCTAATGTTTATACATTTGGATTATTCTAAATGAAAAGCAAACAAAATTGCATTATACTACATGCCCAATCTATATTATCTCTAAATTATATATATATATATATATATATATATATATATATATATATATATATATATATATATATATATATATATATATATATATATATATATATATATATATATATATATATATATATATATATAAATAAATAAATATAATTAATATAATAACATTTCACAATTTCACACTTTTTTTGTAATATATTTTAAAATTTTATTTTATGTATATGTGTTTGTTTGTGTATATAATGGTAGCATTTAAGAGACATTTAAGTCACTTTTGGTTAAGGAATTAATTGTCTGTATAGTGTTCATGTATATGTACAGAGCAGTGATGTTCATCTGAAAATCATATTTAGGAGTTTACATGTATTTCGCAGACATACGTAATTGAATTCTATGACGAGGGTCCGATCTACCACAACACGTAGGGAAATATGTGAGACAAAATTTATAAAACCGTTAATAAAACACAAATTCTTTCTTTATGATATCAGTAGTTAAGGATAAAAGACTTGTTTTTGAAATATTCACAAGACCTTTTGTCGAATCAAGTCTGAAGTCTATTAAAATGCGACTTGAGTCAGAGTCACTCATTTGAGTGCCCATCTCTGGTACAGAGGATGGAGAGAAGAAGAGAGACGTGGAAAAGCTTAAAACACATCTTCCTCCAGTTGAGGTTCTCACCACATATCAGCTTCCGTTGTTTAGGACATGTGATGGTCTGTGTTTATAAGCACTTACACAGATCATTGCTTTTCACCTGTTCAAGAACAGACTCCAACATTTTACGCGCTTTCATTTTATGTGTGTGGTCTGCTCTTTGTAGGGTGTTATGTTCTACGTTTGTGGGTTGTAACTGGTTTTACTGCAGAAAAGACCAGCTTGAATATTCTTGCTGGTTCAGGATGGTTTATGCTGGTTACTACTGGTCTAGCTGGTGAATAGTCATGGCTATGCTGGAACAGCATATGTTTGTGTTGTGCTGGTCTGAATGGAGGGCTCAAACTCAACTAGAAGCTATTAAATGCTTTTCCCAGACAAATTCAATTAGGCCTCGCTCAAGGCTTGACTTGTGTGTCTAAATGTGTTGCCATTCACATTCATGTAGAATACAAAATAGTTGCCTTTTTTGTGTGTGCGTGTATGGGTCTATTTGTGCATGTCTGTGTTATTCAACCCAAGAGTTGTAAACATTGAGGCAATTGACTGGTCTTTAAGTTGTTTGTGTCTGTTGGTACACATGCACGGCATGGAAATAAACTGTTACATGTATGAGACTGTGAGAGAGGATGACAGACTATGCACTACAGCACATTGCATGACATTAAGAGCAGTACAAACATACATTTCCAAACGAGACCTTTCTGGGAACATCAAATGAGAGATGAAAGACCGAGAGAGAGAGGCAGACTTGAATAGTGTGAAAGACAAGATGAGAGAACACTGGGAAAAACAACCTGTGTTTACATTTTCCCTCTAAATATTCTCATTGTGTTTGCTTGTTTTTGTGTATCTGCTCCTTACATTTGATCAGAGTTCAGATGCTGTTTATACACTTTGTCCACATGTCGCTTTGTTGTGGGACCGTTGTGGATAAAAAGCATGTTGTTATGTCTAAAGCCTGGCTCACACTGAAAGGCGGTGGTCACTGCCTGCACTCCCATTGGTAGGTGACACATCGTGTCACTGCTCATTTGCATAAAGCTGAGCTCTGCAGTATCTCAGTCATCGAAAATTTGTGATATCGATTTGCCCTAAAGGGATTGTCAAAAAGGGAAATTCTTTCGTATCCCCATGTGTGGTTTTAAACCTGTAAGATGTTCTGTGGAACAAGAATGAATATATTTTGAAGAATATTGTTAACCAAACAGATTCAGCTCCCATTGACTTCCATTGTATGGACAAAAAATAAAGTAAGTACTTTTTTTTTTTGGTGGAGAATCCCTAAAAGTACAGACACCATTCAGACAGATTTGAGGTCTGTGCTGTTATTTTGAGATGCCGACCCTGATTTAGTCCTGTGCGTCATCGTCTTATGAAGCTTCCCAGCTGTGATTCTGAGTGACCGCATCCCTGTTTTCTTCATCTTAATAGATGTATGAAATTATACAGATTACATTTCACATCCGTTTCCTCACAGCTGCTTGCTGTGTTTTGTCTCTTTATTAGCAAGACGCTCAATACTTTCACACAGATGTTGCTGATAATTATCAGTATCCGTAATCCCTTTACAGATTTCCTTCAGGGAATCTGGCTGTATTTGGCTGTACATTGTGTTGTGTTCTCTGTCCCAAAAACTAGCGACCTGACTACCTAGAATGCATTTTAAGGGACTAATTCTAAAACGTGTTAATTTTGGCCAAATTCTACATCAACAGTGTTACTTCAGTATTATTTATATATTATTATAGTATTTATTAATAATTTAAATTAAACTTTAATTTTTATATTATCAGTTTTCATTTTAGTTTAAGTTTTACTGATCTTGTTTTGTGCTTTTGTCATTTTTATTTGTTTTCTTTTTATTTCTGTATTTCTGAGATAAATATGGATGTCTCAAAATGTTCTCTCTAGGCTGCTCATTGGTTCACCCCACCAAATACGTAAAGCTGGCGCTTTAACCCTAAAGGTGGATGGCTCAAACAAGATGTAAAAAACATTCTTTGGGGGTGATATTTGATGCAAATTTAACATTTGATCCTTCAGAATCCTTCATTTTTTTCATCTCAGAAACATTGAAAGACTGCGCCCCATGTTATCTTTCTCCGTGGCTGAAAAAAATGATCAATATGTTTGTATTTTCTTGCATCGAATATTGTAATGCTCTGCTCATTGGGGTTTCTGAATCTACCCTAAACAGATTACAGTATGTTCAAAACTCTGAACAGGACAAGTGAGCACATCACTCCAATCTTGGAGTCCTTGCACTGGCTGTCTGTCAGGTTTCGCATTGATTTTAAAGTTCTCATGCCTACCTACAAGGCCTTGCATGGTTTAGAGCCACGATATCTGTCTGCACCTTTAACTGTCTACACCCCAAGATGAGTACTGCCCTTCCAATTCTGGCTTTTTAACTGTTCCTTCAACTCGTTTACGCTCTTTGGGTGACCAGGATTTTTATTTTTTTGCCTCCTAAACTTTGGATTTCTCTTCCCGCTGAGATTAGACTAGACATGCTGAATCTTTTAGTGTTTTTAAATCTTCACTTAAAACTTATTTTTTCAGGCTATCCTATATGTGATTATTCTGTTATTTGTCTTTTAAATTTGTTTTGATATATGTTTCTATTTTTTCTTATTTCAATGTATTGTATTTGAATGTTTTTGTAAAGCGCATTGAGAGGCAACTTTTAAAGGTGCTATATAAAATACAGTTTATTATTATTAACAATGTATTTTGAATTTAGTTGTAATTTTAGTACTTTGCAATTTTAGTACTTCAACTTATTTTAGTTAGTTGCCAAGGCAACATGTCTAAGTTTAAGTGTTTCATGTAATATTTATATTTTATTTTATTTCAGCATTATTTTAGTGAACAATAACAACATTGACGGAAAAGACAATACCAGAATGAATTGCAACAAACTGAATAATATTCATTCCAAATGGGAATTGAATGAAATATATTCTTTTTCAGTCAGTACTGGAATGTGTAAAAGTATAATCAAATTAAAATTAAAAACTACTTTAGCTATTTAGAACATAGTGTCACATAGCATGCTAATGTCAAACTGTATTGAACTCAGTTGTGTATTGCACACATTTAATTCTTCATAAGTGGGCCAGTGAACTATATTCTGATTCACAGATAGGAAAGGAAACTGAAGGAGTTTACAGAGAAACTATGGTTGTATCAGAAAGAAATGAGAGAGAGAGAGAGAGCTATGCTGTGCTGTGATGTGTTATGATTGATTTTTGTCCATGTGTTTGCAGTATGTGTTTGTACAAATGGCATTTAACTGTATGTATGATAAACATAATGATTCATGTGACTGCTGATGTGTTTTGTATATGTTGCAAGTGATTGGTTTCATTTACATGTAACCAGAAGCATGTCTGTGTGTTCAGGGTACTGTGGTTTTCCATATGGCCTTGAGCAGGTAATTAATCAAAGTGAAAACCACATAAATTAAAATACGAATACATGAATAAATAAAATATAAGAATATTTCAATATGGATGTAAATCATTGTAACAGAAAGACGGAAAGAAAAAGTTAGGGTAAAAAAAAAAAAAACCACTGTGAAGTAAAATGTTGACATTTTTGTTTTTAACATTTGTATCTTGCAGAGTGCAAAACCCAGTTTCAATGACGATGCACCAGAGCAAAACTCAGAAGTTTATGGTCCAGCAGAAAAACTACCACACTCACACGCAGGTGCATGGTGTCGGACCTAACCTTAACCGGGCCATCCCGCTTTCAGTGGGACACAACCCAATTCATGGTAAGTACAATCCATCTAGTACTGTTGTTGTTTTTTGTGATCTTTTGCAGCACACTAAAAACACAGTAAAGTAGTTCATAAGTCTTTTGTACTATATTCTAAGTCTTATGAAGACTTACATTTCAGTCTGTTCCTCAGACACATCTATCATATGGATACAGAATGTCTGAGGAAGTCAATATTTATGGAAAATCTAATGAAATATGACATATTTTTGGTCGCAAAATGTGAAAACCAATTATGTTTGACATTGTTGCTGTCTAACCTGCACTATACACTGCAAAAAAAAGTATTTTTCTTCATGTTTTGTCTTGTTTTCCAGTACAAATATCTAAACACTCTTAAAAGAAGATTCATTTACTTGAGAAGCAAAATGTTTTTATGAAGATGTCTTGCTTTCAGAGAAATCTAACAAAATTGTGTGATGTTTTGCTTAAAACAAGAAAAAGTAGTTTTTCAATATGGTAAGAATAATCTCTTTCAAAAGGAAACAAAAAAGGAAAAGCAAAACTCTTTTCTCTGAATGAAACATGTTAATCCCCGTGTCATTTTGCTTCTCAAGTGAATACATCTTGTTTTAAGCATGATTAGATAGCTGTGTTGGAAAACAAGACAAAAACTGAGAAAGAATATGAATTTTTGCATTCTAAATGCAGTTTTAACCTCCAGAGAAAGATACAAAATTATATATGACATTTAGAGTAGTTGTTGAGACTGTTTGTAATAGATCAGTGAGGTTAGGTCAGAAAACTCAATAATGTAATTTTGTTTAAATTAATGTCTGAGTGGCATTCTGACCTCTATTTGACATCTACCGTTCTGTTCAAAAGTTTGGGGTAAGTACGATTTTCTTTTTAAATAAATGAATACTTTTATTTAGCAAGGATGCATTCAATTTATTATGTTACAAAAGATTTTTCATCAAAATAAACTTTCTATTCATCAAAAAATCCTGAAAAAATGTACAGTATCATCACAGTTTCCTCAAAAATATTAAGCAGCACAACTTTTTTCAACATTGATAATAATAAATGTTACTTGAGCACCAAATGAGCATATTAGAATGATTCCTAAAGGATCATAATATGTCACTGAAGACAGAAAATTCAGCTTTGCCAGCACAGGAATAAATGGCATTTTAAAATATATTCAAATGCAAAACATTTATTTTAAATAAATTCATTCTTGGTGAGCATTATAGACTTTCAAAAACTTACAAAATGTCTTGACAACACCAAAGTTTTGAACGGTAGTGTATGTCTTGGCTGCCACTCTCTATAATTTTGACATGTTGATGCAATCCCTAAGCATCTCCTTCTGTTGAGGAAATTTAAGATCTAGTGACATCAGCATCTCAAAATGTTATTTCATGTATCAGTTTTTGTTTTTCAACAAGTCTCGCTGACTCTGCATGAAGCCCCGGGTTTTTTGATGGAATGACGGATCACACACACCGTGGAACATTCCATGAGGAGAGTGACAGCATGTCTGACTTGCTTAGAAACATTTAGCTCTGTGTCAGCAACGCTGTGATGACAGTACGATTTTGTTATACATCTGTAGTAGAGTTGAAGAAGATGATCAAACAGGGCTCCCACAGTCATCAATATTAAAGACGAATATTAAAACTGATTTCCAAGAATGGATGTCATTAAAATTTTATGTCATCTAAACTTTTTCAAGCTAATCTCAAATTGCTCTATGTGTTTACCATGACTTTAAAACATCTTTATCCATCACAAACAACAGGAAAATGGAAATGTCATGGAAAAGCTAAGGAAATTCATTGATCAAAAGGTGTGGGAATCCACAGTACAAATTAGTGGTGAGATGGTTCACAACCACAGGCATGTGCGTTTTAGACCCCACTTTCTCACTTCCTTTCTCACTTCATTTATTGTAATTTTGTATTGCTGCAGGTCGGCCCTTAAGTTATGGCCCCATTGTTTTTTTTCAAGCGGATCCTCTGGTTGAAATCATATAAAGACTTAAGCATTGCCTTGTGCGCTGCACTGTCTAAAGTGAGTTATTAGCCTCATTTTCTCTGGGTAATTTTAGATAAAAGCCTGGCCATGAGGGAAGGCAACAACCAGAGAAAAGAGAGGGGGGAAATTAAATGACAGAGCGTTACGATAAACGGTCATTGAGAGAAGTGCTCTTAGGAGGCAGGTGAGACGATTAGATACAGTAGTCCTGCATGTGAATGAGGGGACGGTGGGGCGGCAGAACTAATGTGTAGCATGACATCTATTATCCCTCTTCCTGTCCTGCAGACTGGCAGCATTACACAACTCAGCCAAATACAGCCGGAGCTCTGCTGTAATACTAATACAAGGAGGAGCCCGTGGGGTATTGGGTAACTGTTTTTGCACGGTGTTGTGGTCTGACATGCCATTTCTCGCTGCTTTGAAACTAAGCCAAACCGCACTCTGACTGGATGTCGGATCATACAGAAATGACCGGGTTCACTCAGAGGAGACAGACCTTTGCATATTACATTACATTAGTCTGAAGGTCATAAGAGACAAGCATCTGACTGATTTCCTGTCGACCTCAGGTTACATTTGTAGTTTGGATTGGATTTATATATTTGATTGACTGAAAGAGAGGGTGGAGGAATTAGATCTACAATCTGAACAGAAACCTTGATATTTGCAATACATATAATTTGTATATCATTACATTCAATTCAAGCTAAATCTGACAAAAAATGTACATTCAGGTACATTTTTCAAGGTAAAAATTAATAGATAAGTTAATGCAAACTAGCACAATCTGTTAGAAGTAGACATATAGGTAGGGTAGGGTAGGGTAAAAATTGTCTTAATTTGATTGATCTCAATTCTTAAAACAAAAACAAGTCATGCTATATATTACTCAAGTTAGCAGACCAATCAAAAAACATGCAGAGTAGTGTTGCATTAGCAAATTACTCTCGATCCATTCCTTGTAATGAATCATTCAAAAAGACTAAAGTGTTAACATTATAATTAGTGTGTCAGATGCTAATATAGATGGTGAAACAGTTGATACATTCATTTATTAAAAAAAAGAAAGAAGTTTAAGTAAGATCTGCAATCTTCTGCATGAAAGGCAATAAATATTCCTCTAAGCCAAATCAGCTCATGTTCAAGTAGGGGTCTGAAATCCTAGCATCAAACCCGGGGGTTTTATAATTACTTTTGTATAAAAACAAAACAAGTCTATGGTATTTCCTATGGTAATTTAGAATTGCCAAGTAAACATGCGTATGTGGCTAAAGGTAGATGTAGCAGACTGACTAGTTTCTCAATGTCTTAGGCGTCTGGCACCCGGTGAGGTCTGTCCCACACGAGAGACAGCCTGTCAGCAGCCCTGTTTGTGTGTGTGTGTGTGTGTGTGTGTGTGTGTGGTGCTCTGGTAAAGCCATTCGTCTCCTGTCGTCTACTTCTCACTGTTGCTGAATACTCTTAGTGTGCTTTCCTCAATTTACCTTAATCTCTCATTTCATTACAGCTCTAGGTATGTGTTAGTGTCATCATTTGCTGACTGATTTCTGTGGAGACAGTGTTTGATCTTTGAGGAAAGGTTACATGTTAGCTTCTGGTGGATTTGCTTTACATAACAGAGGGAGGGGCGAGGGAGACGTAGTGTTATGATAGAGATTTTGGTGGACTTACTTAAAGGTTCAGTTCACCCAAAAATGTAAATTCTGTCATTAATTATTCACCCTCATGTCGTTCCAAACCCATAAGACCTTCGTTCATCTTCAGAACACAAATGAAGATATTTCTGATGAAATCCGAGAGCTCTCTGACCCCTCCATGGACATCTATTTAATTACCACTTTCAAGGCCCAGAAAGGTATAAAAGCATCGTTAAAATAGTCCTCCAGATTCAAGATTCAAGAGATTCAAGAGTTTTATTAGTCACATACACAGTTATATACAGAATATACAACCGGTCCAACCTTAATTTTATGAAGCAATGAGAATACTTTTTGTGCGCAAAAACAAACAAAAATAACGGGCTTGAACCCCTATTAACAACTTTATTCAACAATTTCATTCTAGCCTGTGAGTCTCCTACGCAATTTACATTGTACAGGACAACGCAGGATGTACAGGATGACGCAGGAGCTGCACTGTTTTTACAATGCAAACTGCGTAGGAGACTGGCACAGGCTAGAACAGAATTTTTGCATAAAGTCGTTATTTTTGTTTGTTTTTTGCGCACAAAAAGTATTCTCGACGCTTCATTAAATTGAGGTTAAACCACTGGAGTCACATGGACTGTTTTAATACCTTTCTGGACCTTGAAAGTGTTAATTAAATTGCTGTCTATGAAGGGGTCAGAGAGCTCTCGGATTTCATAAAAAAATATCTTAACTGTCACCATCCCGCTGGCGGGACGCCTGGTGCTCTTTTTTTTTTTTGATCGCCTTTTTTACGTATCATATATTTTAGTAATTATCATAAATTAAGTATCATTCAAAAGCTTACAAACTCAAAATTTATCTTGTGAAAACCATTTTGAAATGGGACATTGCGTTACTATGGAAACAGTACTCTAAATTCTTCTAGCAGGCTCCTCCCCTAGTTGGCGGTGTCATGTTTCATATGACACAATTTATTTTAATTTATTATCAAAATCTTTTCTAATCTTGACAAAACACATATCGTTGGAAAGGTCCATATTTGGTGACTGTTTTGTGATGGAAGTGATATTTGGACAGAAATTTTGTAATTTCTTACAGGAAAATGCATTAAAAAAAGCAATGGAATGTGGATGCCACCCGGTGGCTATTTTTGGTACAGCACCTAAACAAAATCTCATGGGAACTTACATTTTGTGATATCAACTTCAAATTTGGAACACAACTTGGTTAGACATATGGCTTTGATTTTATAGTAATTTTATAGTAAAAATAGTTGGTAACACTTTACAATAAGGTTCATTAGTTAACTACATTAGTTAACATGATCTAATAATGAACTGCACTTTTAAAGCATTTATTTATCATTGTTAATGTTAATTTCAACATTTACTAATGCATTATTAAAATCTTGTTAACATTAGTTAATGCACTGTGAACTAACATGAACAAACCATGAAAAGCTGTACTAACGTTAACAAAGATTAACTAATGCTGAACAGAGGTGTTATTCATGGTTAGTTCATGACTAATGTTAACTAATACAACCTTATTGTAAAGTGTTACCAAAATGTTTTGTAAAATATATATTTTATATAAAATAAAACATATTTAGTACAGTATTTTTAATTTACAGTAAATTTAAACTTCCATAACTTTTTCATACTTTCATCTTTTGAATTGCTTTCACTTCAGCAATAATCTGTCGAATGTCTTCTATAAAACAAGAATGCAAACTTGGGTCTATATTCCAAAAGAATTCTTGAATTACAGCGATTTAAGTTTGGATGGTGCAGTTTCATCTCTGTTCTCATAATGGGGGTGGGTGACAGTTAAGGGGTTCATTTGTGTTCTGAAAATGAACGAAGGTCTTACAGGTTTGGAACGACATGATTTAAAGATTTTAAAGTATAATAGAATAGATCCTCCTCATCACGTACAGAGCTCTTGCTTGACAAGGACCTGATTATATTGCCAGTTCAAGAACCTTAATATCATCTAATGCAGATTTATAACTAGACGAAAGAAAATCTGTGATGCGGCCTTTGCAAATTTTGCGCCAAAACTGTGGAGGACACTACCATCATATATCAGGGTAGCTAGTAAATATATTATTTTGAAAAGAACGTTTAAAATGTTTATCTTTTTTCTCTGGCATTTAATTAGTTACTAATTATTAAATGGTCTCCTATATGTTTTAGCATTTTTTATTAGATTGTTGTAGCTGATTACTTTTATGTTTTTTCTTCATGTGTTTTAATATTTATCCTGTATGGGTTGCATTTAATTTCTTGTATCTCTTAAGTTTGATGCACATGTTTGTATTGAATGTGATGTTGCTGTGGATATTTGATTATATAATTTTATGTAAAGCACCTTGAACTGCATTTTATGCCTGAAGTTTATTATTATTCATTTAGTATTTGTCTGTGAAATAATTCTTTAACAAGATGCCATTTTGGAAAGATGGAGTATGAATGATAGTGGAAGGGATAGAGATGAAGAAACCGTAGAAACAGGAAGCAGACAGAAAATCAGTCTGGTAATCAAGCAGAAAACAGGCCATAAATGTCTGCAGATACCTGACTGGAAAATATTCAGTGAGACAGTGATGCCAGGAGTTTATCAGACTGTAATTTGAACCATATACAGTACTAAGCTAATACAATGAATTAATTAACTAAAGGAGATTGTGGGTAGATTTCTTTCCACATTGTTTTGCAGGTGGAAGTGACATCATTTAAATTTAACGGATTTTGGAAAATTTGTAATTTTTTCAGACAGAGGAATGAAAGTTTACTTATGCCGTGTGTGTGTGTGTATGTATATATATATATATATATATATATATATATATATATATATATATATATATATATATATATATATATATATATATATATATATATATATATAATAAATATAAATATATATAAATAATAATAAATAAATAATAATACTAATGTTTTTCTTTAGTAGTGGTAACCTTAGTTTTAAAGGAAATGATCAGAAGTTAGTTGGGAAAAGCCGACATTCCTCTTTTCGTCTCTGTATAAGGCTTGGAGTTGTGGCCACTTTGTACAAATCCTTCATGAAGAACTGGGTCTGATCCCAGAGTTGTTTGCGCTCGTCTCTCTCTCTCTCTCTCTCTCTCTCTCTCTCTCTCTCTCTCTCTCTCGCTTTTTTGCTCCTATTTTTCCCCTCAGTCCACCTCCTCATGTTCCAGAGAGAGATATTGGACCAAGGACAGAGAAAAGGAGGGAATGGACGAAAAAGGAATCAGACAGTCACAGGGGAACACGTACAGGAGACTAAGAAAAGACAAGACAACAGAAAGACTTTTTTCCTTTCTCCAGCCTCTCTCCCTCTCGCTCCCTCTCTCGTTTCACTTTCTTAAAGCTGAACTCCTGAGCCGATCTGCCAGACACTGCCTACAAAAGTGAAAGTGTGTTGTTTATGAAAGCCATGCCGTCCAGACTGATGGAGTTTTCTCTCTTCTTTCTGTTGATGTCTCTGCTCTGCTGGACTGCAGTAGGGAACCACACCGGCCGGATCAAGGTGGTCTTCACCCCGACTATCTGCAAGATGACCTGCACCAACAGCCGCTGTCAGAACAGCTGCCAGAAGGGCAACACCACCACTATCATCAGTGAGAACGGGCACGCTACAGACACACTCACCGCCCCCAACTTCAGAGTCGGTGAGTGGCATCAGCGCCTCTTCTCAGTGTATTGTGGGAAAAGTGTGAAGTTTTCATTCAGGTTTTCGTTGAACATCTAATTCCTTGACTGTTTTGAATGTATGCGTGTACGCTTACGTTTGCTGCATACTGAACAGAGAACAGCTGGCCATGGGCCTGTTACATCATGTCCAGCCTCAGACAGGTCTATAATTATGGCTGATGTTTGGATGTGTTTCTAGTCGCAGTTCGGCAGGGAGTTTTTACTTGCCTGGCAGATATTGTGGAAAAGTTGCTTTAGATTGTGTCTGAAAAACCTACATTATTTGACTTCAGTTGTTCTCGCTCTGTTTGCAGCAGTGATATTTCACAACAAGGGCTCAGAATGGCTCAAGAGCATGTGGTTAAGACACAGCAGAACGTCTTCTGCCCTCTGGTTCAGCCGGTCCACATTCATTTACTGAATGGAAATAGAGCAGTCTGGGTTCTTTGCACATTTCTTAGTTGTTTAGTCCAGTCATTCTCAATCAGGATTACTTGGAAAGAATTAGATTTAGAGTCTTTCTTTCGTTTTTGCACAAACTATGGTGTATTTGCTCAACATGAGTGAAGTTTCATACTACCATATTTAAATTCCACTATACAAAGAGCGCAAATTACTTTTGTTAAACATCCCATCTAGATTTCATTCATAAGAATATTTGGCATTAGGGTTATCTCTGTGACCATGTCTGTCATTATTCCAGAACTGTCAAAATCTTTGAAACAATCTCAGTTGTCTTATTATAGGCAGCAGAAGCTTTGTGATTTTTTTACATAGTCGTTTGATGTAAAGATGATGTTTTAAAGTAATGGACAGTTAACTCATTATGCTATTTAGCATTATATTAATAATAGTTAAAATATATTAATACTTTAGAACCCTTTGAATGAAGGGGTACTAAAATATTAATGCAATTTAAATTGTAAATAATATTGTAGTCCTTTCTAAGTAAAGTCTGCTTTAGTTTGCTAAGAGCTTACTTAGTTTGGTACTTTCACTTCTTAGCCTTCTGCTCTTTATGGTCCCATAACGGTAGATGATAGAAAGTAACTTTGTGACTTGCAAGTCTTGCATTAAGGTCAAGAATGAAGCAATAGACACAATTTATACCCATGGTGGTTACATAAGGTTTACTTTTGAATCCAATTACTCTGTGGACACAAGGGTAGCATTCAGCTAAGGTTTGTTTTCACCAGTGGGTTTTGTAATCTTTGCCCAACAGGGTGAGCAGCTGAAATTGTATTCCATATAAGAGGGTCAGGAAAGCTCAGAGGCGTAGTGTTCGAATGGCTAATCTCAGTGTAAGCAGAGGCTGTGCGTGGTGCTAAGATGTCATTCTCTCTGTCTGTCTCTCTCCTGTTTGTCTGAATGAGGTGAACGTCTGGAGTGGGTGAGTGTGTGCGGCCTTATAAGGAACACAGAGCGTTCTGTCAGCTCTGATCCAGACGTAGCTGGGAGGAGAGATCGCAGGCCAAGCTCCAGCACTGTGGATAATGGAGAAACACACGCACATACGCTCATTAGGGTTGGATCAATACCAATATTTGGGTTTCGGTACTCTGAACCAGCGTCTCGTACCTCAGTGTTGATGCTAAATCGATTCCTTAAGCAACAAATAAACAACCTCAGGCGAGTGATAAAATGAAACGAGCTCTCAATACATTCAGTAATTTGATGATCTCAGTGCAAGTATGCAAAAATTAAATATAACTTAAACCATACTGTACTATGTAAAAGTTTGGGGTTGGTAAGATTTTAAAACAATTTAAATACATTTGTTATTTAATTTATTTGTGTGATGGCAAAGCTGAATTTTAATCTTCAGTATTAATCATTCTAATAAGCTGTTTTGATGCTAGTCAAAAAATGTCTTATTATTAGTGAATCAAGATACAATTTTCAGGATTCTTTAACTTTAAAATATATTTTTGATTATATAATTTTTTAGTAACAAAGTAAAAGTCTTCACAGTGACTTTTGATCCATGTAATGCATGCTTGATGAATAAAACTATTAATTTAATTCAAATACAAACATCTTTTCAATGGTTGTGTCTGATAAAAACTTTATACAGTTCAGAAATTTAGACAAATTCATTAAAAAAACATAGCGTCTCATAAACGATTGCATAAACTTTTAAATTTCACATCAAACTGCATGAACTGCTAAACTGCCCATATAGCAACATATTGTTGTATGGGTCAAGTATAAAAATTGGCAAAATGACATTGTATCATGGTATTTTTTTTTACTCCATGCACACAGAGGGAATCATTGATCAACTCTTGGTTCTGACAGTCATAGATCAATAAACATAGAAATCTCATAGAAATACTAAAGCATTATCACAGCAGATCGATATGTGGCTGCATGTTCCTTATACATGATTGCACTGATGGGAATGTATCACTGCACTTCTGAGCATCCTCAGTGTAGTCCAGACTGCTGAATTGTCATCCCCAGTGACTGTTTTCTTTATATATGCCTCACCTGTACACGGTGTTGGACGCATTTGCGTTGGGTGTTTTGACAGTCATCCCCATGGAGCTGCCAGTGAACCTGTCTGTACTAGCAGAGATGTTGGGGTTTACAGGAAAATGTTACTCCATCTTTTTAAGGGCCGTGGGTGGACGCTTTTTTTTTTTTTTTTTTTCAGATGAAAGGGTTTTCCAGGTGGGCTAATGACATCTTGATTAGATAAAGCTCTAATGCTTGCTTTTGTGTTCTCATTTGTGTGAAAAACATCTGCCAGTTTTGAAATGCTTTTGGGTGTGTGTTGTGATAATTTGTAGTTCAGAGTGGTGTACATTTAAAGGAAGCCTGAGTCTCAAGAACTGGACATCATACACTACCATTCAAATGTATGGGGTCAGTACATTTTTTAAGAATGAATCCTTTTATTTAGCAAGGGTGCATTAAAGTGATCAGAAGTGACAGTAAATACATTTATTTTGTTACCAAAGAATTCTGTCAAATAAAGAATGTTTTTTTTTTTTTTTTTTTTTTTACTTTATATTCATCAAAGGGCAGTCGTGACCCAATGGTCAGAGAGTCAGACTGGTAACCCAAAGGTTGCAGGTTCGATTTTCAATACCACCCCCCACCCCCACCCAAAAAAAAATGGCTGCTCACTTCTCCGGGTGTGTATGTCTGCATTTTGCTTTGTGTGTCCACGGTTTGTTGTGTGTGTGTGTGTGTGTGTGTGTGTGTGTGTGTGTGTGTGTGTGTTCACTACTCACTGCTTGTAATGTGTGTGGGATGGGTTAAATGGACACATTCTGAGTATGGGTTACCAAACTTGTCACTTCAAAGAATCCTAAAAAATACGTAGCACGTTTTCCACAAAAAAAATAAATTAAAAAAATATATATTAAGCAGCACAACTGTTTTCATAATTGACAATTATAAAAATATTTCTTGAGCACCAAATTACACTCGTCACGTTTGTCAAAATGGGAATAAATTACATTTTAAAATATATTAAAATAGAAACCAATAATATTTCACATTATGACTATATTTGCTGGTTTGGCTATATATTTTTTTCCTCGCCATTCCTTTTTTGTAAGTCCCTTAGCATAAAAGCATCTACTAAATGCATGTATAATGTAAATATATTGTTTTTTTTTGTTTTTTTTAATAAAATAAATTCAGCATTACAGACTTCTTTAAAAAAGCATTTTAAAAATCTCACCAACACTAAACATTTGAATGATAGTGTATGTTTAGTGACAGACATTGCAACAGAATACATTTCTACGAAGACAATAATATTCAAAAATTATTATCACTACTAGTGATGGAAGACAGTTATTTTTTAATATATGCTTTTCAAGCCTGTGAAACATATGATATGTGACATGCTGCCTGGGTAACAAACATCATATATGAAAACTGTGAGTGGGCATGGTTGGCACATTGGCTTACATGTGGAATATAAATTTAAAGTATACATTTTTGATTGAGCATTTGGATTATGGAAAAAAAAGAAAGCAACTTGATCAAAAAAACTCAATTTTCAAGTCCATTTTGGGTTTGGTTGGCACAAGTATATTATATATTTGTGATATACAGTATAAAAGTATGAGATGTTTGTTGTTTGTTTTCTTTTTTTTTTTTTTTTCAAACTTTCATTTGCACCTAGTTGGATTTTCATGTTTATTCCACCAGAGATATTCAGCAAGTATGAAAACAACTATACTGGAGACTATCCTGGCTGTCAGCTTATCTGAGAGTCACTGTGTGTGAGAACTTTTGTAGTTGCCAGTTCTGACAATAAAAATCATCTCACCGCCATATTAGTAGAGTGTACATTAGTACATTCCTCTTTTATCAAATGAACCAAGTAAGAGCAGTCATTTGTGTGTGTCAGAGAGTGGAAGTTAATGTGGTCTGTCATCCTGCTGCTGCTGGTTATCTTACCATTTCGGCCACATTTAATTAGTTTACTGTCATGCTGCTCTGTTTCCTCCTATCCGGGAGAGAGTAGTGCAGTGCCGTTCACTAGCTCGGATGGGAAGCGTGTGTGCCTATGTGTATGAGTGTTGCATATGTGTGCGTGATTCAATGTTGATACATGATTGTGTCAAGATATTGCCTGAGGTTCAGTATAGGCACTGGAATAGTCCTAGATTTCCCACTAGAGCAGAAATAATGAAAGTGTGTGTGTGCACGTGTTGTGTATAAATCATAGTTTGTCAGAATGCATGTAAATATTTATAAAAATGCACCAATGTATCGGAGAAAATATGTGTATCTATTTGTTTGTGTGTGAGTGTGGGTTTGTTTAGCTATACTTTGAAAGAAAAAAATGTCCCTGGAAGAGAGTTAAATATGACAAAACCTCCCCTTGGGGACATTTGGGGATGCCCTCATTTGGAAAAATGAATGAAATAATGCTTCATGAACAAAATACTGTTTTTTAAATCTCTAATAAATGCAAAAAAAGTGTGCAAATGTATATAAAATATAATAGAAGACTATGCTATGTTGTCATTTAGATTAGTGTGTGTGTGCGCATTTGCAGTCTTTCCTCCCTCCGGTCTTGAAATATGATCTCTGAAGTCGCAATGAACTGTGTGTCTGGCCACAAGAGGTATATGCGGTGCGAGAGGAAATGACATCATTTTGTGCCATGTGGGAATGGTGGTTAGGACAGCCGTGCTGTTTTAATGAGCATTTAGTGTGATTAGTTCATGATGGTTAATTATATTATGTGGCTTTTGGTTTGGGAACATTTCTTAAAGAATATCATGACAGGAGAATGAGGTTCACCTCATTTAAATGTCTGAAATAATGTCCTATACCACAACACAGACTTATTGCCATAAAATATCAAGCCCCAAAACGTTTATTTACCTCAGCTGTGGGATAATTAAATCCATTCATCATTTTGCTGGTATTATTATTACTGAGCCAAATGTGATCTAAAAACTCAAGTGAGATTTTAAGCACTGTGAAAAATGGCTAAAAGCGAGCAAGGGAGAGAGATGTTTCAGGGCAGAATGGTCCGTCACCATAATGGCCTGTTTTAGTGAAAATGTGTCATGTAGAACTCTCATTACAAGCCACCACAAAAGTTCCTCAACAGATTTTCTGTGAAGCATTTAAGCCCATACACACTCACACACTTATAAGCAAACACTTGCTCAAACACCAGGACAAAACTAAAGCTTGATGATAATTTTGTTGGTTCATCTGTGTAGAATTAAATGTGATGGGTCTCTGAACAGGAAGTCACTAAACTAAACATTGAAAAATGTTACCCGACATAGCAGTGATTAACCTCACTTTGCTCTGTTTGTGTGTGTGTTTTAGTTGTTTGCCATTTGCCCTGCATGAATGGAGGAAAATGCAGCGCTCGGGACAAGTGCCAGTGCCCGCCAAACTTTACTGGAAAATTCTGCCAAATGGCAAATCCAAACGGTCACCAGGGGCAACATACTCTTATAAACGGGCAGAAGACGCAAGTACACTCAACACACACGTTACCTCTCACTTACGGCACTGGACAAAACCAGGGTAACGCTTTTATTTCTCTGTTCTTACCAACCACTTACTAATCTTTAAATCTGGCTTCTGCTGTTATTCTGAAATACATTGCTCTGTTGTTATTAAAGGAATATTCAGGGTTCAGAATCACCACAAAAATGAATTTCCACTCTTTAAAAAACAAGTGAACAATCTGGGTTACAGTGAGGTACTTATAATGGAAGAGAATGGGGCCAATCCATGAACATTTAAATACTTATTGTTTCCGTATTATTGCCACAAGACAAGCAAAATGCTTACTAATGCCGTCATTTCCATGACAACACAACACCATATTCCCTAAAACTCTAAAATGACTGTAAAAACTTTAAAAGAGCTTTACATTTCAAATCAAAGAATTTGACAGAATTAATGCAAGTGCTTTTATAATATAAGTTTCACATTTCAGCTATTCTGCTACGGAAATTGTCCCCGTTGACTTTCACTTGTAAGTGGCTCACGTCAAATTTAGTTTCTTTTTTAAAGAAAACAAGAACCGAGCTAAAAGATTTTTTGTGGTAATCAACATTAGGCTTTATACTGTCTTTTGAGCTTTACTTGTATTAAACCTGTACTGAACCCATATGAATTTATATTGAATACAGAAAGCATTACTTTTCTGTAGGTTTGGTAAATGTCCATGTGAAACATCCCCCCGAAGCCTCAGTCCAGATCCATCAGGTGTCTCCAGTGGACAGTAACGGGCAGGTGAAGAACACGCAGTCCAGCCACTCCTTCACCTACCACAGCAGCAGCCAGAGCATTCAGCATGGACACACTCACAGTGGCGTCATTTACCCCAACCAACAAACATACCTCCAATACCAGCCGGTGACATCCAAGAGTCAGCTTGGACGTTGCTTCCAGGAGACTGCTGGGATGCAGGTCAGAGAGACCATAAGTGTTTGAATATATAAGCTCATACTGTATATAATGCTTTTATGTGATGAAGCTGATATTGATATTGAATATTGAACGGTTTGCATCTGTAATGCACCCCTGCTTCCATAGAGCTTTGTAGATTTTTCATCATCATTTACTCTCCCTCACGTTGTTTCAAAACTATGACTCTTCTTTATTCTTTTAGAGTTTTGATTCAAACAATGAAAGTCGATGGGCTCCATTGCTATTTTGGATTGCATTGACTGGACAAAAGCACTTTAAAAATATCTTCTCTAGCTTTACCTTTCTCTTCATCTCTATCTCGCCGCTGCTGTGAGCTGTGAATCATCCACTATTACTCTCTGTCTCTCACTTTTAATGTCTTTTAAACGAACTCAATTCCAGCTATCAATGGATAATCAAATAGAGCAAAAGACAAAATGAATAGTGAGATGAGACTCTCTCCAGAACATTGTGGAGCTCAAGGGAACGTCTTTCTCTTCAGAAGAGAACTGCAAATGAAACACAAAAGAATGATTCTCAAGAGTTATGACTCAGTACCTGCCCTCCAGCTTAATAGAACATCTAGTTGTCTTCCGCTCCCACAGTTGTTAGTCTGTCAAGTTATTATCATCAAGTTCACCTCAGTCTTGTTTGTTTACTCTCTCTGAACGTAAAGTGCAATGGATGTTTTTGCAACCATTCAGACTTAATTTGCAACTTTGTCTTTTCATGTCAACAGAGAGTGGGGTGTTATCAGGTTGTTTGAGTTGTGTATCATTGCTGTCTCTCGGATTGTTGTTCAGTTCGTGCCTGGTTCAGCAGATTAGATTCAGTCAGGAGGGAGATATCAGAGTGTTGATCAGAAAGAACTGGGATCAAGAGCTGTGTGTGAGCAGAATTATTTATTTTGTGTGGTGAAAGGTTTAGATGAGTATCTCTCTCTTTTTCTTTCTTTCTTTAACTTATTTGGTTTGATTGTGTTTTATTTTGTTGTAGTGTGGGAAAGCTCTGCCCGGCCTGTCTAAACAAGATGCCTGCTGTGGGACGGTGGGCACATCATGGGGATTCCACAAATGCCAAAAATGCCCCAAGAAAACATGTAAGCTACTGTCTCAATCTCACAAACAAAAACTCCCATTAGACTCTCACACAGGCAAATATTTGCCTTGTTTTTACAAACAAAAGCACCCATCTCACCCTCGAATGCAAAAAAAACTGTCTCACTCCCACATAGACAATCAACTTTATTTCACAAACGAAAACACCCGTCTCACCCTCATATGTAAGAACACCTGTCACAACCTCACACAGACAAACATCTGCCTCAGTTTTACAAACAAAAACTCCTGTTTTACCCTCACATGCAAAAGCACCTGTCTCACTCCAACATAGACAACAACTTTATTTCACAAACAAAAACACCCGTCTCACCCTCAAATGTAAGAACACCTGTCGCAACCTCACACAGACAAACATCTGCCTCACTTTCATTCACAAAAAAAACTTGTCTCACCCTCACATGCAAAAACATCAGTCTGTCTCACAGAGACAATCTTCTCCCTCACTTTCACAAACACACCGTCTCACCCTCACATGCAAGAACACCTGTCTCACTTTTACACAGACAAACATCTGCCTCAGTTTTACAAACAAAAACACCCATCTCACCCTCACATGCAAAAGCACCGGTCTCACTTTCACACAGACAAACATCTGCCTCAATTTCAGAAACAAAAACACCCGTCTCACCCTCACACGCAAAAACATCAGTCTCAGTCTCACAGACAATCATCTCCCTTGCTTTCACAAACAAAAACACCCGTCTCACCCTCACATGCAAAAGGACCTGTCTCACTTTCACACAGACAAACATCTGCCTCAATTTCAGAAACAAAAACACCCGTCTCACCCTCACACGCAAAAACATCAGTCTCAGTCTCACAGACAATCATCTCCCTTGCTTTCACAAACAAAAACACCCGTCTCACCCTCACACAGACAAACATCTGCCTCAGTTTCATAAACAAAAACAGCTGTCTCACCCTCACATGCAAAAACTCAAGGCTCAGGTATACTTAATTTTCCTTGATCCACTCCGTCTAGCACACAATTGAGCGTGCAAGCCCTTTAAGCTGATGATATACAGGGCAACTTTTTGAGCAATGTTGCTGAAAGATGTTGCTGTAGGCTTTTTCCCATTGAGAATGGGCAACACATTTTTGTTTCTTTGGATATCCAGATAGAAATTTGTCGCCCATTCTCAATGGGAAAGTGCCTAAGCAACATCTTTCAGCAACATTGCCCGGCAACATTGCTCAAAAAGTTGCCCTGTGTATCATCAGCTTTAAAGTATACACTATTGACCCTGAGTGTAGATGGACACTTTCTGGGTCTGCGCACTAATTATGGACATTTGTTTTTGAATGCTCAAATAACTTGCGCCTGCACACAAAATCCGAGCTGCACATAGACATCAGCGGAGTGTACTGATGATGAAAACTGTCACAGACTGTCCTCGAACCAGAGCAGAATGCGTACAGTAGAAGTACATTTTCCACTCTCACACAAAAATCCCTGTCTCAACATCACACACAAAAACATGTATCTCTCCTTCATGGAGACAATCATCTGCTTCGCTTTCACAGACAAAAATGCCTGTCCAACACAATTGTTAGTCTCTCTCTCGTTAAAACATCTGTTTTACATTCACACACACAAATATCTGTCTCACCCTCACACACAAACTCAAGAATATGTATGTATTACATTTTCTTTTAATCTGTTTATTGAATGACCAGAATGACTGAAACAAACTATCGTATGTTCAGAATGAGACGCAGCGTTAAACATCACTATGTCTGAGTCTCATTTGCGGTGAATTTAAGGTGAATCACACTTACATTATGATTGTGCTGAGTATTCCACAGTAGTGCGGTCCCAAAAGAGCAGGAAAGCAATGATTCATCAACAGGCCCAGCCTTGATTTCTCACTAACTAAAAGAGACTATGATGGGTACTTCTAAAAACTATTTAATGTCAAACCTCCAAGTGGCTGTGACTCAACAGACACATGTTCCTAATATCAAGAATAAGAGGAAAGGGATGCATTCCACAGAGAAAAGGCAAGTACGTAATGAGTGGGCAAAAGAAAGAGAAAGCTGTAAGGTATCTGGTTGCACACGCTGTGTTGAACTTACTGACATGCTGACTCACCTGGCACCCAGTCCAGCTTTAGTAATGCTTCCTCACATATACACACATTTACTCATACAGTCATGATTCCTTATTGCTTAGTCACTTCATTGAAGTTAGTCCCTACAGAAAACTGTTAGCGTACCACCCCTATCGCTCTCTCTCTCTCTTCCGTGCTTTCTCTTCACAGTATGTCCGTAGATGTTTGTGAAATTCTCTGCCCATATATGGGCGTCCCTGCATTCTGTGCATTCCCAGACATATCGCTGATTTAAACCTTATGGACCTCACCAAAACAAACTTTCATGATTATATGAAATATTTAAGGATTGTTTTTTTTTTTAAATCTTCAAAGGCCAATTAAAATGTTATTCCTTTGCTTGTTCATCTCACACTTGTTCATTTCAGTAACATAGATGTTTACTCCATTTTGGAGAACCAGTGATTCAATATAGCAATGAGTGGTGTGAAGTTGATGTGACATTACCGCTGTCTCTGAGGTCTGTTTGCAGCAGCTGTAGACGAGGACATCAGCTGGCACTGAACGGAAATAGAAGTGCACGGCAGTAAAGTTACACAAGTGTTGGGGTAATGAAGATGTAAACAAGTCTGGAGTTCAGCCCCCTTTTATTTCTGAAGCAGGCCCAAAATATGACCTTTGAAAATGTTGGTAACAATCTCTTCTGTTCCAAATGAGTCATTCTGTCTCACTTTCTCTCTTTGTTCTATTTATGTAATTTATTACCCATGAGAATGAGAGGGAAGTAAACCCTGTTCCTGTTACACGTTCCCAGTCACAAGGCCTCTCCTGAGACAAACCTTAAAACAGTCACTACAGAACTATGTACAGTGTTTTTGCTTGCTTTTTAATCTGAAGTGGATGAGCTCAGAGACAATGGTGTGTTTAACATCACACTGATTAATGATCTACGTGAGAATGTGTTTGTGTATACTGTAGTGTGTTAGTGTAGAACATGTAAAAACTTGTAAGAACAAAATGTAATCACACTTTTGTGTTTTGTTCTCCATTATATCCTGTTAGTTTCTTGTGTGAATTAAGGAGCTGAACTCTTTGGGATGTCCTGTACAAACATTAACCATGGTAATCATCTGGCCAAATACCATAGGTACTATAGTTATTGTTACTGCAATAATAATATAATGCCAACTTGAATTTACCATCAAAAAGTGACGTAAAAAGCCTTTTTATATATAATTTGTATAGCTTTTGCACTGTTCAAAAGTTTGGGGTCAGTAAGATTTTTTTAAAGAAAAAGTAAGGCTTTTATTTGGCAAGGTCTTTTATAACATTATTAAGATTTCTATCTATTTCAAATACTGTTATTTTGAACTTTCTATTCATCAAAGAATCCTGACAAAAAAGTTTCCACAAAAATATCAATTATAACAAAAAATGTTTTTTGACCACCAAATCAGCTTATTTGAACGATTTCTTTGGTAACTATGGTATTTTGGCGCATACACCGGTTTTCATTATGGATTATTGTATTAGTGGACAATCACTTATTGCTTGTAATTTAAATTATTTTAGTTACAAATTTTAGTAAGACTAGATTTTATAAGTATTCTCACTACACCAAAGTTTCCTTACATTTGCTGGAATGTTTGTCTTTAGAGCTGTAACTAAATGTGC
Organism: Paracanthobrama guichenoti; assembly: GCA_018749465.1. Lineage (NCBI taxonomy): Eukaryota > Metazoa > Chordata > Actinopteri > Cypriniformes > Gobionidae > Paracanthobrama > Paracanthobrama guichenoti. The sequence continues at coordinate 4,978,643 of CM031959.1, forward strand.
TGTTATTTTTTTGTATTATCCTCCTCTTATTACTCTCTCTCTCTCTCTCTCTCTCTTTCCTCCAAAGCGATTCCTTTGATTGAATGTCCTCAAGGCTATAAGAGGCTGAATGCCACTCGCTGTATCGGTAAGAGCCACGGCTTGTTTCTGCTTGCGCATACATGCATATGCTTTTATTGTGTTTTTTTGACCCTGCAGTGAGTGTGTGTACTGTATGTTTGTGCAACATTTTTGTGTTTATGTAGTTGTGCATCGATTGTGATGATTTTGATAAAATACTTGAGTGTATGTGTCAGTGTCACATACTGTATATATAATTAATTTCGTCCATCACTGGCCTCTGCGTGTCACAACTGTCCACATACGCCATGTACTGTTCCTTTTATTAAATTGCCATTTTAAAACGGTGTCCCAGATCTATCACAGAGAAGACTCTCTTTCAAAGTTACGAGGACAGAGAGGAGGAGAGACAGGTGGCATCTTTGATAGATCTTTCTAATCTATGTTGAAGTTCAGTGTAATAGCCAGAGATCCAACACCTCAGGGCCAGCAGCCAGAAAGATTTCAGGGCGTTTGCTCAGCCTTACAATCAAAGTAAAGTAATGCTTTTGTTTAGCATGTTAATAATACTTCTTTATAAAGACTAATGAGATCAGTATAGCTTAATTGTAAATAAAAACATTAATTTATGTACAATTATATGTTAATTAAAGGCACAATATGTAAGATTTTTGTATTAAAATATCAGCATTATATATTTTGTTGACTTGTGTACTTATCCCAGATGTTTCCAAGAATGTTAAATCCTAAGAAATAAGCAATTTTAACCATTTTAGACTATCAGGGATGTCATGCCTGCCTTACCCTCGATTTCCGGTTTTATTTTGTAGAAACCATGGAAACGCCAAATACGCTTTTTGATGTTTTATTAACAAATTTCGTGAGGAGCACGTTTAGATAATTAAACCTAATTAAACATGAGTGGAGCACATTAAGCTAATCAATTTAATCAATGATAAGATGTGTATATATACAGCAGATTTACCTTCTTTCGTTGACCATCCCTCCACCACCCCATCTCCTCACTTTGATTTAATAAACACTTATTAGATGTCAACACAATCCATAATACAATACAGTTTAGTTCTCTATCACGGGGGGAGTATTCTGGGTTCGGGCCAAAATTCCGAGCCTGGAGCCCTCCCCCAGACAGCACGCCAAATACACATAATCTTTACTCTATTTAATTTGATGTAAGTGTGAACTCGTGAAAATATATTATATGTTTTAATAGACAAGGGAACTGTTTGGATACACTTAAAGACAGAAAACTCATTATTGTCACCCTTCTCTACTTCATACTACAAACCCGATTCCAAAAAAGTTGGGACACTGTACAAATTGTGAATAAAAACAGAATGCAGTAATTTACAAATCTCATAAACTTATATTTTGTTCACAATAGAATATAGATAACATATCAAATGTTGAAAGTGAGACATTTTGAAATGTCATGCCAAATATTGGCTCATTTTGGATTTCATGAGAGCTACACATTCCAAAAAAGTTGGGACAGGTAGCAATAAGAGGCCGGAAAAGTTAAATGTACATATAAGGGAACAGCTGGAGGACCAATTTGCAACTTATTAGGTCAATTGGCAACATGATTGGGTATAAAAAGAGCCTCTCAGAGTGGCAGTGTCTCTCAGAAGTCAAGATGGGCAGAGGATCACCAATTCCCCCAATGCTGCGGCCAAAAATAGTGGAGCAATATCAGAAAGGAGTTTCTCAGAGAAAAATTGAGTTTGAAGTTATCATCATCTACAGTGCATAATATCATCCAAAGATTCAGAGAATCTGGAGCAATCTCTGTGCGTAAGGGTCAAGGCCGGAAAACCATACTGGATGCCCGTGATCTCTGGGCCCTTAGACGGCACTGCATCACATACAGGAATGCTACTGTAATGGAAATCACAACATGGGCTCAGGAATACTTCCAGAAAACATTGTCAGTGAACACAATCCACCGTGCCATTCGCCGTTGCCGGCTAAAACTCTATAGGTCAAAAAAGAAGCCATATCAAAATTTGAAGTTCTTTTTGGAAAACTGGGACATCCGGACTAAAGAGGACAAGGACAACCCAAGTTGTTCTCAGTGCTCAGTTCAGAAGCCTGCATCTCTGATGGTATGGGGTTGCATGAGTACATGTGGCATGGGCAGCTTACACATCTGGAAAGGCACCATCAATGCTGAAAGGTATATCCAAGCTCTAGAACAACATATGCTCCCATCCAGACGTCGTCTCTTTCAGGAAAGACCTTGCATTTTCCAACATGACAATGCCAGACCACATACATACCTAAGACAGTTGAGCAACTAGAAGCCTGTATTAGACAACAATGGGACAACATTCCTATTCCTAAACTTGAGCAACTTGTCTCCTCAGTCCCCAGACGTTTGCAGACTGTTATAAAAAGAAGAGGGGATGCCACACATTGGAAAATATGGCCTTGTCCCAACTTTTTTGAGATGTGTTGATGCCATGAAATTTAAAATCAACTTATTTGTTCCTTTAAAATGATACATTTTCTCAGTTTAAACATTTGATATGTCATCTATGTTGTATTCCGAATAAAATATTGAAATTTGAAACTTCCACATCATTGCATTCTGTTTTTATTCACAATTTGTACAGTGTCCCAACTTTTTTGGAATCGGGTTTGTACAGTAACGTTAATAATCTCATCCATGAGCATGAGTTCTGCTTGAGTCCCATCCCAATTATTTTCCATCGCCTGTAGAGGTGAAGACAACAACTTCCAAGATCAATCTTGGAATCAATCACTCAAGCTACGCCTTTGTTTTGAATAGGCGACCTCTAGCGGCAAAAAACTACATATTGTGCCTTTAATTAACGTTAAGCAATTATAAAATTGCTCTCTTAATTATGTTTTGAAAACTCTTAATTACATAACTGTTCAAAAGTTTGGGGTCAGTAACTTTTTTTTAAATCTCCATACACCTACAGCCAAACACATCTGCTGTTAGCAGCCACCACCAGCTGCCTCAGTCTGCCAAACCCAGAGCTGAACCACAGCTAAAAGTGAAGCTGGCTGTGTTAGGGGAAGTGCCCAGCGTGTGGCCTGGCTGCAGGCACTCTGGGTCAGGAGAGATAAAACCTTGATTAAGAAAAGAAAAAAAAATGCATGAAACTAATAATAAGTCTCCAGTGAACTATCAAATAAGCCAAATATAATTTTTATATGAGGTATTGCGCTCATTAAAACCACAAAGCCATTTTTGTTTATGGTCTGCAAAAGCAGAGTAGTTATTCATGTGATCTTATGTTAAGATCACTACATTTCTCAAGAGTACTATTTAATTTTGTAGGTGTAGTGTTTCTTTAATTTCTTCACATCATTAGTATCAATGAATAGGTATGTAGAATGTACCCTAGATAGTTTTAATAATCAGACCTGAAAGCACTATGGACTCCATATTTTAATAAATATTTCAGTATGTGCTATTCTCTGAGGCGACTTCTTTAGCGCTCAGAATTCCGTTAAGTTTGAACTTAATCACTGTCCTGATAACACAGCCTGAGGGCCCACTAAACCTTTGACGCTTTCTTGCATCAGGCCAAAGCTTTTACTGCGTAAATGGACGAGTCTCCTGTGGTTTGGGTGTTCTGCCAGGCTCTGATGCTGCCGAATCGCTCTTCCTGTCATTAGTCATAATCTTGTCCACATTGGCAGGTTTACGTTTTCATAAACATTTCTGACAGAGAATAATTTGCCTTGTCTCCATACTTTTTTTGTCTCTGAATCCCTGAACCAGGCCTCTGAAATATGTACAAAAGTGACGCAGTTCTTTAGTGAGATTTTCAGGTCATTCGGTGTACTTTGTATAGAGATGTGGGGTATTCTTGTATAATGGGGACATTGTGATGTCATAGCTGTGATTGACAGCTCCTCTGAGCCAGTCTGTGTTCTGGTGCAGATGTTTGGATGCTTGAGGGATTGAGTGTATGCCCTCTCTGCATGAGCATCACTGTCGTCATGAACACATTAGCATTGCATTAGAACATGTGTTGGATCTTTGTCTCACTCTAAGTGACTGGGAATGATGACTGCCCACACCCTTAACTTGCACTCAGTGGCCTCTTGGCGAAATATTTCTGTGGTAAGTGTGCGTGTAAAAATGCAGAATGCTTTCTGTAAGGGTTCAGCTTAGGTGTAAGGTTAGTGCTAAGAGAATCTAAAATCTGTACAGTAAAAAATCATATATGTGGAGGGTCCTCCTAAAACACAAAAACCCAACGTGTGTTTTTCTACATTATAAAGAGAAAATGTCCCCACAAAGATGGCAATATCTAAAATCTTTGTCCGTATGGGAAATGTTTTGGTCCCCATGAGGAAAACCGCTTATAAATCAAACTATGATGTTTTTGAAAATAATAATAATAATAATTAGTTACATTTATATAGCGCTTTTCTAGGCACTTAAAGTGCTTTTCTAGGCACTTAAATCACTAAAGCGATTGATGAAGCCAATCAGGATTTGGGGATGATTAGGAGGCCATGATTGACAGAGGCCACTGAGCAAATTTGGCCAGGATGCCGGGGTTACACCCTACTCTTTATCAAAGTACATCCTGGCATTTTTAATAACCACAGAGAGTCAGGACCTCGGTTTAATGTCTCATCTGTAGGACGGTGCTTATTGACAGTACAGTGTCCCCATCACTATACTGGAGCGTTAGGACCCACGCAGACCACAGGGTGAGACCCTGCTGGCCTCACTAACACCTCTTCCAGCAGCAACCTAGTTTTCCCAGGAGGTCTCCCTTCCAGGTACTAACTAGGCTCAAACCTGCTTAGCTTCAGTGGGAAACCAGTCTTGGGCTACAGGGTGATATGGCTGCTGGCCATGTAAAATGTAAAAATGCATAAAGTTTTCTGTGATGGGTAGGTGAAGGTTTAAAGGGATAGAATATACAGTTTGTACAGTATCACATGCATGTCTGTGTGTGTGTACTGCAAGCCATTTTATTTATTAGTATTAGTCTTGTTTAAAAAAAAATGTTTAAACATCCTTAAAGATACATACTTGTGAGGCAAAATTGCAATATGTATCATGAATTGTTGTCAGGAAATTTTGAATTAGATTTATTTTTATGACCCTTATTTTTGTTTTAAGCATGAATCTAACTAAATTTAGTTTAGAGATTTACAGCCCGTTTACACTAAGGATTATGACTAAATGTTATGAAAATGATAACTAAAGTTTTAATAATCATTCTAATTAAATGAGAATAGTGGAGTACACACCTATAATGATAACAACACAGAAGAACAATAGCGCTGGATTCACTCTCATAACCAATCAGAACTAATATATGTGTGTGTGTGTGTGTGTGTGTGTGTGTGTGTGTGTGTGTGTGTGTGTGTGTGTGTGTGTGTGTGTGTGTGTCTCAAGCCTCTTTTCTTCTGCTATCAGTGTATTGTTATTTTATATGTTTAAATATTAAATAAGTTCATCCAGAATGTAAATTCTGTCATTATTTATGTCAGTATGGTCAATGTGGTTTTGACATGAAACATTCTTCAAAATATATCATTTTGTGTCCCACCAAAGAAAGATAAAAATGATTTTCTAATGTTTATCACTCTCAGATATTGATGAATGCCAGATTCAAGGTGTTTGTCCCAATGGAATCTGCATCAACTCCATGGGCAGCTTCAGGTGTAACTGCAACCAAGGCTTTGTGCCTGACCCCACCCTGACCACCTGCTTCCGTAAGTCTCCTCTCCTCTCCTCTCCTCTCCTCTCCTCTCCTCTCCTCTCTCTCTCCTCTCCTCTCCTCTCCTCTCCTCTCCTCTCCTCTCCTCTCCTCTCCTCTCCTCTCCTCTCCTCTCCTCCTCCTCTCCTCTCCTCTCTCTCCTCCTCTCTCTCCCTCTCCTCCTCTCCTCTCCTCTCCTCTCTCCTCTCTCCTCTCCTCTCCTCTCCTCTCCTCTCCTCTCTGGCTAACTTGGATGGCTGATGTCTTTGGCATGTTCCTTCTGTTTCCATGCTTACCTGCTCAAAGACAAATGTGCCTACTCTACAAATGTAAATGGATTCAGTGCAGCTAATCACTTCAGCTTGTATCAGTAAGACGTGCTGATTAGTCTAACTAGCAGCATGATTTAACATGGCTTCTAACACTAACTGTGGCTGTCACAAGAGCGGACGGTTGTCTGCTGTTCAGGCGAGGTTGTAACGTTCTGGAATCATTTGTGCTGTCGGTCAGTGGGGCACAAACACTCTCTGTGATCTAATGAGGTAACCTGAGTGTGCTGTCTGTGTTATTGTGATAAATATAGAGGCTTATCCTTCTCCTGGAATCATTCCAACATTTGCCAAATTATACCTCTGGAACATGCTGTCGTGTCCTTTTTTCCAGAGAAGATCAGAGAATTATTTTAATCCTCCTTTTAGCTCATGTATACAGTGTGTTTTGGCTGACAGTATAAGGTCTGTCAACACAAATCTTTTATCTTCTATATGAAAATTTGAACTGTACATTGTGACAGGAAACCACAGAATTGGCCCTTTATTAAAGTGGAAAATTAATATGAGAGAAGACACATAAGATCAACACATTTTATACATCAACACATTTACCTGAGGGCACTAATTCATTTTATGTCACATGACACAAATCTTAAGTTGTCATTATTACCATTTAATATTTGGGGCTGGCAAGATTTTTTTTTTTTTAAAGCAAATGAAAAATCTTTTAAGCTCACCAAAGGCTACAGTTATTAAAAAAACCCCAAAAACAAATACAGTAAAAATGATAATATTGTGGGAAGTGTTGCTTAAAAAATATTTAATACAAAACAGCATTTCTTTGAAATAGAATTTAGTTTTTGACTATGTAAAAGTCTTTACTGTCACCTTAGATCACTTTAATGCATCCCTGCTGATTAAAATGATTAAATTCTTACTAACCCCAAGCTTTTAAACAGCGTTTACACATATACATATATAAATGTACTTTTTCAATAAATCATTTCAGTTTGTACAACTTTCACTATTGTCTGAAAAAGTTTTCTGATGGATTTTCTGATGTGGAAATGGAGAATGCGCTGCTATAATGAGTGTTTTTCACCCCATGATACTTAGTAGGGTTTAGATGAATGTAATTTTGATATTTAATGTGTTTAAGCAGTCGTATATCAAGTGTCTCCTGATGTATTAAGCCTTGTATATAACCTTACTTAAATGCTTCCTGCTTAACTGACCTCTTTGCACTGTTAGTTGTATTCTTGTCCTGTGTTCTTGTCTATCTTGTGTCTGAAAAAAGTACCACTTTTCATACACGATATCTCTCCCCTACACTCTTAATAGGGTTATATACGGGCAGTTATTCTTTTGTTATGGCATTGTAGTTGTGCATAGATGGAACACAAGGTGAAGGGAATCTCTTTTCTCTTCTGTTGTTCTCTATTTCTCTCTCTTCCATGTTTGTGTCATACACCGTGCACACTCCTCCCCTCACTCCCTCCTTCCATCTCCACGGTAACCAGCCGAAACACCTGCTCTTCGTGAGGAGAAGGGTGATTGCTTCCGATTTGTCAGTCCGGGGAAGCAGTGCTTGCACCCTGTGTCCACTCAACTGAGTAAACAGTTATGCTGTTGTAGTGTGGGCAAGGCCTGGGGTCCTCATTGTGACCGCTGCCCTCTACCTGGGACAGGTAAGCTGCCTGAGACACGCCCCCTATCAACCCCACCAATTCTACTGGTATCATTCCATTTCTGTCCTCCAGTTCATTGTGGTGTGCATGTGTGTTCCACAGCTCTGCTACGTAGATGCTTTTACACGCCTTCACTCTTTTTGTTAGTTCTCCTGTAGATTTGTTTTGTTTTCATACTACGTCACTTTTGTATTTGCCTTCACTAAATTAAAGGGGTGGTTGATTGCCCCTTTTTACAAGATGTAAAATAAGTCTCTGATGTCCCCAGAGTGTGTATGTGAAGTTTTAGTTCAAAATACCCTACAGAATTTTTTTTTATAGCATGTTAAATTTGTCACTTTTTGAGGGAGAGCAAAAACGTGTAGTTTTTGTGTGTCCCTTTAAATGCAAATGAGATGCTGCTCATGGGGCGGAGCTTCAAGAGCTTGTGTTAGCAGCTCTGATTACCTCATGCAGACAGGCAATGAAACGGTTCAGCCTTTTATGTTCAAACCGGAGTTGGACAATGATGAAGTGAAGAAGAAGTGATAACATGTAGAATGAGACAGGGCGTTTCTGAATGGTTAGTTGATACATTTATGTAGCTGGTGTGGAGTTAACTATCTTCAAGTCATTGATTAGCATATTCTGTCATGATAATCTCACCCCCTTTATTGTGTGCTCCAGGGGGCAGAGTTTATGTAAATTTCAGGGTTAGTGATGTCACTAACCCGAGAGGAAACTTGTGTAGTCCCTACCAGCTGTTTGTTGTAGACCTTAAAAAGCAATTTCTGCCAAATAAATATTTCCCTTTGCATTGAACTTTGAGCGTCGTAACTTTGCAGATGTTGTTTATGCTCAGACAGCAGCATTACACACTAACTAAAGTTTAAAAAAAGTAAAATCATAATCAACCACCCCTTTAAAGTCCCAGTGAACCGGAAGTATCAACTGAGTTTTCTTCAGTGCTGTGACGTATTTCCAAGTGAAACGGTATATTGAATAGAGGGCAGAGTTTCACTTCAGCGCTCCTCCTCTCCATCTCTCGGCTCATAGCAGACTAACGGTTGGAGGGGAGTGGTTAAGCATTTTCAAACCCAAGCCGTCAAACTGACATCATCTGAGAAGGAATGCCATTCCAGACCAGAAGTTACTTTTCAGATTTTGATTAAAGATTACCGCGACAAACAATTTTTTTCTGTGTATTAACTTGCACAGATTAATTGTTCACCCTAAGACCTGTAATGTGTGCTAACAAAGTTAATAGGGTCAATTTTGATTTCATGAGGACTTTAAAGTGTCAGCAATTTGCTTTACAGTATTGGCAGGTAAGGAAAGTGTTAACACCCAAGTTATATTGGGCAACAATAATGATACAGTCTCCATATATTTAATGGATTGTATAATGTTTTGTTTATTTATTTTTTTATGTTGCTTTATTTGAAGAAGAATTACTGTCCTTGTTCATTTAAATACATTTTAATGGCTTGATGGATGGACAGACGGATAGATAGATTTGTGCAATGAATATGTTGGTGAGTGTTTTTTCTTTCTCTCTTAGCTGCGTTTAAAGACATTTGTCCTGGAGGTATGGGATACCATGTCACCACACCGTACATTTACAAGCCCAAACCGCCTAATGTACACAGCCATTCAGACGGTCCGGGCCAGAGCAAGCCCACCATCAGACACCAAGCGCCCGTGGACCCTCCCGTGCCCTTCCCCACCTTACAGCAGCCTGTGGAAGCTCTCGGCATCACAGAGAGGCAGCTACCTGGTGAGTTGCACAAGTTATTAGCCACACAGGACAAAAACTATGAATGACTGGTCTATTTCTTAAGGACCTATCCAACAGTCTGAATTATGTCTGTGAATATGCAGACTGTGTTTTGTATGTTTTATTTGCCTTATGCAGAATATCACAAACATGTGTTAAGGAAACCTGCCAGAATTGGGTTTGTGATGCAAAGTTTATTTAAATGACGGCCTGTCTGGATGCATTTTATGAAGGAGAGAAACATTCACACAAAAGCTACACCAGCAAGAACTCTTTCACCCTCCTCCCTGTCCTTTTCTTCTCTTTTAAATTTCATCACATGTACACTTGGCACCACGCAATGGAATGAGACTTGGCATTGGTCTGGAGAAGACTGAGATCCAAAATGTAGCCAAGCCTCTGTTGTTCCTATAGAAAGTGAACACAGAACTGTTCTCTCTTTGGCATGTGGGAGAGAGTCATTAGTATTGCTTCCACCTTGCAAAACCAATGTCAAAGCTGATGAAGGATTCCAGAAGATCAGTGCATCACATCATATTTTCTCCTTTCACTTCTCTCGCACAAAATGAACTGCACAGATTTTTATAGCCTCTCTGCAAAAGCAGCCCATAAAAGCATTGCACTGCTGAAATGTGCAGTGGAGGTGGGCCAGGTTCAGAGAGAAAGAATTTGTCCTTGGGCTTTATTAAGTTTTGTTGCTGGGAGACCGTGTTTCAAAGTCGCTCTGGAACTAAAGTTGATCCACTGAATTTATCCCCTTACATACTACATGACCAAAAGTATGTGGATATTTTATTTTATTTTATTTTTCTGGGAATTCAGAAGCATAGTTGTCAGCACTACTGTATTGAATTCACATATGTATGACTATTTGTTTCACATTTTTGTGTTTTTATATGACGTAATGGTCTGCTGTACAGGTCCTACAGTTCCCCGTCAGGTAGGTTGGGTTTGATTCAGCAGTAAAGATCTGCTAAATACGCTGCACAGCTGATGCTGATGCTTTCACGCACACGTCAAAGAAGCACTGCTAAATGGCAGCTAAAAACTTTCAAAAAAGACATTCAAAGCATGACATCATCATGTCATCACTACTGCATGACTGCTCTGTGCGCTTAGCATTCTGTGTGTATGTGTCATTGTGTGTCCTTTGCTTTGTGTATGATGGATGTGACCTGTGTTTTTAATGTTCTTATTTGTCCAGCCAATGTTAACGTTTAGAAAAGAGTCGTTTTAAGTTGTAGTTTTTAAGATTTTAAAGTTTAAGATTTATGATTTGGTTATCTAAAACTGTTGGAGAACATTTACAAACTTTTATTTCACAAAGAATTGGAATAGACATATACAGTGTTTAGTTGGTTTGCCTCTAAATGTCTCTTCAGTCTATGAAAGATAGAGATTATAAATTGGTAAATTATTTCAAATGGGCATAAAAATTAAAGTGCACTCTTCTTGAATGAAGTAATCAGGGAAGATCTAGCTATGTGTTCAGGTCTTTGAGACTCTTTATAGCTCAGTTTAAGCACGGTTTTCAGATGAGATAAAGAGGCTTATTTTAATGTGTCTCGTCTGTGTGTGGAACAAAATGCATTTCATTTTACCGCCCAACAGTATATGAGTTTAAAAATGAAAGATACTAGGCTGCCCCATTGGAGGAACCCTTTGAAGAACCTCTAGGCACCCTATCAAAAAGCCAGTTCTCTGAGAAATGTACAAAACGGAACCTGTAAGCTCCTTCAAGAACTGCAAAGTCTGTCAATGGTTCCTCCAGTAACCCTGTCAGGTTTTGTTTCACTTGAAATACATACTAATATTTGAGGGACCTTCAAAGGTTGCCTAGAGGTTTTCTGAAGGGTTCTGTCAGTGTGACAATCTGAAGAACCCCTGATTTGTTCCACAAATATCTAAATTTTTTACAGGTTAACAGTCTCTTCTTAGAAGTAAATTGAGAGTTTTTCCCCGTGTGTGTGTGTGTGTGTGTGTGTGTGTGTGTGTGTGTGTGTGTGTGTGTGTGTGTGTGAGAGAGAGAGGGCAGGGTTGCAGATCTGTGAGATTGCACATGGCTTTCTTCCACTTAACTGACTCTGTCCCAAATGCCACCCTAAGCACTTGCAGTCCATTTCCATACTTTGTTGATGTAGTTCTGCATAGACTGTGAGATAGTAGTCCACATCAGTGCCACCTTGTCTCAGGGGCGCACTCTTGAGAACCTTTCTGATGCCTAAAATTACAAAGAGTATGCATCAGGTGTGCATCAAGTGTGCCGTTTGGGACAGGGCCGAATATATTTACAGCTCTGCCCACTTTAATGCCCCATGCAGTCAGAGTAGAAGCAGCTTACCCCTTTGCTTTAGTTGCCAATAAATTTGCTGCAGTATATCTCTTTGTGGATCAGTCAATTATTGTGTGTGTCATTTGTTTCTTATCTGTTTGAAGGAGCTTTTTACCCACATGAGTGTTGATAGATCAATAGTACAGCCTGGACAGGCCCAGCTGTCACCTGGGGTATCTACAATCAGGATGGATCCTGCCCTCCCAGGTCTCCGTCCCACTTGTACTGTACATGCATATCCCCATAAACATCTCTTCACCTCTTTTAATGTTATAGTCGACCCACTGGTTTATGCAAAGTTGTCTGAAGTGCTGTTTAAATTTAGATAACGCAATTCAATTCAAATGTGTAGAAGTGGCCTTAAATAACACATCCAGATGATGACAACAAAGGGTTGATCTGTGATCAGCTGCTGTGGTGCCAGATGTTGGACATGTTCAGTTTTTGTTTGTCATATTGAGAGAGATCAAGCCATTTTGATTTGTTTGTTTTGTAACAAATCTTGTTCTTGGCATGTGCTGTAGCAGGACTTCTGAGCAGATTGTGGAATGCCTTACATCTCTTTTCTTTCTCTTCTTATGTTGCCCCATTCCTTGTCACTCTCCAGAGGTGGTGGAGAAAGTGTCACCACCTGCTCCAGTAGCAATTCTGCCTTCCAGAGAAAGTCAGGGCATCTCCCCAACACAGCTGGCAGGTGAGTCTCATCTATCTATACATGTACTATATATTTGGGCTGCACAATTTTACTGATGAGTGCATAATTATATTAATGTTATGGCCAATAACTAATAAATATTCAATATATACTATTTTGTATAAATAAATACTCAGATACACTAAAACTAAAATCAATCATTTAAGTGCTAGCAACCTTTCTTTCTTGTTTTCCTATGGGCATATTTCAAGATCTTGTTCTTTTTTCTCTCTCTTCATAGAGATTGATGAGTGTCAAGTGAGACCTGATATTTGTGGTGCAGGAATCTGTTATAACACCCCTGACAGCTACACATGCATCTGTGATGACGGCTATAGAACAGACAGTGAGGGCACCACATGTGTAGGTGAGAGGTCAAAGGTTAAACTATATAAACTATTGATACTGCAGTTTATTTTTTATTACTACCAAGAACTGGATCTCTCATTCAACACAGTGGTTATTTTGCTTATGTAATGCATCCATAAATCCATCATACAAAGGTATTTTGAAAATATTTGAACTGTTTTTGTACACACAATGAAAGTCAATGTCAAAACTAGATTCCATCAACTTTCATTGTATGGTCAAAACAGACAACATTTTTCAAAATAGGTTCTTTTGGGTTCCACCGAAGAATGAAGGTCATACAGGTTTGAAATTACATGAAAGTACACTTTATTTTGCGTAATAGTCAACTAATATTCTAAATGATAGTTGACATGTCTAAAGGGAGCCATCAAAATAAAGTGTAAACAATGAGAACAGAATTATTATTTTTGGGTGAACTATCCATTTAAGGAAACAGGTTTCTTAATCTAAAACAAATGAAATGATCTTCAGACATAACCAGGCAAATATTTAGTGACTACATTTTTTTTTTTCTATGTATAAATGGTCATAATGTGGAAGAATAACCATTTATATATTATTTTACTCTTTTTCATTTTTAGTCTATTCCTTAGTCTATAAGACTTCTGTGCTTCTAAATCCAGATGACAACATCTCAGTAGATGATTTGTTATGAAAACTCTGCATTCAAATTGGATTTGTGTCTTATACTGCTTGAAAAGACAGATCCATTGATTACCTGATGATTATTTTTGACAGATGTCGACGAGTGTGCGGAGAGCCCGAGTTTGTGTGCTAATGGTCACTGTCAGAACACTCCGGGCGGATTCCTGTGTGCGTGTGAGCATGGCTTCATGCCTAACGAGCAGGGCACCAGCTGCTCCGGTAATTACAAGACTGTCCCATATAAACTCACCCATGTACACAAACTGAGTGAGTCAAAGTAGGGTTCACAATATTTGTCTGGTACATATATTTGCTATTTAATTTCTTCAGCTGTTCAGAATTTAAGAATCGTTGATCTGTTATTTATTTTGTGGACATGTTTGAAGTGAAAAATCTTTCCTCATCCACTCTCCTCCACTTTCTTGGCTCTTATTTTGATTCAGACAGATCAGCACTCATATGAAGTCTGCTTTTGGTCTTGAACCGCAATGTGGTCGTCTAAATACAGGCACAGCTCTGTCTCTTTCTCAACTCCAAACACATCCTGTGTGTGTGTGTGTGTGTCATTAGCTGGTTTTCAGAAACCACCTCCCTGTGACACACTTTGAGGTTTGTGGAGGAAGAAGAGAGGTATTATCGTACCCTCAACCGAGTCACCCAAATACCTCAGCGCTGCCGCTGCAGATGAGGAAATGTTCACGGTACTTGGAAAACACTTCTTCTCATATTAGGAAATCCAGAGTACAAGACATCCGGAAGCTTTTGCCCAGAGTTACTCATTACATCCATTTAAACCGATATGGCCAGCACATTGGTTTATCTGGTTAACAGGTTTAACTGTTCCAGTAATCTGTTCCAGTAAAGTGGTTTAACTTTTCCATTTAGCAAACCGTTCCACCTTTATTCCACAATCTAGAACTTGTAAAACTGCTACGGAATGGGGGCGTTGTTTGTTTGCTCTAAACAGCCTATGAGACAGATTTTACTCTTTAATTATGCAAGATACTGACAATTTATTTACTTTTCAGTCTCTCCATATGTTAAATGACAGACTACTAATAGAATCACAAGTCACATTTGAACCTCACCCATTGGAGCACCTCAACATGCCCAGAACACCAGCTTTTTTTTTTTCTTGTAAATTTAGGGTTACTGAAAATGCGTCGTAAATGCAGCTGTCTGATCTAATGTAAAGCTCTTTAAAAATCTGTTGCGGTTGTGATTAGGTGATGTGTTTTCACACTCTAACTGTTTTAATGTAACACATCCATTCAGTGTAGAGATAAAGAGGCTTAGGCAGTCGTTGGAAGCAGTAATAAAGGCGAATGAATGGTTGAATGTGTTGAATGAAGCAGGCATTATGCCATCGTACATCATGGCATCGCTACCAGAATGGTTTTGCAGTTAATATGTTTTTCTTCAAGTAACTTCATTAATAATGGTGTAATGGAATGAGTTTTCTTGCACGATTCGATCGCTTCCTGTTCTCCTCACAGAAGGATGGCAATAGCACCCATCCATAAGAACATACTCTCCTATCAAACCTTCACAGCTGGCACGTGCAGACCCTCTGCTGCCATACAACTGGCTGGATGAATATCATGAACTCATATATTTTGATTCAGTCTGATTATTTATTTTTGTGTCTATGTAGATATCGATGAATGTCAGGACGGGAGAGTGTGTCCATCCGGTCTCTGCTATAACACTCTGGGCTCTTTCATGTGTTCTCCATGTCCGGATGGGTTCGAAGGGAGAAATGGCCAATGTGTTGGTAAAAAGCAATTTTTGTTTGCTTTTATACAATATGTGTTTAGCACAGCTACTTTTTGACAAATGAGAGGGCCTTTATAAATGTGACCCACAGAGGTGTCTTTCTTCAGATGTATTGTGTGCGTGACCTTCTCTGTGCAGATATAAATGAGTGTCTGGATGAAAGAGTGTGCGCTCATGGTCAGTGCTCGAATCTGGAGGGCTATTTCATCTGTACGTGTGATGAAGGGTTCTCGCTCACTCCTGATGGCAAGGCCTGCACAGGTACTATCCGTTCACAGTTTAGCAGCTTTTAGTATTTTTCAAAGATTTTGTTCGTCTCTGTCTTGTCTAACAAATGACAGATAAGCTCTCTAACTTTTAAGATATTTAAGAAGTTGTTTTGTTTGGTTTTGTCTAGTCTTGTTGTTGTTGTTTTTTATTTGTGGTGTTTCATATCGTTTGGTGGTGTTTGTTTTTGCTTTAGTTTTGTTTTGTTTCCTTTGGAGAATTATTTTCATTTTGTTTGCAGATTGCTCAGCCTTTTACATGCTGTGGCTTTTGATGTGCGTTATGGCAGCATTAGGAATTTAATATTTGTGATTGTCATACAGTCAGATTAAACAAAAAAAGATCAAATGCAAATGATCAACTTTGTGTGTCACAGACATTGACGAATGCCAGGATGACAACGTGTGTACCCAAGGTCACTGTCAAAACACAGAGGGGTCATTTATCTGCAACTGTGAGCCCGGCTTTATATTGTCGTCCGCAGGAGACCAATGTGACGGTACGAAAGTGTGTGACATGTATTCATGTATTTGTGTTATGGGTGTCTGGGATTGATTGTATGTGTGATGTTGAGATATTCTGATGTTTGCAGATGTGGACGAGTGTTTGGAGTTACCTCAGACCTGTGATGGTGTGGGGCAGTGTGTCAATATCCTGGGTTCTTACCAGTGTAATTGCCCTCAGGGATATAGACAAGTCAATGGCACCAGCTGCCACGGTGAGACAATCCATCAAACAAACTCACACATACAGTACAGAGGCACTGGAATAGGATATTATTATACTACTCTTATTGTTACTGCAGAATGTAGTACACTATCATTCAAAGGTTTGGGGTCGGTAAGATTTTTAAAATGTATTTGAAAGAATTCTCACATTCACCTAGTAATATTGTGAATTATTACAACTTTAAAAATAACTGTTTTCTATTTTAACATTTAAAATGTTATTTATTCCTGTAAAGTCTTCAGTGTCACATGATCCTTCTAAAATCATTCTAATATGCGGATTTGGTGCTTAAGAATATTTTTTTATTGTTATCATTATTGAAAACAGCTGTGCTACTTTTTTTTTTTTTTTTTTTAAATCCTTTTACGATCACATTTGATCAATTGGTAACACTTTAGAATAATGGTCATTAGTTAACATTAGTTAATGTATTAACTAACATGAACTAACCATGAGCAGTTCATTTGTTACTGTATTTATTCATCTTTGTAAATGTTAGTTAGAGGTACAGCTGTTCATGGTTTGTTCATGTTAGTTCACAGTGCATTAACTAATGTTAACAAGATTTTAATAATGCATTAGTAAATGTTGAAATTAACATTGACAAAGATTACCCAATGCTTTTATAAGTGCAGTTCATTATTAGTTCATGTTAACTAATGTAGTTAACTAATGTTAACTAATGACCATTATTCGAAAGTGTTACCGATCAATTTAATACATCCAAACTTTTGAGTGCTGGTGTGCATTTGCAAATTTAATTGTGCATTTTGTGAATTTTCTGTGCTTAAAGCACCTGGATGAGCTCTACAACATTTGCCAAAATGTGAAGTATTGCAGCTGTGTCCTGCTGGGAAGAAACTCAACGTTTTTAGAGAGGTTTTGGGCATTTGTCTACTGATCAGGCTGGGAGACCATCTGGCTGCCTAGCTAAACACCACCTTGGCCAGGCTGGGGAGATTAACTTTAAACCAGCAATGACTAGAAAAACTTAGGCTTTAAGTGTGTTTTTTTTTTCAGCTCACTGCTTCGAATACTGTTACCCATGATGCAATGCGCATGACCTGACCTCCTATCTCCAGTGCAATGGAAAGCAATATTAAGCTTGGTTTCTAGCTCATTTTTAGCTGGACTGCCAAAAGTTTGTAATTTTCATGCTACATTAGATTTTCATGCTTCAAAGATAACTGGATGCCACTTCCTAATTAAACATGGAAAATTCAGTAATGTTTTAATATGTATTGTTCTATAATTCACACTATTTTAATAAAAAATTTAATAGCAGTATGCGGTACACCAGAATGAAAGTCTTAAACTGTCAATGATTTCATCTCTCCATCCCCATAGATGTTGATGAGTGTGAGGAAGATACACAACTGTGCGTCCCGAACGGAGAGTGTTTGAACACAGAGGGTTCATTCCTGTGTGTGTGTGCTGCCGGCTTTGTGTCCACCAGGGATCCGCCAGGCTGTGAGGGTACGTACACACACACACACACACACACACACACACACACACACACACACACACACACACACACACACACACACACACACACACACAGACACAGACAGACACACAGACACACAGACAGACACAAACATATTCTCTCATCGATGCATCCTGCTGTGGTTTGTCCTGATTCTCAGCGGTGCTGTGTTGATATTTATTTGATGTTTAGGCAAAATTAATCTGTTGTTTTGTTGAAAAGCCCCAGTCTTTGGCAGCACAAGAGAGAGTGAGGGAAAGAAACGTATTGTGTGTCTAATGGGTTTCACATATGAGCCAATGTTATTTTTTTTCTGGTGGGACGTATGTATGTGCTCCTGGGGCCCAGTGAGGTGCCAGAGTTGGTTTAAATGCCCCGTCCAGCAATAAAACGGGAAGAAGGAAGCATTTGAGCTGGATGTCTAGACAACAAGAAATATACTCTTTTAAAATGGCCCACTCGAAACCAATGTGTGTGTGCGCTGGCTTTTTCAGATGTAAATGAATGTGTGGATGACACCAGATGTGTAAATGGTACCTGTTCAAACACAGAGGGCTCGTATCTCTGCCACTGTGAAGGAGGCTACCGCCTGGAGCCAACCAATAAGACATGCCAGGGTAAAAACCTAGAATCCAGAACAATTTGCTTTTTCCCCCTCCCCCAGAGACTTTTTGCTGATTGGTTAATTAGTAAACTGATTGGTTGGTTGTGCTGTCTGTCAGATATTGATGAGTGTGCTGATTTGGGGACGTCTATTTGTGGGGTTTGGGCCTGTCAGAACACACCGGGCTCTTACCGATGTGAGGTGCCCTGCCCACCTGGCCTTTCCCGAGGCGAACAAGGCATCTGCGTTGGTGAGTGCCCAATGGCACCAGCTTCATCCATGATGTCATCGCCTTAACTCCACCCAGCTCGCATTGCTGCACTGCACATCCATTTTCTGGTTATGACCAGAGCTGTTTCTTTTTCTCATGTGGCTTAAACATGTGCTAATTAACACTGCAGATTGCAATTATGTTTCCGTTCAGACCTCATCATTCCATGTTTACCCATCATTCCATGTTCAATTTAGTAACTGTTATCGGTCACACTTTATATTAGATGTCTTTATGTACTAACATTTAAATTAATCATTTGATACAGTGCACTTATTGTGTACATACACATTTCTTTAATTACATTTCTTGTAATTACATTTACACTGCTGGCCCTTCCCTTACCCCTTAAAGCCAGGAACACACTGCACGACTGTGTATAAAAAAACAGGCAGATTATTTATATGTAATTTTGTCTTTACCGATCATGCTCAAACGAGTTTGTTCCAGTTGCACTGCAAATAAGTAGCGGCAGCTGTCTGTTGACATTCATGTTTGTTTCAGTACAAGATCTCGCACTGTTTGGCGTTTGGCAGAATATCCCGCCGTGACTCATCGATCGTTAAGTGTGTTAAGTTCAGTCCTAGGGCTCTATTTTAACGGACTGAGCGCATGGTCTGAAGCGTATGGCGCAGGTGCACTAAGGGCGTGTCCGAGTCCACTTTTGCTAGTTTAATGATGGAAAAAACGATCAGACTCAGATGGTCCAAAAGGGTTGTACCTAGTCTCTTAATGAGTCATGGGTGTGTTTTGGGCATAATATGCAATAAACCAATTAGAGTCTCATCACCCATTCCTTTTAGAAGCACCATGGCAGATTCACAATTTACATGGTGGAATTTGCAAGCTTCTCCAGAGAGCAATCTTTTATTTTTAATATTTAAAAATGTTTGTGTGCTGTTGCGTGTCCCTGTGTGTGTAAAAAGCAGATTGTATGCGCGTTGTGCACCCGCCTATAGGCGCATATTACTAACGCGCCCTTTAAATAACGCAAAAAATACTGCGCCATTGACTTTGACCAGGTTTCAGTTGGTCAGTGGCGCAGTTGCTTTCAGTTGCCTCAAAATAGCAACATGCCAACAATGCGCCTGAACTCACCTCGTTTTCAGACCAGCACGCCCATGGGCGAACAGATATGCGGGAGTGCATTTGCTATTTAAACAACGTGGCGCAGGACATGAAAATGATAACTTCATCGGGCTGAAACTAGCAAAAAACGCTTGCGTTGCGCCTGGCGCGGGTATATTGCGCTGGGTATATGATAAGGCCCCTTAGAATATTTCAGCTAGTCGTTAAGTGTGTTCACAGCTTAACTCACCCAAAGCCTACCCATCCCACCAAACCTGTCCATAATAATACTATTATCCCGAAAGAATGCATAAATTGATCAAAAGTGACAGTAATGATATTTTATTGTAATGTTAAAAAAAGTTTCTATTTCAAATAAATGCTATTCTTTTGAACTTTTTAATCATGAAAAGTGTATCACAGTTTCCACAATTGTTTTTAATATTGATAATAATATGAAATGTTTTTTGAGCAGCAGATCATCATATTAGAATGATTTCTGAAGGATCATGTGACACTGAAGACTGGAGTAATGATGCTGACAATTCAGCTTTGCATCACAGAAATAAAAAAATACAATTTAAAATATATTCAAATAGAAAACAGTTATTTTAATTGTAATAATATTTGAATATGGCTGTTTTTACTGTATTTTTGATCAAATAAATGCAGCCTTGGTGAGAAAACCCAAACTTATGTTTAGTAGTGTATGTGATTTTTAGAGCTTCTCTCATCCATTCATCTCTGCCAAGTTCAGCACACAAAGAGCTCTAATATCTCCTGCTTTCTGTCTTATTGTCCCTCCTTCTCTCGTTCTAGACGTGGATGAGTGTTCTCTGAATGAGAATACCTGTGGAAGTCATGGTGCTTGTCAGAATACAATAGGCTCCTTCAGCTGCCAGTGCGACCAGGGATTCAAGGACTCTCAGGATGGACAGGGCTGTGTGGGTAAGTTTTTTCCACTCCTAGTTTCTGTCATTTTCATTCTACACTTTAGAAGTAGACTTAAAATTGACAGTATTCAATGAATGATCACTGTTAGAAACCTAACTTAAACTTAACAGGTGTGGTCATTGCTTCTTGTTTGAGGGATATTCACCAAAAAAATGAAAATTCTGTCATCATTTACTCACCCTCATGTTGTTTCAAAACCTGAATGACTTTCTTTTTCCCCATGAAACACAAATAGAAATATTTTACACTTTCACATTATCAAACTTTTGGTAATTAACATCAAATCTGGTGCATCACGTCTTCAAGCACCAAGTTTGAAAGTGACAAACAAGTGTAAGAGTGTCACAAGTTGCTGTGTAAGAAGCTCACGAAAACGAACAGTACTATGAATTGACTTTATTACTAACACGCAGGAGAGCAGGCGATACACTGGAGAAAATGGAACAGTTAGAGAAAACGTAGACAAGATCGGACAAAGATTAGAATGAAACCCAGGGCTTAAATACACAGGAGCAAAAGGACACTAAAATACAAAAGGAACTAATGAAGACCAGATGAACAAAATGACTAATTAATGAGTTACTTAGAAACAAAAAAAAAGAAAATCATATCAAAACATACAAAACAAAACCATTACCCTGATGACAAAGAGCTGCAGAGGAAGGAATCGTTTTTAGCAAATAATGAGTAATGGACTTAAATTTTGGTCTATTCCTCAAACAAAGCAAATGTGTGACTTCAGAAGACTTGTATAGCGCACAAGTTATGTGGAGTTTTTGAAATTTAGGTGGAGGTTTTTTAACTTTTTGGTGATCTGATCAACAATAAGAGAACCCTTAACCCCCAATAAGAGAATCTTTATGCATTTCGCACCGATATACAATAGGGGAAAATACTATTAATTTCTTTAGTTGTTACTATTTTTTAAGTGGAAAAAAATATTTAGTGCACCTGTAATATGTCTAAAACTGTATCTTGTCAATTTGAAGACAAACTAATGGAAATGTGGTCTGGTCTGTTTGTAAAGCTCGTAAAGATCTCGTAAACCAGAGTTGGATTTTGAACCGAGGCCACTTTCTGAGATTTTTTGCCACTTCCTCTCAGACAACATAAAAAAGATGGCAGACGTTTTGCTAGAACCATGATTGATGTGAGTGTTAAGTTTCTTCCAGACTGAGGGTGGACGACACAGACCCTGGTAATGTTTAAAACACAGCGACCGGGGTTAAACACATCAGTGGCCCCCACATACACACAGACACGTTAATACGCTGACACAAGTGTCAAGTCCTATTAAAGTGATGAAGCCACATGTATTTTTGTGTCCTGATGTTTAGAGGTCTGAAGTTGTTTTCATCTTGACTGTTCTTGTGCAGCCCCCCTTCTAAAAGAGAGCAGAGGAAGTTTTGCCTTCATTATGCGAGTAGGTTATTATGCTAAATTAATTTGTTATGAATAATCATAAATGAGATAGACATCAAATTGGATTAAATATCTTTAATTTAAAATTTGATTATTTTAATTTGAAATGACTATATTATCCAAAAATAAGCTGTCCCACTTGTTTATTCATGTATAAAAAAAAATTACCCCTGAAGGTGTGCTGTGGTATCTGGTACCAAGATGTTAGCAGCAGATCCTTTAAGCCCTGTAAGTTGCGAGTTGTGGCAGATCTGAGTTGGGGCTCCATGGATCGGTCTTGTTTGTTCAGCACATCCCACAGATGCTCCATTGGATTGAGATCTGGGGAATTTGGAGGCCAAGTCAACACCTCAAACTCAGAACCAGCATTAACTTCTTGAGCAGTTTGAGCTACAGTAGCTCGTCTGTTTCATCGGACCACACGGCCAGCCTTCGCTCCCCACGTGCATCAATGAGCCTGGACCCTGTCGCCGGTTCACCACTGTTCTTTCCTTGGACCACTTTTGGAACATTTTTCATGATTCTTTGATGAATAGATAGTTAAAAAGAACAGCATTTATTAATTATTTAATGCATCCTTGCTGAATAAAATAATTAATTTCGTTAAAAAAAAGGGAGGGTGGGGTGGTTGGGAATCTTTAGGCACCTCAAGATCCGATCTGATTCTAGGAAATCACTATCCGATTCCAAAATGATTTCTTATTAATTAATTTTTTATTTGATTTAATTGCTTATGTAATCATAGGTACTTTTAAATAATTACAAGTACAAGTAAAAAAATGTATTAATACAGATTTTTAAATAGGCTAATAAAATTTTTAAATAGGCTAAATAAATTATGCTAATTATAGCTTCAAAATATAAAAGCAAGTAATTCAATAATAAATAATAAAGAGGAATGAAACATCCTATCTGTTTAATCCATGAAGATATAATGGTTTACATTAATTTTGCGTCATAAAAGCATTTTGAGATGCATATTTGACTACATACACGGAGTCGTACACCGCACTCTTCACAAAGCGCACAAGCATTTGAAATTGAAATTGTCTGTGAGTTTGATATTTTTAATATATAAGCCCACAGCATTCCAAACAACATAAATGATGCCTTCGTAGTGCAATTCAATTGTAATTCGCTTCAACCTTTCTGATCTTTATGAAATATTATTTTATGGAAGGCTCGAGTGGTGTGTGTTTGTAAGGAATTGGAAGCAAGCAGAATACGGGTGTTTCTAAAACACACGCAGCGTCGTCACGCATCTGCGGTTAAAAACTAAGCTCAGAACTGATTCTAAAATTTTCAGAATCGATCCAGAATCATTGGAGACAGAATCGCGATACATAATTTTTTTTCTCCCACCCCTAGTGAATTGAATTACTCGTATCATAATATGAGATTTATACCATCCACTCCTATATACAGTAAATTGTTATCTGTCTTGTTCTAACTCTGTTCGAAGTGTTCTAACTCAGAATTTTCATTGACTCTAGCAAACAAACGGTGAGCCACGCACCCATTCTCCCTCAGTCTCTGAACAGACGTTGTTTGTCTTGTTGGCTTATGTAACTGGCCACAAACAACCTCCATAGTTTCTAGTTTCCCACAGTAGTAACACACACTAATACACACAAGACCTGCATTCCTCTTTTCCTCCCACTTCTCTTTCTTTCTCTTCCTACTCTTATCCATTCTTCCATCTCCCTCCTCAGTTTCTCTCCTTACCTCTTCCAATATTCTTTCTCTTCCTCTCTCATCCCTTTGTCCACCAATTACCTAGACAGAGAAAGATCTCAGGCCTTATACTGTGACCAAATGCTGTGCAACAAGATTCCTGCATTACTGAGCACCCCATTTCAATGTGTCTGTAGCTTGTACATCAGCTAGGCTAGCTTTTCTTGCCCTACGCAGTCAACAAGAACAACAAGCATTATGGAAAAGCCATTCTGAAACAAATATCTTATTCTGTTTGTTGCCACCAAAAATGTAATTGATTCTCACTGTGTTGCCAGAATTCCTAATAAATTGAACAGAAAGTATGTTTTTCTCTCCCATCCACACAAACACCTATAAATAATATTGATTTAATGTTTGAAATTTTTATTTCAGAGTTTAATTTTGAAATGATTTGTTCATTCATTTGATTCATTCATTCATTTTAAATTAATTACAAAATAGATTACAAAAAAATTATGTATTTATTATATGAACAACCAATAAGGGCTGTTTTACATTTAAGCATTTTGGCAAATGTTTTTATCCAAATGCAAACATATCAGTTCATGCATTCTCTGGGGATTGAAGCTTAGCATTGTTACAGGAGCTCAGGACTTTGATTCAAGTTTCATGAACCTTAAGTACATAAAGCAGATTTATTTTGAGTGGGACACTAGAGTAAAGGTTTGCAGTTCAGTAAGAGAGTCATATGTTGATTCGGTAGCCGCTCTGACAGATTCAGAGAAAGATTCGTCAGACTGATTTAAACTTAAAAAGTTTGTGAATCATTTAAAGAACCAGCTCATAAGAGTCATTTGAATGTGAATCAGAATACACGGAATGTGGTGTATGTTTGCTTTTGAGCTCAGCCATCTGTGACAATGTAACAGAAATATAAATCTTTTTAACTTATCAAATTTAATTCAGACTGCAAACTCACAGTTATAATAATTTAAATTGTTGTGGTGTTGTAGATTAAGTAGCGGTGCAGAAAGCACTGCATACACGAAAAAAAAAATGTACCCATCAAACCCTACTCTATTCTAGAGTGCATGAAAAGCCACTAGTATATATCAGCTCTTATGAGGTTGTATCTGTCTTTTACATTGTTCCTCTGGCACTGAAATCCTTTTCCAACTTTTTATCATTTCCTAGTGGTGCAGCACCCACGCTGCTGCTGACTCCAGACGACCGTTTAACACTTACAGGCTCATTGACGAGCTGGCCCACCATCACTGAGAGGGTCTGGAGTGTGTACGTGTGTGCGTCTGGCAGGATGGCTCCATTAGAACATTCAGAGTCTATTGCACATAAAGGCTCTCCACACAAGTTGATTTATGGCATCCTTTTGTATGTGGTGCTCTGAGATGATTGATAAAAGCGAGAGAATGAGAGTCACAGATGTGTGAAGCATTGAAAAAGAAAGAGAGAAAGGAAAAGAGAGCCATGTTGCAGGAAGCAGACACTTGCATTATGGTGCTACTTTGGTCGTCATAAATTCAAGCTGTCAGAGACAGTCGGCAGAAAAATCGGGCTGTTTTATTTACCGAAGTCATCTGTGCTCACAGTTTGTCATTGCTCTATGAGGTTCCCAAAAGCCACCGTTTTGATAAGGACAATTTATGAAAACACTGCAGAAGGCTCTGAGCCAATCAGGACAAAGCTATAGAAATGATAAACTATAGATAATGACCAATGTTTCATAGGCTTTGGAGTTCATGAGTTCAAATAAGTTTGGGGTTGTGAAAAGTCTCAGAGGTCTGATGAAACTGTTGTTTAGTCTTATTTTTGTGTGTGTGTGTGTGTGTGTGGGTATGTGTGTGTGTGTGTGTGACAACAAACAATTCTTATTTTAACATAAAAGAAAGTCTTATTTTTTCAGCATTTTGTATTGGAATTTATTAAAGACTTTTAAGCAGCTTAATACAAAAGTCTGTAAAGCTTTAAAAAATGACAAAATTTATCATAAATGCAGTCCATACAACTAATTATATATTTCCAAACCTTTAGATGCCACAAGATTGAAGCCACGCTTTTTTTATTCCAAAGTTATTCACTGATCTTCCACTCTAGTGAGCTATGTCAAGAACCACTTCCACCGAATCATCGAGTTGAACTCGAGAAAAGTGAATGAATCATTCTTTTAAACTCTTTTACTGAACCTGTTGATTAATTTTTGAGTGAACTATTCCTTTTAAACTAGAAGCCTGTTAGTGGTAGAACAACAAATTATCAAAATGCACTTGACAACGCAAAATATTTTCACTCCTGGAGTTCAGATTGTTCAGTTCAATAATGAAACATTTTCTTGCCTGCAGATGTGAATGAGTGTGAGCTGCTCGGTAATGTGTGCGGTGACGCTATCTGTGAGAATCACGAAGGCTCCTACCTGTGTTTATGCCCTGATGAGACGCAAGAATTTGACCGGAATTTGGGCAAATGCTTTTCTACACCACCAGGTAATGTAGTCTAATGGAAACCACCACAACGGGATCGACCAATTCATTATCCTACAGAAATCCAAATGTTTTCCACGAACAGTGCCCTAAACAAAACCTGCAAGGCTACCATTACTCCACAGGTTACGTTTTATCTGGACAGCTGACCCCTGTCCTCATCCTATGAAACTTCTTGGCTTCCCATTGTACCTGAAATGATTCTGAAGCTCTTTACGTTTTAATCTCAGCCATAGAGATCCTCTAGTGCAACAGGACATTAACTTCCTATCATCAGGGTCCAGCTCCGAGTAGAACAGAGGGAGGCAAGGCGTGATAAATGGGGGTTGTAAACGATCTGGCAGGAGAGAAATGAGATTCAGTCTGAGGATTAGAGAGGGACCCAAACACCATGGGCCCCAAAGCACGTAAGAGCCAAAAAGGAGCTCCCACGCTCAGATAAAAAAGGCCAGTACGGAGAGAAATACAGAAAGGCCCATCAGAATGAGATATCTGCTTTTAAAACTCTTAGATTTCCTGATTAGCATATAGTTTTATTGATATAATTGTTCTTCTTTAAACAATGCCTGTTGTTAGTGTTTATTTGCATATTGTCTTAGTTGTTTTTGCCATGAATTTTACGAAAATTACCAAAAATTATCACTAAATGCAATTTGCATAAGCAGTTCCCCAACTTGCAGGCCGCAAAATTGATTTCTTCAAAAGTGAAGTGAGCCAATAAATCTGAGAAAGGTTTTGTTTACCTGTAAAACAAATGGACTAAAGAAGACCAGGCATGAAAGTTAAATAAATTGTTCTAGTTTAAAGGGTTTGCACTGGCTAGACTGGAATCAATTTGTTCCTCTAGTGCTCCAGTTGAAGAACACGGTGAAACTGGGAAATAAAAGAATGATGTTGATTGGATATATGTGTGCGAGTGGCTACACACCAGCTGTGCCTGGAAGATCAAATAACAGGAAGCATTTCCTTAGATCTTAGCCAACTGTTTTAGTTGAGGACTTTTGTTCAAATCCACCCACCTAATCCTCCTCCCCCCATAAAACCATCTCCTGAGTATAAACATTATTTTTTATTTTTTACACGTAGTACCCTAGTATCTCTTACCAGAGCTGTAAATCTTGCTTTTTTGCATTTAAGGATGGTGGCAGAACACCATAAAACTAGAATCACAATAGTTTTGAATACGAATTCTTAAAAAAATCTGGAAATCTTAAAAAGGATCTCTCAGTGACTGAAAAGCCAAGGCTGAACTGTAAAACTGCCCTCTGATGTCATGCACAGTTTCTGTTGTGTTCTTGACATTGGTTCTCAAGGTATTTTTCATTTGTGGATAACGGTATCGCAGTAAAGTATTATGTTTATTTATTGATTCTTTCCTCCAAATTTTTTTTATTTTTTTATGCTTTGTGACAAAACATGACTGAAAATTCATATCTGAATATTTTAAAAGGAAAAGACAACTATCTGAGTTATCCGTGTTGCTTTATTTGTTGTCTTGTACCCCGTAGTCACATTGGTGGAGAGGAAAGAGTGTTACTTCAACTTGAATGATGAGAACCTGTGTGATAAGGTGCTGGCCAGCAGCATGACTAAAGAGGAGTGCTGCTGTACGCTGGGAGCAGGCTGGGGTGACAATTGTGAGGTCCATCCCTGCCCCATTCCGGGAACAGGTACTGATTTACATAATGGACAACACACAATCTTAGAAGTACAGTACAGAGAACTGTAAGAACACTTTTGTATAGATGGATCGAGTCAGTGAGTTGAACTTGAGGATAGTGAACAAATTCAATTCTTTGCAGTGAATCAGTTGACCTGGTTCATTTTAGATTGAACTATTCTGTCGCAAGCAGGGCGGGGCCGAGAGCCATGGGAATAGAGCGAGGCCGGTGGCAGGATTGCTAATGAGTGTCACCTGCACACCACAATGGCCTCGAACCTCACGGAGCCGCTCCGGAGGGATAAAAGGAGGAGTGACAACAGTGAGACTCGTGTGGCCACAAGTGACGTTTATTAGCAATCGCGCCAACGGCCTTGCTCCATTCCTACGGCTCTCTGCCCCACCCTGCTTGCCACATATTCCTTTCAAACTGGAAGTAGAATTTAATTTTCCTTATTCTAACACTCTTTGAAAAAATTATGGTGGGGTCCAATATTGCATTATCATAAATTATTCAAAATATGCTGCAGAGCTGAGTTGGTTAAAACGATAAGCCCAAACTAGATAAATTCAACTCCAAGTAGGAAATTCAAAGTAGGAAAAATTAATTAAAGAGAGACAGAAAATGTCCTTAAGCCCGAAGTGTTCCGACCCCAGCTAGGTGGCGCCCGCGGGCGGTACGCTCCGGTTTAGATTAATAACTCAGCGCTCGTTAAGAGTTGATCAAAATGGATCAAAATGCATTGTAAGCTTTAAAATCATACCTATTTTGTGTTATTATATAATATAATATAAATAATATTGTAATGATATTGTAAATGTCTTATTAGCAGTTTCTCAGCATTAGATTGTCCAAATACAAATATAAAAAGTTTGATAACAAATGATACCTACCGTTTGACTCTCCTTGCTATAGTTTTGGAGTTATGAGTCTTTAAAGTTGTGTATGTCACTCAAACAAACAAAAAAACTCTAAAAAAATACCTCCAGGGCTTAAGGGTTTAAAACTGTAATGATTCCTATTATAAACCTGCAGTTTTTCCATCAAATCTTCCTACAAATTGGTTAAAGAGGACATGTCCTGCCTGGAAGTGCACGTGTCGTGTTGCACATTAGTGCTTATGAATCCGTCTAGTCATTTTTCTTAATTTCAGACAGGCAGACCAAATAGGATTGTTATCAGATAGATAAGGTTCAATGCAGAAGAATATGCACCTTTCTGCAACTGATGATTTACCTGAATGACTGAGAATCTAGATATCTTATAAATGAAAATCAGTCTCATATTTCTTTTGCTTTACCAAAGCCATAATTACAAGTCCATAATGCGCTTTCCAAATAATAATCACTATTATTGAATAAATACAGCAGACTGTTTCCTGTATTAACTACTGACACTCTCTTATGCAGATCAGTTCTCACAGATGTGTCCGGCTGGCCTGGGTTACATTCCTCCTGATGATCCCATAATTCCTACAACCAGCTTACCAGAAACCTTCAAAGGTATATGTGTGTCCATGTATTTTTAAAGGGATCGTTAACCCAAATAAAAAAAAAAATGTATGAATTACTTTCTACTGTGTAACACAAAAGAAGATATTTTGAAGATTTTTTTTTTGTCTATACAGTGAAAGTCAAAGGGGTCCAAACAACTGTGTCTTGCACTTTTAACCCCCATTTTATGCACATATTTTTGACTTTGTAATGTGTGGAAGCAGCCGCAGACATGGCTTAGCATCTGACCTACATATGCTGAAACACACACACTCAGCAGCCTGCTTCCCAGTGTGGGGAAACCTCAGTCCCAGGGCCAGTCTAATGCACTGATTTAATTTATGAATGCAGCGAGAGTGTGGTTTCTCTTTGGCTGGTGGCAGTGCGAGTGAATGCAATGTGGTCAGGATATGTGTGTGTGTGTGTGTCGGTGTACGTTTGAATGGAATGCTTATGGATGGAAAGGACATTTCCTCCCCATCGGTCTCCAGTCAAATGACATTTCTGCATGTAGCAGATCCCCAAATAAGAACACTAACCAGAGTAATGCGTCTTCAATGGAGAGTCTGTATGCAGCCAGATGCAATCTGATCTGTAGGTGTGGTCCAGGGTTTCAGGATCATACTGACCTGTCTGTATGTTTTAGAATGAAATAATGAAACCTTGTTGATTTGTGTCTTTTGCAGACGCAGATGAATGCAAGCTTTTTGAAAACGAGATCTGCAAAGACGGCTTTTGTCTCAATACCCTTGGTGGGTACGAGTGTTACTGCAAGGCTGGTCTCTACTATGATGAGAGCAAACTACAGTGTGTTGGTAAGGTCCAAAATCACAATCAACATGTAATCTCTGAACATCTGTTGATTGCTGTCTCATCTAAAGGGATAGTTGATTATGCTTCCCTCATGTTGTTCCAAAGTCTTTTGCAGAGCACAAAAGAAGATATTTTGACAAACAAGCAATCCATTCACTTCCCTTGTGTGTGTGTGTGTGTGGGGGGTCACATCTTTTGTGTGCCACAGAAAAAAGAAAGTCAAACAGGTTTGCAGTGACATGAAAGTGAATGGAAATGTTTTTTATACTGATTACAGGTTAGATGTATCCAGATCAGGGATTTTTTCTGTTCACACAGGCTTTTGCTAGCACATTCACATTTGTTGTCGTAGCAACAAGGTAAACGTGGTTCGGCATGCATGAAATTTTAGTAATAGATGTTTCACCATTGATTGTTTTTCACGAGGGCAGTATCCAAGTCTGAACACAGAAAAGTGTAAAAAATGTGAAATGATGTTGCATGCAGTATTTGTGGCTGCTGTCACTGTGACTACCACAGTTTAGTGAGGGGTAAGGACCTACAAAATGTGCGGTCATACTCTGAATTTTTGAAGAGGACCGTTAACTTGTTAACTTCAGGATTAGCGAGCTACAGTAAGAGAAACATTCAACATGTTCTGTTGTCTTTTACACCCTAATCTTGTCCATTAAGAATCACATTCATGACATTTAATAGCTGCTGAGAAGCGCACATATTGTTGTTCTTGTCGCAAAAAGTGACGTCAGAAAATGACTGCTCTAATAATTTAGTCTAATTAACGGGATTTCAAACCACATAAAAAGCTGTTTGTGATTTTATTTATGTAAACAATTGATTTGAGTTGAATAGGCTAAAAAAACTAAGATTTTTGCTGCCTGTCTGAATAACACATGCACATGTTGAAATGCACAAATGTAATGAAATTATTAAATATTATATTCTAGTGTTTCTCATTGTGCTGTGCATATCACTGCACTGTTCGCACACACATGAATAAATATTAGACAGTCTTCAGAAACATAAAAAGTTACATGAAAGTGTTTTATTTTAGTCCAAGTATTCTTAGAAAGGTTAGTAAGTAATCTTAGAAGGGTTTGTTATTTATAGCATCCAGCTTTAGTCATTTATTGCTTGTGATGTTTGGCCTTGGATTGTCACTGTGTACTTTTGTCAGTTTGGAATGACAGGCTTGTGTGTGTGTTTTTATGTGGGTGCATATAAACTTACATGCTGAATAGATAGAGAGTGTGTGTGTGTGTGTGTGTGTGTGTGTGTGTGTGTGTGTGTGTGTGTGTGTGTGTGTGTGTGTGTTGGCCCACCATAACGCCAACACATTTAAATTGGATTTATATTTAAGTTTTAAACCTGCTGTGGCTTGCGGCCACATTATGCGTGCATCGTGATGGCAGGTTATATGTGTGTGTGAGCATGGGTCAAAGGCTACATTTTGCGACGGGTCAGGGCGGCACAGCCGTTATGATCCAGGCCACAGCTCTATGGTGCACCGCAGGCTGTCTGCCTGCCTAAACACACATACACACACTCACTCACACAAACCACAGACCCACGGCCAATGAGTCTTACCCGGCCGCACTGCCTTAAAGCTACCACACCCCTGCCTGCCTCACACACACATATTCAGTGTAGCCACAACCATTTGATTTCCTACACCCTCTGACACACACACACATATGAACACCCACTTACTTTCCAAACTCAATCATGTATTTTCACACACATACAAATATGTCTCTGATTTCATGTGTCAGTCTTTTTTAACTCCAGGTCAGTGGGTGGAGGTTCTGGAGAAAGCCGCAAAATTTTACATACACATTGTGGGCAGATCTGGTTTTATGTACACAAACACACTAAGTGCATTTACATGCACTTTAAATGTTTGATTTTAGTTGGACTAAAGCAAAAAAAAAAAAATATATATATATATATATATATAAAAAAAATAGTCCTGGTAGTGCTCTGATCTCCCTATTAGTGTTGTTTTTGTTAACTAAAGCTGATAGTAATTAAAATACAGTTGAAGTAAAATCTAATATAAATATTAGATAAATGGCAACTAAAATAGAAACTAAAAAGAAATAAAAATAAGTCAAAGCTATAGAAATATAAATATATATATATATATATATATATATATATATATATATATATATATATATATATATATAATGAATATAAAAATGGCATATATAATAAAATGACTAAACATGAAAGTAAAATAAAAAAAAATTAAATTAAATACTATAATAGTAAAATTAATATTAAATAAGAGTATTCTATTCTATGTCAATCTATTATTTCTGTTACAATTTACCACACCTCAAAACATTGTTCAGATGTTTTATTTCAAGACATTTGTCAGGTTTTTGTTCCTTAAAATAGTAATAAAAAAAAAATAATAATAATAATAAAAAAATATATATATAAATTATTTTGCATCTCAATCTAAGCCTCTGTTGCTAATTCCAAAACATAATTTTAGAGCAAGTAATGGAGGCTTGAGCCATTCATATAGTAATGAGAGAGTGAGAAAAATTGATTGACTAAATGTGTGTCTGTGCGGCTCTCATCAGTGTTCGGAAACAGTGTCTCGATTAATAGTGAAGCTAAAAGTTTAACTGCTTCAAGAACAGTGACGTTACTACCTTGCTACTAAAAAATAACAGTTTCTGTGCACATACAAGTTTTTTGTGTGTGTCTGTACTGTATGTGTGGGCATTGTATGAGAGGAAGAGAGCATGCTTTCCATAGATTTCAAAATTGCGTGGTAAAAACATGGAAATAGTTACACATTTAGGGCACTCCTCCCGTCTCCTTGGCTTTCCCATCATGAACTATAGTTGTGTCTCATTTCGAAGGCTGCGTCCTCCAGAGGTCGCATTCGAAGGCTGCATGCGTCGTCAAGGCTGTCTCATTTCAGAAAAGTAAGTAGGACACTCCGAATGTGACCTTCAAAAGGCGCCCTTCTTTCACAGGAATTCGGAGGGTGCATGAGGTGTATCCTTCGCTGCTGCGGATAACCCACAATTCTTTGCGTCGCGTGGTGTTTAAATGCAAGTAGTTTCAAGCTTGGTTTTGGTTTTTTAAGCTGTATTACCTCAAACAGATAGTTGTGGTAAACAGGATTACAAGTGTTTAGTGATTTTTAAACGTTTACGGTACTTTGCTGTCAAGAAACATTTCATAGTAATTTTCAAGTTAGAAATAATTTTCATTCATATATTGGTGTGAGAGTGCAACGACGCTGTGAATGTGTTGGCATAGCAACGTGATACTTCTTGCCTGTGTGTCCTGTGTGTCTCGTTTAATTCTGAGGACACTCAGAATGTGTCCTCCGGAGGACGCAGCCTTCGAAATTAAATGAAATGAGACACAGCTTATATTTCCCATAGCCCAGTGCCTGGACTCATTATTGTTTGATCACTTCCACCTGTGTTTCATTAACCTTGTTAACTCTGAATCTTTGTGGGTTTTGATTATTTTACTGCTGTAGACTATAAGGACTTTTGAAACAACTGAATTTGGTAAAGTGATATGGAACTGTAATTTGGTTATGACCTGCCTGGAAACTACTTAAGCTGTGCACTTACAGGAAAATAACGGCACACCTTGGCGTTCATCGACCAATCAGAATAAAGCATTCTACAGCCCCATAGTATAATCTGTTTTTATTTGTGTGTTTTATGAATGATTTTTGGAAACTGCAGAAGTGGTGAATTCTGGTGAAAT
This sequence comes from Paracanthobrama guichenoti, assembly GCA_018749465.1. Lineage (NCBI taxonomy): Eukaryota > Metazoa > Chordata > Actinopteri > Cypriniformes > Gobionidae > Paracanthobrama > Paracanthobrama guichenoti. The sequence goes on from CM031959.1 coordinate 5,012,651, forward strand.
TGTTGTTTTTGCATCTATATTGTGTATATTGAGAGCAACTTGAACCTGCTCACGGAGTCTGTTTATCTTTTGTTTATCTCTCCGCCTCTGGGCTCTGCAGATGCTGATGAATGTGCAGATGAGTCGAACTGTATAGATGGTAAATGTATCAACACACATGGGTCATATCAGTGTTTCTGCACTCCTCCCCTGGTTCTTGCACCCGACAACGCACGCTGCATTTCACCCACATTGGCAGGTAAAGTCTTACATCAACTGTTATGTACCTGAAAACCCTAAACCCCACTACTAAATCCCTATTCTCTAAAGGCCTGCACACCGAAAATCCAAAAACCACACCTAAACTCTTAAATCCCGCTGTGTCTCCCAATCCTGGAGGCCATCATCATCGCACATTTTGGATGTCTTCCTTATCTAGCACATTTATTTATCTCATTATCTTATTAGTAGAGTTCTCCGTGACCTGAATTGAGTGTGTCAGATTAGTGAGCCACCTAAAATATGCATTGTTGGGGTTCCTCAAGGAGCTGGATTGAGAAACAATGCTCTAAATCCTTTAATCCAAGCCCTAGAGTCTCTAAAACCTGTATTCTGTCCTCTGAAACCCTACAATTTACATTTTAAACACACCAAACTAAATGTTACACCCCTCAATGTGCTATAATCTACCTTTTTGTTTCTGAAATCATTATTGGATCATCTCTAACCTCTATTGATTGTCTTGATCACAAAGCAATTCTAAACAGTGTCATACTGCCATCTAGAGGGCACTACATTTTCTGCCATTGCCTGGCACCAAACTTATTTCTACACTCTAAGAAAAGTCTGTAAAAATACAGCCCATATGGAATTTTCCATATTGATTTGTCACATTTTGAATTACGCATTGCATTGTGATTTATTTTTTTTTTTTCCCTTACAGTTTACTTTACATAAACATATTTCAGTTTTCTGTAATTGTCACACTATCACTACTTAAAATGCTCATTTACTAGAAAAGATCAGATGAAGTGTGTTTGTGTTTTTACAGGGCAAAGAGAAGATGAAGTGTACGAAGGTATTTGCTGGGAGACCGTGATACAAAGGCAGACATGCACAAAGCCCTTCACCATGAGACACACCACATTCACAGAGTGCTGCTGTTTATACGGAGAAGCCTGGGGCATGGACTGTGCTCTCTGCCCAGAGAAAAATACAGGTATAAATACACAACTACACATTAAAACACAGAAAAATCATCATACAGTATCAGCTTTGAAAGAAAGCATCTTCCTTTCAATTTGGAAAGTTAGTTTGTTTGGTAATAGTTATTAGGGATGCAGCTTTATCTCCAAAGTTATTTGTTTATATAATACCTCAAGATGTGTCTTCTTTCTGAAAATTATTGTAGACCTACCACACAGATCTGACTGGCCTGTAATTATATTCTTGCACAATTGCTGGGACACAAAGAAAAGAAAAATAGATAGATAAAAACAAAACTCTCTTTCTTTTTCACTATCATCCAGCTGCCTATGCCACTATGTGTAATATCCGTCAGTTTGGTGATTCCCGTCGGCCATATGGTCAGGATGCTCTGCTTGCTGGCCCAGTTCATGAGTACGAGATCAGCCCTGAATATGACTTTAGGCCCCCGAATCCTGACAGCACGCTGCCCTTCTATGATGATTACGAAGCACCAAGAAGTGAGTAAAATTTTACACTTTAAATAAATAGTTCACCTTAAAATGTAAATTGTTATTAATTTACTCTGTCAAATCCTCTCTCTCCCTCACAGATCCATATGATGCATTTGAAGGACTGCGAGCAGAGGAATGCGGTGTGCTGAACGGATGTGAGAACGGCCGGTGTGTGCGGGTGCAGGAGGGATACACCTGCGACTGCTTCGATGGATACACACTCGACATGTCCCGCATGGCCTGCGTGGGTGAGCAAGAGTCTCACATGAGGGGGGAAATCTATGCATTTACTGTATTAATAATTAAGTGTCTGAGCTTCAGGATAAATAAGATACAAATAGTAAATTATTAATCAGTAGTATGTAGAGTAATTTTATATGTGGCTGGGTTTAATTTGTGCATGTTAAGGCGTAAAAGCTCAAATGGTTGGAGGTGATTCAAAACCTCATCTGTCAGGTAACTTCAAAATTGTCATTACCAGTGAATGAGTGTGCTTCTCCCATCTTGTCAGAGAAAAGTGATGTGATTATAATGGCTAATTACTTGAAATGAGGCATGACTGAGCAGATGATATATGCCCCAGCACAGAGTTGCTATTAGGGTTGTAAACCGAGAACTGGTTCCTATTCAGAACCAGTTAAAAAAAAAAAAAAAAAAAAAAAAAAAAAGACAATACTTATTCAGTGACATTGCAACACTGCTACAGAATCTACAGCAAGAAACGGACAGTGAGACCAAAGAAGTCTGATTTCCGAATGAATGATTCTTACGAATTGGTTCTTTTAGTGAATCAAAAACATACTGAACAACCAATGTAGTCCAATTCCTAAACAAATGACTCTTAGTCAGTTATTTTTAGTCAATAAAAAATATACTGCACAACCAAAGTAGTATGATTCATACTACTTTTAAACCAATTAGTTTATCAATTACCAACCAGTCAGGTTTCCCAAATAAATGATTCTTATGAATCGTTATTTTTTGTGAATCAAAATGTACCATGTGTTGTGTGGTTGTTTACACTCACCACGAGGTACTCCACTTTCATGATAAATACTTCTTTTATTAACCAGGATTTAAAAAAAAAAAAAAACTTTTTGATATTTTTAATTACACCAGAAAAAAACTAAATAAACTACCAAAGCTTCATATAAACAAAGAAAACAAATTCAAAATAAATCAAATTAGAAATAGAACCAAATTAAATCAACACAATAGGACAAATTAAATCAAAACTGAGGCAATCTGTTACAGAAAAGACAAAAATATACAAACAATAAATCAATCACACATCACTTAATTCCCCAAAGAATAATGATAATACGAAAAAAATTTTCCAACTCATTTCATACCTGTTACAAAAAAACACCAATCTTACTCTCTGGCCGATCTGGTTTCTAGCATTTTCAGGAGTGCTCCCAATCTACAAATACATACTTAAAATAACTTTACATTCTTCTCCCCCCCCTTTAGTAAAAACTAAACAGTAGTAATTTCTCGCTAGAAATGAAAACGGTCAAAAATGTACATTTCTTTTTCTAGCTCAACTGTCACCGAATGGAACGCATAGGATTGTGGTATAGAAGAGGTATACATCTACGCTGCCTTCAAAAATGTAGATGAAAATATCTCAGGAGGCAGGAAGTGAAGCTGACATTGGATTCAGACATGCCTCGATGCCTTCCTACCTTGAAATGTGTCCTCCGAAGGCAGCATTTTTCAGTTTTCGGACGCAGCCATTGATTCTTATGAATCAGTTATTTTTAGTAAATCAAAAATGCAACACACAACTAGTGTAGTCCGGTAACCAAATAAATGATTCTTATGAATCTGTTCTTTTCAGTGAATCAAAAATGCACAGCGCAACCATTGTAGTCCTGTTGCCAAATGAATGATTCTTATGAATTGGTTCTTTTTAGCGAATCAAAAACATACAACGTAACTAGTGTATGAAAATTGCAAATGACTGTGAGACTGATTAGTGTACTGTAGTGTCTAACTGGTTGTTGATATGACAACATGTAGGGTGAATTCAGGGTTATTGGGACACTTTTTGCTATTGAGATGACTTGATGAAAAAGTGTCTTAATCACCCTTATAATTCACCCTAGTTAAAGATACACATATGTGTTTTGTCAGTAGTATTGTATAAAAATAAATGAATGAAATGATAGCACATTTTGTCTGTTTGGTATTGTTCAATTCCAATTAGTGAATTGCAGTTGTGTCATTCTAAAAAGTCTCTTAAGTCAATTTAAAAAAAGCACATTTTGAAATTCCCTTTCCTATCTCCAAGTATTTATTCAAGTATTTATTAAAATAATTATTATTCGAATTGGTAAGGGCGAAGTTGAGTCCCAAACGCTGACACGGTTTGTGGTTTGTGTTCCAGATATCAACGAATGCTCAGAGCTGAATACAAAGATGTCTCTTTGCAAGAACGGCAAGTGCATCAACACGCAAGGCTCATACAAGTGCGTGTGTCTGCCAGGATTTGTCCACTCCACCCAGCACAACTACTGCGTGCCTCACAGACAGAATGCAACCAGCACGAGCACGGAGTGACCAGCAGAGGGCGCAAGATATACTAAAAACACTCTTATTTAATCAAGGCCCATATACTCTGCACTGTATAAAACAAACACCCAAAAACAAACCTAGAAAACAATCCTACTTGAGATGAAGAGTTTAATGTGCTATCTAATGGTGTCTATGAGAGAACTGTATAAAATATTTGTTTTATTGGTCTATGTAAGTGTATTATTTTTACTGTATTAGGAAGTAGAAAGGCTGTTTGAACACAGCAGAGGTGATATTTCAGCAAACTGACAAACCCTATGACCTTAAGCTGGGGGACTGCTTTATTTTACCCAGTCAAAGACACCGAGCGTGTGGATATTTTACTAGTGCAAAAGCCAGACTCTCTCGTTCCACTTTCTTCTTTTATTCTGTTTCTAAATCGTTTATCGGCTGATTTTTCTTTATATCGCTCTCTTTTCTTTTCTATTTACTTTCATGTGATTTTAGTGAGGCAGACCACACCAAACATAAGAAACATACACAGCACAAAATGTTTTCAGTGTCAAGTCTTTAAAATAAGCTTTTTATACAAGCTGCTTTGTATTAATGACAGACGCCAGCTAATACTCTGTGTCTGGGACATTAGTCCACTGCAGATGTCTGCCCTGTGGAGCAGGCATGACCTTTAACCTCACCTTTCTTCTAGAAATTATTATTATTATTATGTTTCTTTAAAAAGATAATAATAAAATGAAGTGCCTTTATGTATTTTTTTTTTTACAGAAATCTTTTACTGCATTTGATTGAGTGGGCGAAATGTCTTGCCAGGTTGCAAAGCTGCTATTAAACAGCCGTGGGGTTTTTTTTTTTTCACTCTTTTTTCTGTTTTTTGTACATTTAAACAAGAGTTTATTAAAAACTATGTATTTGTAATTTGTACATGAATAAATACCTTCTGAATATCCATATATAACCGATGGTGAGGTTTATACACATTTAGCTACGCTGTGTTCTCAACATTTATATGTCGGTGTTTCTCAACTGGGTCGTGGCCAAATGTGGGTTGTCGGATCGCACTTTTCAGAAAAGAAAACACAATGTTTCAAACAATCGTTGGGGTCTGACACACCTCAGAATATCATTACATTATCACCTTAAATAATGGTGTAATTCAAAGTAGATTTACATCAAATTGTTCTGTTCTCACAAATGGTTCAATGGAAAGGATGTCCTTGGTCTTACCTGTTTATTTTGAGCAGTAATCTTGTGTGAGAAGTCAGGTGACTTATGAGTCACATCAGTTGTTTTTAAATACAATGGCACAAACTTAACTAATGGCTTTGATATCAAATGGATGTTATGACTCATTATTGTATGGCTCTCTTGAATACTGGATTCTGAATGGTCACTGGCGCCATCCAGAGGTCTGCTGATGTTTCCTAATATTCCCTGACATCTGGGTAAGGAAACCAACGCTACAATCATGTGGAGCTGCACAATACTGGGTAAGTTCTCTTATTAATCACAATTCTCCTATGATTCTGAACAGACAACTAAACTAAATAATGTGTAATTTTCTAGAGGTTCTGATAAAATGTTAGCCAAATTGCTGACGTCTATATAACGTTTTTAATAAATTTGAATGAATTATTTAAAATATCGGTTTGAATGAATGATTCAATGACTCATAAATACTTGAATTGTTTCATTACTGGATGAATCAAAGTTACTGAATGAATCTCTTGAATGAATTATTCAACGACAAATACGTTTTTAACAGTCACTTGTCTGATACAATCATTATTTGAAGTGGCAAGTTGCTTTCAAAAGGTGATAGTGAAAAGGTGAAAATTGATAGCTTCCGTAGACATCAGTGTTTATATCCAAACTGTAAACTTTTATCCCAGCACTTCTGTGATCATTTAAATATTTGTTACAAATAAATAATGATACTGTGAAACTGTTTTATGCCTACACACCCTGACTGATTTGTCTAGGTTTTAACAATTAATAGTTCAGCTCTACTATCATGTAGGCCTGATGTGTATGTGTATTCCAAGTATGTGATTTCTGGAAATATAAACATGCATCCAAAACGTATACTTAACTACTACATAGGCAAAAAACAGTATGTGAAAAAAGAATTATGTTCAAATTTGGTTCTCATAAAAGAGTTGGGAAAAATTACACGGACGACTTAAGACTTCCAGCAAGATTCTGAAGTGTGCATGGACATTTTACAATCCCACGAGCGACATAACTGAAGCTGGTAGGTCACATGATAATGACAGCATGGCAAATACAGTAGCCTATGTCCAGATTACATTCATACTGCACAGAATGTACTTTTTAGCATACGTGAAGTAATAACTCAAAATAAGTATCTAATCAATAGAATATGTGATGTCAGATTGAGCCATTATTTCCTCAAATACGCCCCCCCATCTACCATTGGTCGGAAAAAATATATAGCCACACCCCCAACTCACGCCATTGGTTGAGTCAGTATTGGTGTCTGTGTTATGGCAGGTTGCTCAAAACGGAAAATTTTGCACAAAACAGACGTATGTAGTTTTCGAGAAAGTTAACTTATGAATGTCACTGTATATTAAATGTGCAGTATGTAAGAATGTCAGCTAGCGTGCTTCCATTCAAAGAGATTTTTAGATGGACGCCGAGGCTTTAGGTCGGGTAGAATCTACGATTTCTGACCCAGTTTGTTTACTGGCTTCCATGGCAGCAATACACTGTGTTTTCCGTCAATTGGCAACCTGTGGTGTCGAAATACTATCGGGTAAATTGGCAACGTGTTATCATACAGACCAAAACAAAGACATTCCGACACGGAAAGCACATTTCAAAGTAGAATATCTGGCAGTAGCATTGGTTTTCTGAGAAACAATTTCGTGAATTTAGCATATTTTTACATATCTGCAGGCATATAGTATTTTTATGCTTTAATACAGTCAAAACTTACATACAGCACCTTTAAGCTCTAATAGGATAAATTATTTAACCACCAAAAACGTTACATACTTGGGCTTTTATATTAAGTGATGTTGTGATGTTATATACTATGCTATAGCCTACAACTTTTATTGTGTAGCCTACCATTAATATGGTCTTAATAAAATATAAATATGATTATAGATTACTAGTATCAACTAAGTCAATTGTTTATAACGGGAAATATGCTTTACAGGAGTTAAGGGTGACAAACTGTCTGCTAAATATTCTATATGATGATTTACCAGCCGCCTCCCTTTGCTTTTTCTCTCTGTCTTTTTTGTGAAGGCATTGTTATTGGTCTACAAAGTGTGCTGACAGCAGCAAATGTATTGTTATTTTGTACAAGTTGTTGGCAGTATTAGACCAGGAGCAAAACATTACAGACAGAAATACAAAAACACACTACCAAATAACTAATTCCGCGGATCAACCACTGTCTGTAATGTACATTGTAGCTAATTTGTAATCTACCTGTCAATGGGACGACACATTCTGGAATTGTCGTCTCCTCTCCATTCTCCAGAGACCGGACACAGACTGTCTGCGAGTGAGTGATGCTGGGAAGCGAGCTGGGAAAACACGGAGCGGATGAGCGGAATCAGTGGATCTTTAGCGGAGCGATAACAATGCTTTTATGGGAATCCTTTGGCTGGGGGGTGGAGTGGAGGGGGCAAGAGGGGCACCTCAGTCGATGAGAGGGGCAGTGGCTCCAGCGCACCAGGCCACCCCTCTGTGTATGGCCCTGCCGCCTATGTACTTTTGTATGTCATATAGCTTCCGCGATCCATGTTATAGAGGGTCTGCACGTGACGTCACCGTCAGCTGGTGTGACTGGGGTTACACCCCACTGAGTGGCAGCATTGGTCTGTAATCCTTTGTAAGAATTTGTAATAATAGCATATTATTAGCGAAAAGGAGTTGGCAAAAGATCCAGTGCGTATCTGCACTCCTCAAATGATTCAATTTTCAATGTGTTTTCGCTTTGGTGAGTAATGTAGCAAATGTAAATGATATATATAAAAAAAATTTATAGGCTTATAATATATTCAGAATAAAACTTTTGTTTTCCACTCTTGACAAGCAGCCACATACACGCAATACATATCCGCATATAGGCCTACATGCAGGATTCACTCTCGAAATTGTGGTGACTGATAAATATCCATGTATTGAAATCAGGCTCATTTAGCCTATAATGTCAGGAAAACACGCTATATGGAGTCCAACCTTAAGTTTAACCTGATAACCGTCCAGTCATGCAGCAGCACTTCTGCTACTCAGTCCCGGCTGAGGGGGCGTGTTCTGGCGATAGTGACGCCGATTCATACCCTCTATATCGGGGTGGCAAATTCCGGTCCTGGAGAGCCACGGTCCTCCAGAGTTTTGCTTCAACCCTAATCAAACACACCTGAACAAGTCAATCAAGGTCTGAAGGGTTACTAGCAAGCTAAAGGCAGGTGAGTTTTATCAGGAATGGAGCTGAACTCTTGCAGGACTGAGGCTCTCCAGGACTGGAGTTCGCCACCCCTGCTCTACTACTTGGTGCTGATGGAATGTTATTTCACCATTACTAGGGTTCCCTTTCGAGAGTACTCTGGCATTGCCTAAGTTTAGCTATGGGAAAAACTCCTTTTCTCGAGAATATGAAGTGTGCTATATGAACATGTGTGTGCTTTATTTGCACTTCTTTACTCAATTTGTCCATAAATCTTTTTCTCAAAGCACACATAACAATACAATGAGTGAAGTTCACTGACCTGAGTAACGTTAGGTCACAACAGATAAAACAACATTAATTCACCCTGTTATTCTTTGATGTACCATATAAATACCACGGTACAAATAC
>CM031959.1:5036704-5312727 GCA_018749465.1 Paracanthobrama guichenoti
ATTTAGCTACAGTATTTTGACAAATAAGAAAAGCTTTGCTGATCTTCTTGTAGCCTTCACCTTTCTAGTCAACTGTTTGCTGGACACCTGTGTAATGAATAATTAGACTCACCTGTGGTTGAATCTTTGAAGTCTAAAATTTAGCTTTGCTCCAGAGACTTTCAGTGGGGTGTACTCATTTTTGCATCACCCTAATTTGAGTAAAACTGAAATTTTGTCCTCTAAGTTATATTATTAACCTTACTTTCATGTTATAAGATAAACAGATATTATATGAAAACTTAGTCTTGTCAACATTTTGGAAATAGTTTTTGTGTTCATTGAGATATTGTTTAAAATGTTACTTTTCAAAGGGGGTGTACTCATTTATGCTGAGCACTGTGTGTGTGTGTGTGTGTGTGTGTGTGTGTGTGTGTGTGTGTGTGTGTGTGTGTGTGTGTGTGTGTGTGTGTGTGTGTGTGTGTGAAATGTATTTAATAAAGATTTGATGTAAGAGCATGATATAAGTAATTGGATTTAATTTTGTTTATATCATTGCTGTATTGAAGTCAAATTTAATTATTAATTTTACTGGTAAATATTGATTTTGTATGTAGTGTACCTCTTTTCAACACAATATTAAAATAAAGTTAGATGTATCTAATATTTTTTTTATAAATATTGTTCCAAAGCTGTTTTCAGTAAACTCTTTACACTTAAAGATATATAATGAAACTGTAAACTGTATTTAATAACCCATCTGCCCTGAGCTGAAATTGCCAAAAGCTATATATTCTGTAACAGATTCGTCCCTTTTATCCCTTTTAGCAGTTGCAAAGGCCAGATGCATTCCAGACTTTAGACTGAGTTATAATTTTAGTACTTCAAATGTGTCATGAACTGAGCTTGTACAGTTCCTCATCAGGTCAGATCATCCTCTAACTTCAGGTTTTGCTTGTCTTAAAGAGAAGTCAAAATGAACAACAGACAATTCAAGTTTTGATGTTATGGTAACTTTTAAGTGGGTTAACATCAGCACGGCTCTTTAAATATGGATGATGTTGGGGAAGTTTCTGCTCTGTGTGCGGAACAAGTGACAGCCACTGTTTTATGAATTATACACATCTTTTGTTTCTCTGGATAATTACTTTGTTTTAGCTTTTTCATATGGCAATTTCATACAAAACTCTAGTTCCTGCTTGGTCCCTTTGCAGTGTGTGGCAGGATGTTAGCAGCTCTGTTTCAGAAAGAGACTTGATAGAAAGTTGTCAAAAGGTTGTCAGTGTTGTTCCTTTTTAAGTTGGTAGGCACGAATGCTTTACCTTCCAGCGCTGGAGAGTACCTGATTAGAAGTATGATACCACCTTTTTCGATAGCGTGATAGTTACACTGGTTTCAAACTAGTCTATTTGTGGAGTTCCTGTAGCTCAAACAGTAGAGCGTTGCACTAGAAGCACCAAGGTTATGGTTATGATTGGGTTCAGATGAATGTATACCACTGAATGCAATGTATGTCTCTTTGGATAAAAGCGTCTTTCAAATGCATAGATGTAAAAATAGATGTCTAGCTTTTCTAGTAGCAAGCTACTTTTTCCAACAAGTAGCAATGGTGCGTGATCAGGGTTATGCTGTATCACTGGTTTAATATCACATTGAAAATGAACAAGCTAGCCGTTGGCAATAATCAAGCATGCTATATCCTACATGTAGCGCAAAATCCAGTTCACTGTAGTGAATCAGTTTGTTCAGTTGTAAATCAATAACTGCTTCAAATGATTCACCGACTAATTTCCCTGCACAGGAAGTCCTTGTGCAGCATTTTCAACACTATCTCACAACCAATTTGTATGTATTTTATGAGGTGGCTAATTTGTACGAATTTGTACGACCTCCCTCGTATGAATTAGTACATTTTGTCTAAACCCCAGTGACGTGTAGGTTTAGGGGCAGGGTTTGAGGTAGGTAATTCACACAGATTCATACGAATTTGGCAACTTGTCAAATACATACGATTTAGCAAAAATCTTACGAATTCGTACGAGTGAGGTCGTACAAATTAGCCACCTTGTAAAATATATACGAACTGCCATGAGATCGGGTTGGCATTTTACGTCTTTTGTGTTGTGAAATATTTTAGATGTGGTAATATAAATTAGGGTGTTTTATTTAATGTCACCCTAATTGTAATCCCCACTGTTTTTGCCAGATAAATATTGTTGTTGTTGTTGTTGTTGTTGTTGTTGTGAAAAAAATAAATAAATAACATAATTTTAAAAAAATAACAATTTGGTTATTGACATTCAAGACTCAAGAGTGAACGATGACAGAATTATCATTTTTGTCCTTTTAACTACTTTAAATTATGAGTAACTTGTAGTTTGGGTGGTGGTGTTTCAAAGTAGCTTTGCAAACACTGCTACCTTCTTATCTTCATCTAGTCAAAACCCTATAATTAATGTACTGACAGGATGCATGGTTCAAAATTTGCCTGAAAGATGTAAATCTCAAAAGTACACAGGTTGGGACCCTGATTTGATTTGGAGCTGCTGGTGGTGTTGTGTTTTAGGTTTGCTTGGTTCATCTGTAGTAAATCAGGCTTTATAGAGCGAACGTCAGAGATAATCGTCTGTTGTCTCTGTGGGCTGAAGCTTTAGATGACTGTTTGATAATGAGGTTGCGGAGAGGTAACTCATTTACTGATTGCCGGTCTCTGACGTTGTGTGAATGGAGCAAGATGGTGTGTCTTTGTGTATGTGTTTGTGTGCATGAGAGTGTGATTTCTTTGTGTTTGTGTGAATCTGCTTGTTTGTGTGCATCAATGCGTGTTCGTTTTTTTTTTTTTTTTTTGTCTGCAATAGAAACAATGAGAAAGCACTAAAATGTGTGAATATAATGTGTGACAGTCCTGGAACATCATAATGTTTTGCTGTCTGAGTTTTGTTCACATTGCTGTCTGAGTCCAATCAAATTCTTACTGTAGTTTTATGTTGGTCACGTCAATAAATGTTTTAAGGGCGCTCTGTACATTTGAATTAAACTTGACAAACAGTCCACAAAAATAGTTTAAAACTTTTTTATTAAAGGTTCAGTGTGTAGTATTTATGATGATCTATTGACAGAAATGCAATATAATATACATAACTATGTTTTCAGTGGAGTATAAAGACCTTACATAATGAACTGTTATGTTTTTATTACCTTAAAATGAGCCATTTCTATCTACATCGCAGGTTCCCTTACAGTGAAATCGCTATTTTGCACTGTCATGTTTCTACACTAGCCCTAAACGGACAAACTTCTCTACAGAGCGCTAGTCACTCTCTGCTTAGTCTCACGTAGCCAGACCTTCAGACGGACTGCAGAAGGTCTTGTCCAATGAAAGCTGGACTCGCAGCTTTCATTGGACAAGAACCAGTCACAGTTTGTTTTGTTCTGCGTCATGTTTAGGGGCGTGAAAATGTAAAGTCGATGTCCCTGCAATAACAGACCGGTGTGCATCTACAAATTATTCATTCAGGAACGTTGTGCAAGTTTACTGTAACAATGGAGCCGTGAACTTCACATACTTTTGAAAATTTGGTTAATTTGGTAAGTGCTCGTTGTCACAGTTGTAAACCCACTGTTAAAGAGAATGTTACACACTCGTCTCGCGGACATCCTGTAACATTCAACGAATCAGATGACGGCTTTGAAACTCTTGAAATGTTTCCAGATAAGTGTGTCATATGCATCAGATATTCAGCCAACGGTCCATCGATGTGATAGCTGAGGCTTAGACTACTCTCTGTTCTCTCTCTCCAATGACGACATTTTTGTCCTGTGTCGGCCACCGTAGCTTCTCTATGTGCTTTGAAAGGGAGGGGTGAGCTTTGGGCGCTTGCAGTTCACAACCTCACAGCTAGATGCTGCTAAAATTCACACACTGCACCTTTAAAGCAATTCAAAATGTAATAAAATGTAATTTAGGTCCATTAAACCAGTGCTAACCAAGTAAACGACAGAGGTCCAGATCCGGGCTATAAATAATTTTTCATTAATTCTCATAATATGCTCTTTACTTTTAAAACTTAAAAAAAAAAAAATGTTACTTGAGCAGCAAATCAGCATATTAGAATGATTTTTGAAGGATCATGATCTGATACTAAAGACTGGAGTAATGATGCTGAAAATTCAGCTTTGCCATCACAGGGAAATTTGTATTAAAACAGAGAGCAGTTTGCTCTTTACATACAAATTGTATTAATATTTCACTATATTACTGTTATAAAACTGTTTTTCTGTATCTAAATAAATACAGCCTTGATGAGCACAAGGGACTTTAAAAAGAAATTCACAATAAATATATCTGGCAATTCATAGCCATTCAAAATATTAAATAATATACATAAATATAAATATACAGAAATTTGGAAACTTTCTGGAATTTTGGGAACTTTCTCTCTATCCTGTATGTTGCTTGTAAAAGAAATGCCTGCATTGAGGTGATATGGCCTCCATCATTCTTAAAGTGCCACTATTATGCTTTTTCAAATATTACGTTTCTTATAGTGTGTAATTGTCACGATTCATCATTAGGGTTGGGCATCGTTTTGATTTGAACGATTCTGATTCCGATTCTTACTTTCGATTTCGGTTCTTTTCACTTTTTCGATTCTCGATTCCGATTCTTTGAGGGGTGGAGTCAAAACATGTGACAGGCTCATTTCACAGATTATGTATTTATTTTGATTCAATGAGTTTTAATTTTGGGAGTTAAAGGTGAATGGAGTTTCACACTAAGTCTCCAACGGTTCAGCAATAGCATTAGCAGCAGCACTAGCGTGGGCAATTTGCGTAACGCTACATTCATCTACGAGGGGAAAAAATTGAATTCAGTAATGTTGTTGTTCACCACAATTAGCAATTTGGTCAAGGGCTTTGTTATTACACTACAATCACTTACCAGATTGTGAAGAGGTAACGAAGAGGATGTGTTACACTGTGCCGACCCAGGCTTTTTTAAAGTGAAATAAAGCCACACTTTTGAGCGCCGCTTGCCATGCTCCATGGCTGCAACAGAACAAGCGGGTGCAGCAAGCACTTCCGGAAATCATAATATAACTATATATGTTCACTCTGTCATTCAAAGTCTTGTCTTGTGTCTTTTGTCTTGTGTCTTGGATTACTTGCCTGTTCCGTGGATTACCCATTTGCCTGTCTCTCCTTCCTTGTTTGTCTGTTTGGACTGCTTGCCTGTGTATGACCTTTTGCCTGGTTTTGACTACAATTGTGGATTACCCTTTAATAAAGCAGCGTTTGGATCCTCAACCTTTGAGTCTCAGAGCAGTTTCGTTACAGAAGACTTCGCCAAATATGGATCCAGCAGAAGAAATCCTGTTGCTTCATCAAGGTACCTGTACCATTGAAAATTACACCGATCACTTTTGTACTCTGGCTTCTCGGGTAAATTGGAAGGATACTGTTTTTAAGGACTTTTATGCTCATGGATTAAATTAAACCATAAAATCATTCATGCCACAAGGTCAAAATGAGCTGACTTTAGAACAATTTATAGACTATGCTCTATTATTGTCTGGTTCCTCCTACACAGTTGGGGAAGTAGAGGAGGATGCAAGCGGTTGCAAGCCTGTGTTCTCATACAAGATGGCTGCTGAGCCTGTGTCTTTGGATAAGATGGCTGTCAAGCCTGTGTCTTTGGACAAGATGGCCGCCCAGCCTGAGTCTTTGGGCAAGATGGTCACAGAGCCTGTGTCTTTAGACAAGATGGCCACCAGTCCAGAGCCCTCTGCCAAGATGGCTGCTGCCAGTCCAGGACCCTCTGCCAAGATGGCCGCCGCCATGCCAGAGTCCTCTGCCAAGATCGCCTCCACCACGGCAGAGCCCTAGACCCAGATGGCCACCGCCACACCAGAGCCTATTCCTGAGAGAGAATTTCCTGTTCCTGTACCTGTACCTGTGTCTGTTCCTGTCAATGATGCACTGACTGTCATGGCAACAGCCATTTTGTGTGTGTGGGCTGCACGCACATCAACTTTGTCTCCTGCCCAGAGACCAGCGTGGACTTTGTCCCCTGTCCTGAGTCCAGAGGGGACTCCGTCTCCAGCCGGGCCACCTGCTCACCTTGCTCGGCCGTGGGTGTCTTCAAGCCCATCTGCGCTGCTGGGGTGGTGGTCTGCTCCGCCCTGGCTGTCTACCTGGCCCGCACCATCCTGGTCATCTGCCCATCCTTCTCTGCCCTGCCGTCTGCCCAGCCTGAGCCACCCTGGTCATCTGCCCAGACTGTTTTGCCTTGGCTCCCTGCTCTGCCTGAGTCTCCAGGCACTCTTCTGCTCCACGGGCCTGGCCCTCCATCCCGCCCCCGGGTCCGCCTCCACTCCACCTCCCTCCTGAACACTTTTAGGAGCGTCTGGAAGCCGCTCCTTTGAGGGGAGGCTATGTCACAATTCACCAGTGAGAGTGCCCCTGATTACCACCAGAGGGCACTCCATCCCGGACTGTCATTCCATCAAAGACTACATTACCCATAATCCTTTGCCCGGACTCATCAGCACTCATTGTTCACACCGATTTACTCAGTTGTAGCCGAGGCCTGGAAGAGTTTGGTTTGTGTTGTCAACATATCGTTATTTTTAGTATTGCAAATCCACTTTGTTTGCACTTCAAAAGGATGAGTACACGCTCTCAAATTGATATGGAAAAACCGACGCCATCGCCCCTTTTCGTATCACTGTGCATTATACAAGTGTTGAAGCTTCTGGAGCTGAAATTCATATGGTAATAGGTGTAAACAATAAACAATTAATAAACAATAATTACAAAAAAAATGATGAACCTTTAAAATAACATAATAGGGGCAGTTTATGTCCAATAAATGCTGATATGCTCGACTTCTGTGACCTCTCTTGAGGGTTAGTGGGAGGAGTCTGGGCTTTGAACAGCTGCAGTCCAGTTCACTGAGAACCCAATGACTTCATCTCACTACATGCACACAGATGTAGAGGGCAGCTGTTTCTCTCTGCCAGAGACAGACATCTGCTGCATCTGCCTTTCACCCAGACATTCAGTCCTCCTTGTCCTGCCTCTTTTCACATCATATTTATCATTTTTCTCACTTGAAGTTCTATCGTCTGTTTATCAAAGTGACAATAAGAACCATCTAACTTGTCTTGTGCTGTAATATTAGTTTTTCATTTTCTTGCTATCTTTTTCACTTTTTATTATTCATTTGAAGTCTTTTCTATCTCATTTCTCACATCTCATCTTCACTCTCACTTTCTCATTATCTCTTTTTCTCTTTCACATTTGTATTCATCTTGTCCCCTGTTCATGTTCTGAGCCCTTCTGTCACTCTGATTGGCTGTGATGTTCTGTCATATGGCTGTCTGATGTGCGTTGGTGTTTACAAACAGGCGTGGAGGACAGCGAGATAGTGTCAGTCAGCTGATCGCAGTCTGTTCTGCTAGAGAGGACTCCTCCGGTCCTTATATACTACAGCAGCTTTTGGAAGTTACGCTTGACCCTTCAGATTTTCACTGTTGTCCTTAATGTGAAGATTTAGGGTAAGTGAATGAGGGAACTGTCTTTGGCTTTAGTTCTTACGTGAGATTTATTAAAAGCATCTTCGATCTGCGCTCACTCACTCTGTTTGCTGTTGACATCATCATATTCATCACATTCAAGTTCTGAGTCCTTGCGTATTCTCAATGAGTAATTCTCTCTCTCTCTCTGTTTTGCTCTGATTTTTGAGAGCTTCTTCAGTGCTTCTGCATTTATGAGAATATAAAATGGTTTTGGGGTCTTCGTCTCTGGCAGTTTATTCCAGTCTTGTGCTATTAAAAGTAGCACTACAGCCATTCTTACCTTATATTTAAAGAGCACATTAAATAACTTGATGAGCGCAGTATTCTTTCCTTTGTTGCTGCGTTTCCTATTGAAATCAGTAGTTTAAATAGAAAACTGAATAAGTGCAAATAGTCTGCAATGATGGTAGATGCTATTTACACTAACTCCACCCACTGATGTCCACCCAATGATGGAAGACGCTGGATTGTTTACAGCAGCAAGTGTATGGGTGAGGCATGGGACAGAAAATGTTGATTCAACCCGTGGTTCGAATCCGCCTTTTGCCGAACTTTCTCTACTCCTTTCTCCCATCACATATCAGATGGGAAAAGAAAGGCATTTATGTTGCCATTGGCAGCCATTTAATAATTGTAAATAATCAGCTTGGATTTGTTAAAAAAATTATTTGTTTAATTGACACAGTCGACTCTTACTTTTGAAAGACAATATCTTTATATATGGGGCACTTTCAGATTTAAAACTTTGCCGGTTTTCATTCACTTAAAACTGTTACACACTACATAAAATCCATAATAGGGGCATTTTAAGAAAAGTTACTGTTTCTACTTTCGATATTTTAAAATGTAATTTATACAAACCCGGTTCCAAAAAAGTTGGGACACTGTACAAATTGTGAATAAAAAAGGAATGCAATAATTTACAAATCTCATAAACTTATATTTTATTCACAATAGAATATAGATAACATATCAAATGATGAAAGTGAGACATTTTGAAATGTCATGCCAAATATTGGCTCATTTTGGATTTCATGAGAGCTACACATTCCAAAAAAGTTGGGAGAGGTAGCAATAAGAGGCCGGAAAAGTTAAATGTACATATAAGGAACAGCTGGAGGACCAATTTGCAACTTTTTAGGTCAATTGGCAACATGATTGGGTATAAAAAGAGCCTCTCAGAGTGGCAGTGTCTCTCAGAAGTCAAGATGGGCAGAGGATCACCAATTCCCCCAATACTGCGGCCAAAAATAGTGGAGCAATATCAGAAAGGAGTTTCTCAGAGAAAAATTGCAAAGAGTTTGAAGTTATCATCATCTACAGTGCATAATATCATCCAAAGATTCAGAGAATCTGGAACAATCTCTGCGCGTAAGGGTCAAGGCCGGAAAACCATACTGGATGCCCATGATCTTCGGGCCCTTAGACAGCACTGCATCACATACAGGAATGCTACTGTAATGGAAATCACAACATGGGCTCAGGAATACTTCCAGAAAACATTGTCAGTGAACACAATCCACCGTGCTATTCGTCGTTGCCGGCTAAAACTCTATAGGTCAAAAAAGAAGCCATATCTAAACATGATCCAGAAGCGCAGGCGTTTTCTCTGGGCCGAGGCTCATTTAAAATGGACTGTGGCAAAGTGGAAAACTGTTCTGTGGTCAGACGAATCAAAATTTGAAATTCTTTTTGGAAAACTGGGACGCCATGTCATCCGGACTAAAGAGGACAAGGACAACCCAAGTTGTTATCAGCTCAGTTCAGAAGCCTGCATCTCTGATGGTATGGGGTTGCATGAGTGCGTGTAGCATGGGCAGCTTACACATCTGGAAAGGCACCATCAATGCTGAAAGGTATATCCAAGTTCTAGAACAACATATGCTCCCATCCAGACGTCGTCTCTTTCAGGGAAGACCTTGCATTTTCCAACATGACAATGCCAGACCACATACTGCATCAATTACAACATCATGGCTGCATAGAAGAAGGATCCGGGTACTGAAATGGCCAGCCTGCAGTCCAGATCTTTCACCCATAGAAAACATTTGGCGCATCATAAAGAGGAAGATGCGACAAAGAAGACCTAAGACAGTTGAGCAACTAGAAGCCTGTATTAGACAAGAATGGGACAACATTCCTATTCCTAAACTTGAGCAACTTGTCTCCTCAGTCCCCAGACGTTTGCAGACTGTTATAAAAAGAAGAGGGGATGCCACACATTGGGAAACATGGCCTTGTCCCAACTTTGTGAGATGTGTTGATGCCATGAAATTTAAAATCAACTTATTTTTTCCGTTAAAATTATACATTTTCTCAGTTTAAACATTTGATATGTCATCTATGTTGTATTCTGAATAAAATATTGAAATTTGAAACTTCCACATCATTGCATTCTGTTTTTATTCACAATTTGTACAGTGTCCCAACTTTTTTGGAATCGGGTTTGTACCTGTGATGACAAAGCTACAGTTTCAGCAGCCATTACTTCAGTCTTCAGTGTCATTCATAAATCATTCTAATATACTGATTTGGTGCAGTTTAATATTAACAGTTGTGTTGATTAATATTGTTGTGGAAACCGTGATTCATTTTTCCTCAGGATTCCTTAATGAATGGAAAGTTCAAAAGAACAGCATTTATATGAAATAGTAAGCTTTTAATGCATTCTTGGTGAATAACAATCTTAAAAATAAACCTTACTGTATTCCATCTTTTGAACAGTAGTGTATATGGACAAAAGCCATACATTTTGAGTGTGTCTTCTATATCCTGCCTGAACTGAATGAGACCAGTTTGTTTATTGTCATTGTTAGAAAAAAAAAACCCTGCTGTTGCCTCTAGTATACACAAACCTAAAAAGGTCCATATCTATTTTAAAGGCATTTCACAGAAATATTGCTAAGGAAAGTAATTCTTAAGGAAAGTCTAATCTAATCAAATATTGACTCAGCTTAAGGGATTCTCATGCTGAAAAAGGATATGAGAAAGATTTGAGGAACATGGAGGGATGCAGTTCTTTGCAGAAATTTGAGAGTGTAATTTCTTAATCTGTAACGTGCATCTATCAAAATGAACTGAAGCATCAGTTAAGTCACTGATAACTAATATCATGTTTGTACAGTTTATTATAGATCTTGAGTCATAAATATCTCAAATTTGGCTTGATGTAAAGGTTGTGTAACTGATGTCTCTGCATGTGCTGGTCTGGATGAGGCGAGTCAGGACAGGTTCCAGCCGTCAGCACTCAAACTCACAGATGAGAGGGGTGAAAATTAGATCGAGATATTTATAACCACAGCGCTGGCCCCTTCATCTCTGTAGTCAGGGATCTCTTTTGGGAGCAGGTGTATTTTAAAATGCATTTCATGTGGATCAGGGTGGAAATGTCTGATGTTTTTTTCAGGTATTTTGCACGTTTCATGCAGATTCCATCATCTGAAGTCATACTTCCTTTCACCCCCTCACTTACTGGGTTCATTTATGACATCAGTGGCCATCTCCAAGACAACAGCAATGAATTCTGAACAGATCTATTAACAGTAGCGCAAATGCCTTGCCACATGACTTCAAAGATTAGGACGCCAACTAAAGGTCCCACAAGATTAATATGACCCTTCTCCCATCACAAGCAGCTGCTTAACCTCTGTGAATATTTGTTGTTCTTGTTATGGCTAGAGCTGATTTCCAGTGTTTGTATTTTGAAGGTTAATTTGTTGTTGATCTTTTAGTTTGCAGCTTTTCTGATCTTCGCTGCAATAAAAATAAACACAAATCTAAAATTAATCTATTAGATATTTGTGCA
The DNA here is from genome assembly GCA_018749465.1 of Paracanthobrama guichenoti. Classification (NCBI taxonomy): domain Eukaryota; kingdom Metazoa; phylum Chordata; class Actinopteri; order Cypriniformes; family Gobionidae; genus Paracanthobrama; species Paracanthobrama guichenoti. Next base: position 5,048,069 of record CM031959.1, read on the forward strand.
CAGGAACACACACTTACCCTGCCTGTTTTGATTACATAGATAAATGATACAGGAAAAAAACACACGTCATCTGGAAAAGTGATGTACACATCACAACATAAGACAAAAACAACCCAGGAGAGGAGAAAGGTTTAGTGGCAGTGTGAAGGGCTATTTATTTACATGTGAACACATACAGCTCGTAAGCACTAATGAGTTAAGAAGACACTATTATGCTATGTAAACTCTAATCAGGTAGTGTATGTCCAGCTCTGTGGGCCAGAATGATGTCATGCCATCTGTGTGGAATCGTGATCTGTGATGTAGCGTCATGCAAACAGTGCTCCCGCGAGAGAGATGAAATATTGATAGCTGCCATAGGGAGTTCATAGAAGAATAAAGCAGTTGAACAATTCAACCTTAATGCAGGCCTGTCCGCTGCTGTCATGGAGAGAAGGGTTAGAGAGTCAAAGATGTCACTTCATGGTACCATTACCACAAATCCCATGTTTTGTTTATTTGATTGTTTGTTTTTTGTGGGCTCTATTATTTTCTAACATGAAACATGAACCTAGCAAGGATAGTAGCTTGTTTTAAAAGCATAAAATGTCTGTATCGCCCTTTAAAATGGTAATTTTGGTCTTTCCTTCCTCAGATGTCTTCCCACCCTTCTCAACTACATCCAACAATTAAAATCTAACAGTAATGTCATAATTTTGCTATAATCTGTTGAATTGATACACACTCACCTAAAGGATTATAAGAAACACCATACTAATACTATGTTTGACCCTGTTTCGCCTTCAGAACTGCCTTAATTCTACGTGGCATTGATTCAACAAGGTGCTGAAAGCATTCTTTAGAAATGTTGGCCCATATTGATAGGATAGCATCTTGCAGTTGATGGAGATTTGTGGGATGCACATCCAGGGCACGAAGCTCCCATTCCACCACATCCCAAAGATGCTCTATTGGGTTGAGATCTGGTGACTGCGGGGGCCATTTTAGTACAGTGAACTCATTGTCATGTTCAAGAAACCAATTTGAAATGATTCGAGCTTTGTGACATGGTGCATTATCCTGCTGGAAGTAGCCATCAGAGAATGGGTACATGGTGGTCATAAAGGGATGGACATGGTCAGAAACAATGCTCAGGTAGGCCGTGGCATTTAAACAATGTCCAATTGGCGCTAAGGGGCCTAAAGTGTGCCAAGAAAACATCCCCCACACCATTACACCACCACTACCAGTCTGCACAGTGGTAACAAGGCATGATGGATCCATGTTCTCATTCTGACTCTACCATCTGAATGTCTCAACAGAAATCGAGACTCATCAGACCAGGCAACATTTTTCCAGTCTTCAACTGTCCAATTTTGGTGAGCTCGTGCAAATTATAGCCTCTTTTTCCTATTTCTACTGTAGATGAGTGGTACCCGGTGGGGTCTTCTGCTGTTGTGGCTTCACAAATGCTTTGCTGCATACCTCGGTTGTAACGAGTGGTTATTTCAGTCAAAGTTGCTCTTCTATGAGTTTGAATCAGTTGGCCCATTCTCCTCTGACCTCTAGCATCAAGGCATTTTCACCCACAGGACTCCCGCATACTGGATGTTTTTCCCTTTTCACACTATTCTTTGTAAACCCTAGAAATGGTTGTGCGTGAAAATCCCAGTAACTGAGCATATTGTGAAATACTCAGACCGGCCCGTCTGGCACCAACAACCATGCCACGCTCAAAATTGCTTAAATCACCTTTCTTTCCCATTCTGACATTCAGTTTGGAGTTCAGGAGATTGTCTTGACCAGGACCACACCCCTAAATGCATTGAAGCAACTGCCATGTGATTGGTTGATTAGATAATTGCATTAATGAGAAATTGAACAGGTGTTCCTAATAATCTTTTAGGTGAGTGTATAATTGAGTGTATAATTGAAAAAAAAAAGTATTAAATATTAAACTATTTTTATGCACACCCTTGTTAATGCATATAAATAAATAACATTTCCTTTGGGAGCATGATGGGAAGACAAAAAATTAATTCATTTTTTTTTTTCATTTGTAATGACTGCAATCATATTTTTTTTTTTGACTGCATTCATCAAACTTGAGCATTCAACCCTGATACCTAAGTTACTGCAAGACATTATATTTGTATTAAATATTTAATTTAATTTATTATATTAAATATTTTATTTAATATACAAATTATTTATATTTTATTTAATTATATTCATATTTGATCAAATTATTTATATTTTAATTATTTACTATTTAAAAGTGTATCAATAATTACTTACCCAAACTAGATAGCTCAATGATATATTAATTTAGACTAAATTCTGAATTCTAATATATACTATATTTATACATTATATTTAATACTTTTGTTACATTTTTTAATGTATTTCTTTAATACCATTTTTATGTCTTAATTTTAAAAAGTATTGAAAACCTGAGGTTAAATTGTTTGACCACCTGAGTTTGATGGTCAACCATTCCTGAGGGTAATGGACTTCCTTTCACTGGCCATTTGTTAAAAAAACAAAAAAACAACCTGTTTTCTCCTACATTCATAGAAAGTGTAAAAAAGACAAAGATTGGTCTTACAAACTCCAAAGCAAGAGGTGATTACTGAACAGCATCAGTTCATTCACTATAATGCCTCAACAGTTCATTCACTATAAAGCTCCTTGGTGTAAGCATGTGAAAGGCTTCATAAAAAATTTCTGTAACTTTTTTTTTTCCAAATTATTGACAGTGTTTTGTTTGTTTCTGCAGTGAGGCACAGAGTCAACCAATCTTCTGCTGTGCACATTGAGCACATTGAAAGGAGGGGAGACGTGGAAGAGAGGAGTAAAGAAGAGAGAGCGAGAGGGAGAGAGAGAGGGAGAGAGGGAGAGAGGGAGAGAGGGTGGCCTGCCTGATGGCAGAGAGCTGGATGTCCCAGTGAGGCCAGGTTGGACGGGAGGTCATGGGGTCGTTTACGCTGGGGAAGGCTGCTTCCCTGGAGCTGATGCTGGACGCCTGCATTCATGCATTTGGTGAGTGAACACTAAAATGGCAAAACTATAATTTTTCATCAAGTACCAACAGATTTGCTCTGTTGCTAGATCTTACGTTTATGCAAATTAATTAATTGATTATATTAATCACCGTAATTGATGCCATTATGGGATACTTTGATTGTGTATATGATTATTGAGCTCTGCTTAATCACAGACAGTTGCTGATAACTATACTTAAAATGAATGAACATTAATAACTGAAATTGATCATTGTCATAGTTTTATCTTATTAATCACTCAGCATATTATTAATTACTGCTCTTGTTATTAATCCATGTCATTGATTGTTTACTGATATCCTCCATTAGATTTTTATATCTAATTTTTCTTATATCTGTTATACTGTACCTCATCCATCCATCCTTTATCTTCTGCTTATCCGGGGCCAGGTCGCGGGCTCAACAGTCTAAGCAAAGACGCCCAGACTTCCCTCTCACTAGCCACTTCCTCCAGCTCTTCCGGGGGAACCCCGAGGCGTTCCCAGGCCAGCCGGGAGACATAATCCCTCCAGCGTGTCCTAGGTCTTCCCCGGGGCCTCTTCCCGGTGAGACATGCCCGGAACACCTCCCTGGGAAGGCATCCAGGAGGCATGCGAAATAGATGCCCGAGCCACCTCAACTGGCTCCTCTCGATGTGGAGGAGCAACGGCTCTACTCTTATCTCCTCCCGAGTAACCAAGCTTCTCACCCTATCGCTAAGGGAGCACCCAGCCACCCTGCGGAGAAAGCTAATTTCGGCTGCCTGTATCCGGGATCTTGTCCTTTCAGTCATGACTCACAGCTCATGACCATAGGTGAGAGTAGGAACGTAGATTGACCGGTAAATCGAGGGCTTTGCCTTACAGCTCAGCTCCTTCTTCACCACGACAGCCGGGGCCGGGGTACATCGACCGCATTACTGCAGAAGCTGCACCGATCCGTCTGTCAATCTCCCGTTCCATCCTTCCCTCCCTTGTGAACAAGACCCCAAGATACCTGAACTCCTCCACCTGAGGCAGAAACACTCCACCAACCTGAAGTGGGCAAGCCACCCTTTTCCGACTGAGAACCATGGCCTCTGATTTGGAGGTGCTGATTCTCATCTCAGCCACTTCACACTCGGCTGCAAACCGTCCCAGTGCACGCTGAAGGTCCTGGTCTGAGGAGGCCAACACGACAACATCATTCGCAAAAAGCAGCGATGAAATCACGTGGTCCCCAAACCGGACACTCTCCGGTCCTTGGCTGCGCCTAGAAATTCTGTCCATAAAAATTATGAACAGAACCGGTGACAAAGGGCAGCCCTGCCGGAGTCCAACATGCACCGGGAACAAGTCTGACTTACTGCCGGCAATATGGACCAAGCTACTGCTCCGGTCGTACAGGGACCAAACAGCCCTAAGCAAGCGGCCCCAGACCCCGTACTCCCAGAGCACCCTCCACAGGACGCCACGAGGGACACAGTCGAATGCCTTCTCCAAATCCACAAAACACATGTGGATTGGTTGGGCAAACTCCCATGAACCCTCCAGCACCCTGGAAAGGGTATAGAGCTGGTCCAGCGTTCCATGACCGGGACGAAAACTCCACTGTTCCTCCTGAATCCGAGGTTCCACTATCGACCGAATTCTCGTCTCCAGTACCCTGGCATAGACTTTCCCAGGGAGGCTGAGAAGTGTGATTTCCCCCTGTAGTTGGAACACACTCTCCGGTCCCCCTTCTTGAAAAGAGGGACCACCACCCCGGTCTGCCAGTCCAGAGGCACTGTCCCCAACCGCCATGTGATATTGCAGGAGCGTGTCAGCCAAGACAGCCCCACAACATCCAGAGACTTGAGGTACTCAGGGCAGATCTCATCCATCCCCGGTGCCTTGCCACCGAGGAGCTTTTTAACTACCTCGATGACTTCAGCCCGGGTGATGGACGAATCCACCTCTGAGCCCTAAGCCACTGCTTCCTCAATGGAAGACGTGTTGGTGGGATTGAGGAGATCCTCGAAGTATTCCTTCCACCGTCCGACGATATCCCCCGTTGAGGTCAACAGCTGCCCATCTCCACTGTAAACAGTGTTGGTAGGGCACTGCTTCCCGCTCCTGAGGCGGCAAACGGTTTGCCAGAATCTCTTCGAGGTCAACCGATAGTCATTCTCCATGGCCTCACCAAACTACTCGTGCTGCAGTCCGCTTGGCCTGCCCGTACCTGTCAGCTGCCTCGGGAGTCCCACAAGCCAACCAAGCCCGATAGGACTCCTTCAGCTTGACGGCATCCCTTACATCCGGTGTCCACCACTGGGTTCAGGGATTTCCGCCTCGACAGGCACCGGAGACCTTACGGCCACAGCTCAGAGCGGCCGCGTCGACAATGGAGGTGGAGAACATGGTCCACTCGGACTCAATATCTCCAGACTCCCTCGGGATCCGGTCGAAGCTCCATCGGAGGTGGGAGTTGCAGAACGTTCCCAACAGACCCTCACAGTACGTTTGGGTCTCCCGAGTCTGTCTAGCTTCCTCCCCCGCCATCAGATCCAACTCACCACCAGGTGGTGATCAGTTGACAGCTCTGCCCCTCTCTTCACCCGAGTGTCCAAGACATACTGCCGGAGGTCAGATGAGACGACCACAAAGTCGATCATCGACCGCCGGTCTAGGGTGTCCTGGTGCCACGTGCACTGATGGACACCCTTATGCTTGAACATGGTGTTTGTTATGGACAAGCCATGACTAGCACAGAAATCCAATAACAGAACACAGCTCGGGTTCAGATCAGGGGGGCCGTTCCTCCCAATCACGCCCCTCCAGGTTTCACTGTCACTGCCCACGTGTGCATTGGAGTCCCCCAGTAGAACAATGGAGTCTCCAGTTGGAGCACTTTCCAGCACCCCTCCCAGAGACCCCATGAAGGCTGGTACTCCGCACTGCCGTTCGGCCTGTAGGCACATACGACAGTGAGAGACCTATCCCCTACCCGAAGGCACAGGGAAGCGACCCTCTCATTCACCAGGTTGAACTCCAAGACATGGCGGCTGAGCTAGGGGGCTATAAGCAAACCCACTCCAGCCCGCCGCCTCTCACCATGGGCAACTCCAGAGTGGTAAAGAGTCCAGCCTCTCTCAAGAAGTGTGGTTCCAGAGCCCAAGCTGTGCGTGGAGGTGAGCCCGACTATCTCTAGCCGGTACCTCTCAACCTCCCGCACAAGCTCAGGCTCCTTCCCCGCCAGCGAGGTGACATCCACGTCCCTAAAGCCAGTTTCTGTGTCCAGAGATCGGGTTATCGGGGGCCTAGCCTTCGACTGTTGCCCAATCCACTATGCACTGGCCCCATATGATCCCTCCTGCTGGTGGTGAGCCCACGGGAGGGTGGCCCCACGACGCTCATTCGGGCTGAACCCGGCCGGGCCCCATGGGGGTAGGCCCGGCCACCAGGCGCTTGCATACGAGCCCCAACCCCGGGCCTGGCTCCAGGGTGGGGCTCCGGCTACGCCATGCCGGGAGACGTCTCGGCCCTGGTTTAAATTTTTCTTATATTGGGTTTGTGAACTGCTCTTAGTCTGGCCCATCACCAAGGACCTGTTTGCCTTGGGAGACCCTACCAGGGGCATATAGCCCCAGACAACATAGCTCCCAGGGTCATTCGGGTACTGTACTGGACCTCATATCATATCTATATTTTTGAGCTGCTATTAAATCTGCCATATACAAAAAATGTGTTCCTCTCTTTCTCCATTACTCACATTCTATTTTTTCACATATTATTATTTTTATATTATTGTTATATTATATCTATATTTCTTATAATATAATATTTATCCCTCGTTCTGTGACTGTCTCTCTCTGTTATAGATGATGAAGGAGAGCTGCATGACAATCAGCTTCCTCGAACCCTTCTGTTGATGCATCGCTGGTATGTGTCCTCCACCGAGCTTGCTGGGAAACTTCTGCTTACATATCCTGTGGCAGACCAGTATGAGTGTGTGTGATGTTCCAGTAGATATCTGCTTTTAAGGGTGTGTGATGTTAGGTCTCTCAGTAGATACCAAGTGGCATCTCTAAGGAAATGATGCTAGTCCAAGCTTTTCTTAATCATAATTGTAATTAGTTTAGACCCAAGAAACATTGAAATGTTTTACGTGAAAGTGTGCGTCAGCTATCTTTCTTGTAAATAAATGTCACTTGAATGAATGTTATTGTAATGCAATGCCATTCATTCGTTGCAAAGCTGTATAAATCTGTGTGCATATACATCCATTCCATTCATTCTCCAGCATGTTTAATTCTCCTTAACTCTCTATCACGTATCGTGACTGTCGGGGAGATGACTGCCAGCGGACACGACTGAAGATCTGTTATTTAATGAGGTAAATAAAAACAGCTTCCGTTTAACAAGATAAACAATCCATTTATCCCCCATGAGTTTCTTCGGAGCGATTTAAGGTGTTTATTTGCATTGCTAAGCAGCAAACCCGTGGCAGAGCATGTTGTGAGGAGGCTATTATTTAGTTTTTTTTAATTCCCCTTCTGTTCTTCCTCTTTTTCTCCGGAGGCTGCGTGACTGTCGCCTGCACTCAGCATTAAGAGTGATGATGTCACAAGGACAGGCGTCGCTGCTTCAAATGGACATTTGTCCACAGTGGACAGTTTGTGTTTTAGCGCACAGCAAAGAATGAATCAGCGTTTCGTCCATCCATTATTCATCTCCTCAGGCCACCTTTCCTTTCTTCTCTATTCACATCTGTCTGCCTGTTTTCGGATCTTCCGCTCAGCCTCCATTAAAACCACAAGCTTTCATTTAGGATCTCAGGAATTGTTTTGAATAGACAATATAATAATCTGGGAATCAGAATCTTTTTGAAAATTTAAAACTGAATAAACACGGTTTTAAACAGGTTTTATATTTTTTGAAAACTTTTAGATAAGGAAGTGTAAAATGAATATGGATATTTAAGATTTCTAGGTCACAAGTAAATTGCATTGACCATGTGCACAACATTTTCTCTGGATCATGTTGGAGAACATGATCATCGAGTTTTACACAAACTGGAGTTTATGCAGTTCATCTTTGAAGCAAAAAGGAAAACAAATACCAAGACATTCTGAAATGCATGTTAATGTATCAGTTTGACTTTCAATTTGATATACTAATATATAATACATAATATAATTGGCAATTTAAATAATTGTATTAAATTAGACACAAATTAAAGACATTTGTGTAATTTTTCAGTTATCAGTGTACATTTTGAGGTGTTGTGTAAAGGTTGAATGCCCAATGACCTTCTGACCCCTGCTCTCATTGGTCTCACGAATATGCACCGTTACACAATACAAACACCCTTGGGTTGTTACCTCCTAACTGAATTATATCACTCTGACTCATGCTGGGCACACATTCCAGCTAATGTTTATGTCTTTAAAAAAAAAAAAAAAAAAAAAAAAAGCAAGAAAAGGAATGTGTTTTTATGTCTCAGTGCCCTTAGTGAGTCCGGCAGTCAAAAACATCTACATAATTAATGATAAACGGCATGCATCTGACATAAATACGCTTCATCCGTTCCTTTCTCCGGGGACTCTGAGAGTCACCAAAACAAAAACATCACAAAATGAAGGAGGCCAGTGTTTTGTAAAACTGCATCCTGTTGGGGGAAAAGTAACCTTACTGGATTTTAAAAGTATTCTTGATTATTTACTGGCTATATCCAATCGGGCTTGAGTTGTTGCTGTGTTTCGGCACAGGAAATCAACTACTTCCCCACATAAACAAGACCTATGCATATGAAGCTAAGGGACAATTGTGCATAAATGGGGATGTCTGGTAGAACTACATTAACAAAACAACTATAGTTATACCATTTATATATATATATATATATATATATATATATATATATATATATATATATATATATATATATATATATATATATATATATATATAATATATATATATATATATATAAAATATATATATATATATATATATAAAAAATATATATATATATATATATATATATATATATATATATATATATAAAATATATAAAATAACGTGCCATGGTGCACTACTGATTTTCTTATGTTTTTAAAAAAATCTCATGCTCACCAAGTCTGCATTTCTATGATCAATACAGTAAAAACAGTAAAAACCATAATGTTGAGAAATATTACAATGTAAAACGTTTTTTTATTTTAATCTATTTTTAAATGTATTTTATTCATTTGATGGCAAAGCTGAAATTTCAGCAGCCATTACATCAGTCTCCAGTGTCACATGATCCTTCAGAAATCATTCTAATATTCTATTTTGGTGCTCAAGAAACATTAGTATTTTGTTTAATGTTTTGGGCATATACACAATCTGTCAATTTTGCCCTAATTTTCCAAAATATTGTAGCACATTGGATGCACCGCCTTTAACATCAACAACAAAAGAGGAGAAAAACAGGAAGCATTAAGCATTATTTTAAAGATAATTTTGTGCAGGATTAAATAGTTAGTTATCTTTATAATTATTATTGTATATTTGCATTTACTGTTGTTTTTTCTCTGTTGTCTGAAACCTATGATAGACCTGGGTTGCATTTTTGGTTCAAAACATACCAGCTGAGAACCACAACTTAAAAATACCATGAAGCACCTAACCACTATGTTGCTGCATATAAATATGGTAATCCTTGCATCAAAAGTATCATCTTATGTACCATCGCTGTACCATGGTGCCGCCTCAGTATTTTTTGTAAGGGTAAGATGAGTTTAATTAACACAGACAGCAAACCAACAAAACAAATGTTTGCAGAGTTGTGAGCTGTTTCTATGTTTTGCGTTTGTGGTCTAGACAAACTGTGCTTCAAGGTTACATTTTCCCACAAGTAAGTATGGTGATGATGTGTTTGAACATTTTCTCAAGGCTGCAGTTTCAGATGTTACCTGACAACAAAAATAATTAAACATGGCAGCTAGAACAGCACTGATAGGAGCTTCCATTTTAAAACTGATGTTTACGATTATGTGATTATGTGATTGGACAAGCAATACATTAATCTGCAGTTTAAATTGACAGATTGTCCCGTGGTCACGTTTGAGGTGAGAGGAGATCCGGCTTTTGCTGTTGCAGCTCCTGTACTTTGGAATGAACTGCCCTTATCTATAAAATGCCCATTATGTTGACACTTTCAAAAGTCTAATGACTTATTTCTTCTGGCCTTTGGCATTTGATTAAGTCTGAGAAATGTGAGCGAATTGCTGTATGATGGATGACTTGACTGTTGTTGTAATTTATTGTTATCATCTTTGTAATAATTTTAGAGTTTTATGCTATATTTATGTACGGCACTTTGGTCCATTCTTATGGTTTTGAAAGTGCTTTATAAATAAAAGGTTGAGTTGAGTTGCAACTTGTAGGTTGCCTTTTTTTGCTGAAATGTAAATGAGTTTGTGAAATGACAACAAAATCAAGTGAAGTAGAAAAAAATATAAAAACATTGTCTCAAAAACCATTTGTGCTCTTTGATAAACACTTAAAAGAAAGTTCAATGTAATTTGCAATTTTCAAAACTGTGTGTGTAGGTACTGGATAGCTGAATTCCCTGCAGAGTTTGATCTGGATCTAGGTTTGATCCGTCTTACAGAAGAATTTCGAGATGCAGCCGCTCAGCTGGGTGGTGCCGAGCACATTAAACTACTTGACATTTCTACAATGTGAGTGTTGTTGCAACACACAAACACTCACAGCATGCAGATCATTGACTGTGTCATTACTATTGACCTATTTAGCTTTAATCATGACTACTGTTTTGATTGAAATGAAAATGCATTGCTATGAATTCAAACGTTGCCCTTTTATAGAATAATAACTTGACACTAATGAGCATGTGTTTTAATCACTGATTCAGATTATGTGGAAATGATTGCATAGAGCATTATGCACCTGTCACTTGTCCTTTAACACTGAATAGCATTTTAAGTTTCACATATTATAATTTTCTTGTGATTATGACAGATGTCTTGTCGTATTGAGCCTAAACAATTGTTTTTGTCTACAGTGACTTTATATAGGAAATGTTCCATTTTCTTAATATTATGTTCAAGTAACATTGTTATTGTTATTTTTTAGAGAATAATATAATCCAGAAATAAAACTCAAAATTAATTGGTTTGAGTAGAGCCAACTCAAACAAGTTAGTTCAAGCAAATTAACTTTCATGAGTATTTAGATCTTTCTTTTTCTTTTGAGTTCTCAAAACTGACACATTTTAAGAAATCTGAATTGTTTCATTGTTTTGAGTTTTATGAACTTGTTTCTTTTCACTTAGACTAACTTAAATTTAACCGAAACTGGGCTGGGATTTCTATTTCCCAGCATGCTTTGCCATGACACTCAAAAGGGACAGTAAATGCCACAATTAAGTGTTATATGAGTGTTATTTTTTTTGTGCGAGATTAACATTAAGTGGGAGACTTGGTTGTGTTTAATGTTTTGTTACGCTATAGTTTAGAAGAGTTTATGTTATGATGTTGTTGTTTTTTGTAGGATTGCCATCATGTTGACGAGTGGAACATGAGTTTAGTTTGAGAACAGATATACAGTACACTCACCTAAAGGATTATTAGGAACACCTGTTCAATTTCTCATTAATGCAATTATCTAAACAACCAATCACATGGCAGTTGCTTCAATGCATTTAGGGGTGTGGTCCTGGTCAAGACAATCTCCTGAACTCCAAACTGAATGTCAGAATGGGAAAGAAAAGTGATTTAAGCAATTTTGAGCGTGGCGTGGTTGTTGGTGCCAGACGGGCCGGTCTGAGTATTTCACAGTCTGCTCAGTTACTGGGATTTTCACGCACAACCATGTATAGGGTTTACAAAGAATGGTGTGAAAAGGGAAAAACATCCAGTATGCAGCAGTCCTGTGGGTGAAAATGCCTTGTTGATGCTAAAGGTCAGAGGAGAATGGGCCTACTGATTCAAGCTGATAGAAGAGCAACTTTGACTGAAATAACCACTCGTTACAACCGAGGTATGCAGCAAAGCATTTGTGAAGCCACAACACGCACAACCTTGAGGCGGATGGGCTACAACAGCAGAAGACCCCACCGGGTATCACTCATCTCCACTACAAATAGGAAAAAGAGGCTACAATTTGCACAAGCTCACCAAAATTGGACAGTTGAAGACTGGAAAAATGTTGCCTGGTCTGATGAGTCTCGATTTCTGTTGAGACATTCAGATGGTAGAGTCAGAATTTGGCGTAAACAGAATGAGAACATGGATCCATCATGCCTTGTTACCACTGTGCAGGCTGGTGGTGGTGGTGTAATGGTGTGGGGGATGTTTTCTTGGCATACTTTAGGCCCCTTAGTGCCAATTGGGCATTGTTTAAATGCCACGGCCTACCTGAGCATTGTTTCTGACCATGTCCATCCCTTTATGACCACCATGTACCCATTCTCTGATGGCTACTTCCAGCAGGATAATGCACCATGTCACAAAGCTCGAGTCATTTCAAATTGGTTTCTTGAACATGACAATGAGTTCACTGTACTAAAATGGCCCCCACAGTCACCAGATCTCAACCCAATAGAGCATCTTTGGGATGTGGTGGAACGGGAGCTTCGTGCCCTGGATGTGCATCCCACAAATCTCCATCAACTGCAAGATGCTATCCTATCAATATGGGTCAATATTTCTAAAGAATGCTTTCAGCACCTTGTTGAATCAATGCCACGTAGAATTAAGGCAGTTCTGAAGGCGAAAGGGGGTCAAACACAGTATTAGTATGGTGTTCCTAATAATCCTTTAGGTGAGTGTGTATGCTAAATGTATTATATTGCTGTCCTCATTTAGCAAGTGCTATGCTAATGCTACCAAAGCATTGTGTAACCAATTAGCAAGGTGGCATTTATTGATTTAGCTAGTTAAAGTCAAGTTTTCACTACTAAAAATTTGAGATTACATGTATGAATTAGCTTATTCAAATAATTCAAGTTCAGAACAATTCAAATGTATGATTACAAAATAAAAAGTGCAAGTTCTGCTTGCTTACACAACTGATTGCCTCTTTTTTTTTGCCAACTTTTTTGGCAGTGTATGAATGAACATAAAACAGTGAAAACATGTTTGTCCCTTCAGCCCCTCGTATGACTGGATGCGTAAACTGACTCAGCGAAAGAAGCAGGTGAAGAAGGGCAAAGCGTCACTGCTGTTTGATCACCTGGAACCCATTGAGTTGGCCGAACATCTCACCTTCTTAGAGTACAAGTCCATCAGGAGGATATCGGTTAGTGTGCACAGTGGAAATGGAAAAATAGAGTGTTTCTTTCACCTGGGAAAGCCGGCAGCTGTAGAGGAGTTGCGTCAGTAAAGATAATGTGTGTGTGTGTTTGTTTTTGTGATATAGAAAGAAAAAGACTATGCATATGAGAACACACTTTAGTTCTCTTATCAGCTCTGATAATTTTTTCCATCGCCTGGCATTGTTATTCTTAGCAGCTAACCCTCAAGTATTTTATTTAGTTAACAAACATTCTTCCTTTATCCATTGCTCCCTTCTAAATCAGTGTTAAGCTTTGGAAAAAGAATGTGATAGAAGCTGTTAAAAGCCATGGCATATAAATCAAAAGTAGTTTGTTCTCTTTGTGTCTGCCAGTCTTTTTTGGTTTTTTATCTGTTTATTTAAATGAACCAGAACAATTCACTACAATGAATTGGACTTTCTAAAGGCACATATGTGAGAGTGGACCTGTTATCCACATATTTAACTAAATGTATATGTTTATTCAGCGATATGTTGTAACTTGATCACGCTGTATCTTTACTAGTTGCAAAATGTAACTTGTTACTGGAAAAGTTGTGCTTCTTTGAAAATAGCTGAACTGCTTTAATGTGACTAAAAAAAGCAGCAACACCGCTAACTTAACTACATTTTTCAAAGTATGAATATGTCTCAATATGTGTATGTCCTCAGTTCACAGATTACCAGAGTTACGTGATTCATGGCTGTCTAGTAGATAACCCCACATTAGAGCGCTCCATCGCTCTGTTTAATGGGATCTCTCAGTGGGTTCAACTGATGGTTCTCAGTAAACTCACCCCTCAGCACAGAGCAGAGGTCATCAACAAATACATCCATGTCGCACAGGTAAGAACATACATTTATCTTCATATCTGACAAAGATAGTCACATTAAGTAATATAAACTAGTAATAGAAGCAGACCAGAGCAGTTATCTAAGTTATTATCTATGTTGATGAAAGTTTATTAGCTTGTCTAAAAAGGATTGCAGTATTCCCAAAGCATCAATATAATATATAACCCCACCAGAGCAAGAAATAAATAAAACATATGAAAGTAAATCAAAGTATAGGAAATGCAATTAAATGTAACGTTATGTAAGGTAATGAAGCCCATGAAATGATTAAATAACTCATTACGAAAAGAAAAAAAAGCATCCTGGGTAGCACACTGATGCGAGGCGCTGTTTAACTGTACATTGATTTACGTAAATGCGAGACCCTTCACCCAGCAAACCAGTGCATTCTGAATGCAGCTAGATGACATTTCCAGGCCCTTTGATATGGTAATGTCTGCCAGCGGAAGAGTGCGAGGGAGCCGCCTGCCTGCTCTCACGCCGCCGGGGGTGTATGAAACGCCTCTATTGTGAAGAGTAGCCAGGCATCCCTTCAGTACAAAGCCTGTGCTTTTAGTATCTGTTTTAAGGCCTGCTGGGCATGATCTGTGTCAGCTAATAGATGTTAAGTGTTGAGCTGCCGAGTTTCTGGAGCTCCAGTAATAAAGGAGAGCTGTGCTTTTATGAGATCATCCAGCACTTGTGCAATTATACTGTAAAAGAAGAACCCTAGATCATATGTGAACTAATGGATCATATGTGAACTAATGGATCATATGTGAACTATTGGATCATATCTATCTGTCTATCTATCTATCTATCTATCTATCTATCTATCTATCTATCTATCTATCTATCTATCTATCTATCTATCTATCTATCTATCTATCTATCTGTCTGTCTGTCTGTCTGTCTGTCTGTCTGTCTGTCTGTCTGTCTGTCTGTCTGTCTGTCTGTCTGTCTGTCTGTCTGTCTGTCTGTCTGTCTGTCTGTCTATCTATCTATCTATCTATCTATCTATCTATCTATCTATCTATCTATCTATCTATCTATCTATCTATCTATCTATCTATCTATCTGTCTATCTGTCTGTCTGTCTGTATGTATGACGGTCTCTTTTTATCTCTTTCAGAAACTCCTCCACCTACAGAACTTTAACACACTGATGGCTGTGGTCGGGGGTCTGAGTCACAGCTCTATTTCCCGCTTGAAGGAAACTCATTCTCACCTCAGCCCAGAGGTCACCAAGGTGCAACAGTCACTGCAAAAACAGCTGTTTAGTTTCTCTAAGCATTATAAAGAACTCCCTTGTCCGTAAAGTCAAGTTGTCATTGGCGGCCAACTCCCAATGCTGAGGGAGTTGATGTCACGTTACCTTTGGGAAACATTTTAGACATAATCATACGGGAAATATCAGCAAAGTATTTCTAAAATGGATCAGAGAAGTGAAGCTGATACGAAAATTATTTGCAGATGTCACTTGGTTTAATGTTTTTTTATAAATATATTTTAGGTGGTAATTCAAATACCATTTTATGTGCTTATGTATATAGGAAAAATGCACTAATAAGAAAAACAAAAACAAATAGTCAGACATGTGATATCTAGAACGTATAACAGAATGAGTTAATTTCAGGAACTGTCATTTTCTCTTGCTATTGACAGATCTGGAATGAAATGACAGAGCTGGTTTCATCAAACGGTAATTATTGTGCTTACCGCAAAGCGTTCAGTGAAAGCGAAGGGTTTAAGATCCCGATCCTTGGCGTTCATCTGAAGGACCTGATCGCCGTGCACGTGGTCTTCCCGGACTGGGTGGAGGATGGGAAAGTGAACATCGTGAAGATGCAGCAGCTGTATCTCACCTTTAATGAGCTGGTGTCCCTGCAGAGTGCTGTGGCTCAGGTGGAGCCCAACATGGACCTGATCTACCTGCTCACTGTGAGTTCAGCTTACACATCTGTGGTCATAAATCTGCATGCACAGTTAAAGTCTGACAGCAGCACTGAATTACAGTGATTTTATCCCTTAGGGAAATGAGTGGTTTTAATTTAATTGTATGTCTGTTTGTGTAAAGCTGTCCTTGGATCTGTACTACACAGAGGATGAAATTTATGAGCTGTCCTTGCTCAGAGAACCCCGTAACCCCAAATCTCAGGTAAGATGATTGTACAGCCCATGAATGCATTAAATTGATCAAAAGTGACAGACATTTACAAAAGATTTGTATTTAAAATATTACTTGATGAAATAAATGCAGCCTTGATGAACATAAGATCTTTTTAAGCATTAAAACCCCAAACATTCAACATGTTTAGGTTATATAAGGGAAACATCTCATAAGATCTATCTGCCATTGATATTGTGGTCACAAAATATTGACTGGTTTCATCCTCTCTCTCAAAGAGTTTTTGCTGGAAAGGGTTTCTTTTGTAAAAATTTTGCACAGAACATAATCAGTTTTATAACATCATCCATGTCTTTCTGTAGCCAACATCACCCACAACACCCAACAAACCTCTGGCTCCACTGGACTGGGCCTCAGGGGTCACAACCAAACCAGATCCTTCAGTGGTCAACAAACACATAAGGAAGGTTGTGGATGTAAGTTATTGTCAAAAGCAATGCTCACAGACATTTGTGATATTGAAAACCTTTTCATGTTTTATATACTGTGAATTCAAATTATTCTCATAATTCTTCAAAGTCGCCAGCGATTGCTTTCTAGCTCCATAAAACCAGGTCAGGCTTTGACTATAAGGGGCTGATTATGTCAAGCATATTTCAGTGACTCCAAACTTCCTGAATGGTTTATTCAGATGAATCTGGTTATATGGTAGATTATATCAATGCACATATTTATGCCACATGCAAAGAATAGTCCAATCATTTAACAGAAGATGTATGTATTTAGCTTTTGCTCACTACAACACCGTCACTAAACTTGTGTTTTCCTGTTTTGTTTTTTTGCATGTAAAGTCTGTCTTTCGAAACTATGACCTCGACCATGACGGATATATATCTCAGGAAGACTTTGAGAGTATCGCTGCAAATTTCCCTTTCCTCGATTCCTTCTGCGTGCTTGATAAAGACCAGTAAGTAGGAAACGCACACACATGAAATGTGTGATTCTTGTAACAGACCCCTGCAGTGCCAAACTGCTAATAGCGTTTCTTGGCAAGAGCTGCTCATAGTCTGTGTCAATGATTCTTTATAAGCCTGGGCAGAGATTCAGTGATATTGGAGGAGACACATTTTCAGTACATCGTCTCCTTTCTGACAGGATCAGTGTAATGTGTCTGGAAATTCCTTAAAGGGTTCTTCTCAACCGTGCTAAATTCATAAGTATGGTTTATCGCTGCAAATGGCGCAGAGCATGGCACGCAGACTACACAACACAATGATGCAATATTTAAACAACAATAATACATTTTTAAAGAGCAGTAAAGTGCAGTGTTTTTGTGAATTTTGTGAAAATACAGCATATTTTTGAGCCTGATACTTTCTGTATACTTTCTGCATTTAAAATGTTTATGTATTTATTTTTAATGATCAGAGGTTAAAAATGCAGCATGTGTACAGTTTAGTCATTTCGGGACATGTAGCTGCTCAGTGTGGGTTACCTGCTGCACTGTTAAAAGGCTGAAGGTCATGCCTCCCAGTGAAGGACGCACAGCATCAGGCATGCAAAGACTCTCTCACACACTCAGAAATTCCCCAGGCATCCTCTGTGGTTCATCTTAGCAGTACAGCGCTCAAACCGCATTACTGGCGTGTGACTGCATGCATTTCTCCTGAGCTCCTGCACTCACACTAGTTCTATTCAGATTCTGCACCTGTTGTGACACAGGAAGAGCACTAGCACATAAAGAGTTATGTTGACTGCTTTATGAGCTGCATAGAGAATATCATGATGATCCCTTTCTGTTTTTGTACAGGGATGGATTGATCAGTAAGGATGAGATGATGGCGTATTTCCTGCGTGCCAACCCGCTGCTGCAGTGTAAGATGGGTCCTGGATTTATTCACAACTTCCAGGAGATGACCTACCTGAAACCAACATTCTGTGAACACTGCGCTGGATTTGTAAGAGCTGATTATATTAGGCTTTCCTTTCACATCAGCACAGTTGATAATGTAGATTTATTTCTCCTGTGCAACACTTGTGCAAAGATAGTAGAAGTTGTCTGAGGTGTTCAGCACTGTGAGTGTGTGCAGACAAGCACACCTAGCAGGAGCTGAGTTTACCACAATATCACTGAATCATGCAGACAGTTGAAAGGTTAAATCCAACCACGGTTGTAAGCAGTTTCTTACTAAAATTTTAGGTTATTTAAGTCACATTAAGTACATTTTATTGCCATTTTTCTCATTACAGGCCAAGTTGCTGACTGTTTAAAAAAAAAAAAATTAAACACTACCGTTCAGAAGTTTGGGGTCAGTAACATTTTTGTTTTATTTTTAAGACATTAATACTTTTATTCAACAAGGAAGCATTTATTATGTTACAAGATTTCAAATGAATTCTGCTTTCTTTACTTTCTATTCATCAAAGAATCTAGAAAAATGTATCTTGGTTTCCACAAAAATATTAAGCTGCACAGCTGTTTTCAACATTGATAATAAGATGAAATGTTTCTTGAGCAGCGAATCAGCATATTAGACTGATGCTGAAAATTCAGCTTTGCCATCACAGGAACAAATTACATTTAGAATAGAAAACATTTTAAATTGTAAAAATAATTCATAACTTAGCTGTTTTACTATATTTTTCAAATAAATGCATCATTGGTGAGCATAAGAAAAAAATGACTGACTCCAAACATTTGAGCGGTAGTATATTTATATACAATGGATAATGTTTTTGGATTATGTTACTAAATATCAAAAAAAGTGGGGATTTATTTTTACAAACATAAGACAAACACCCAAATATAAAACAACATATTAATAATATAATGTATAAAAAGAACAAAATATTTTGACCAAGGTGACAACCGGCCCTACACACACACGTAAGATTTGTACAAAATCTTGTCTTTCCTAGTAAATGCATTACATTTCCTGTTGGTATAGTGCCGAATATTGTATGCTGATGAACTTTAGAGTGTGTATACACTACAGTGAGTGTTCAGTCATAGTCACTGCTGCTCAGATTGTTCTGTATTTATACAGATGGTTAGACAGGAATCCGCTGAGTTAACACACACATTCTTTTAAACAGACTTTCAGACACGCACACAAAATCACCTTCTCTCATGCTGTATTGCACAGGAAGGGTGCAACGTGTGAAAGTATCCTGTTTATTACACATGGTTCTGTGTACAGAAAACCATGAACTCAAATACAAATAAACCTGCAGCTTCATTCCCTAATTTATATTTACTCATATGCTTCTCTCTCTCCGTTTTGTCCTCTTCATGCCCTTCCTCTTCACCCCGTGGTCTATGTTTTCAGCTCTGGGGAATTATTAAACAAGGATACAAGTGCAAAGGTAAAAAATAAATAAATAGATCAGATCACAATAGATGTTGATGCTTGAGCGGGCCACTGTTCTTGTAAATTCACTACTAGTTTCTTTTTCTTTTCAGTTATTTGAAATGAGTGGTTTGTTAAACATCCTGTTTCTATAAATCTGTCCCATGCATGTGTGTAAAAAAAAAAATTCAATAGTTAGTTTTTTTTTTTCTTATACAGTTCTCATTTATATATGTAGATAAATGTGCACTTTTGTTAAAATTTGAATCTTTTTGTTTTCAGACTGTGGAGTGAACTGCCATAAACAGTGTCGTGAGCTGCTGGTTTTGGCGTGCCGACGTCTCCCTCGGTCCACATCGCTGGGCAGCGTGTCTCCTGGAGTGCTTACACACAGCTCTTTACCCAGCAGCCCCAACCTACCCACCTGCAAAGGTGAAAACACACCTGTACAGTACATCACCAACCCGCTTTGTCACTATATGTGACCCTGGACCTCAAAACCAGTCATAAGGGTACATTTTTTGAAATTGATAAATAAATAAATAAGCAAGCAAGCTTTCCATTGATGTATGGTTTGTTAGGATATGACAATATTTGGCCGAGATACAACTACAAACCCGATTCCAAAAAAGTTGGGACACTGATTGATTTTAAAAATCATGGCATCAACACATCTCAAAAAAGTTGGGACAAGGCCATGTTTCCCACTGTGTGGCATCCCCTCTTCTTTTTATAACAGTCTGCAAACGTCTGGGGACTGAGGAGACAAGTTGCTCAAGTTTAGGAATAGGAATGTTGTCCCATTCTTGTCTAATACAGGCTTCTAGTTGCTCAACTGTCTTAGGTCTTCTTTGTCGCATCTTCCTCTTTATGATGCACCAAATGTTTTCTATGGGTGAAAGATCTGGACTGCAGGCTGGCCATTTCAGTACCCGGATCCTCCTCCTACACAGCCATGATGTTGTAATTGATGCAGTATGTGGTCTGGCATTGTCATGTTGGAAAATGCAAGGTCTTCCCTGAAAGAGACGACGTCTGGATGGGAGCATATGTTGTTCTAGAACTTGGATATACCTTTCAGCATTGATGGTGCTTTTCCAGATGTGTAAGCTGCCCATGCCACACGCACTCATGCAACCCCATACCATCAGAGATGCAGGCTTCTGAACTGAGCGCTGATAACAACTTGGGTTGTCCTTGTCCTCTTTTGTCCGGATGACATGGCGTCCCAGTTTTCCAAAAAGAACTTCAAATTTTGATTTGTTTGACCACAGAACAGTTTTCCACTTTGCCACAGTCCATTTTAAATGAGCCTTGGCCCAGAGAAAACGTCTGCGCTTCTGGATCATGTTTAGATATGGCTTCTTTTTTGACCTATAGAGTTTTAGCCGGCAACGGCGAATGGCACGGTGGATTGTGTTCACTGACAATGTTTTCTGGAAGTATTCCTGAGCCCATGATGTGATTTCCATTACAGTAGCATTCCTGTATGTGATGCAGTGTCGTCTAAGGGCCCGAAGATCACGGGCATGCAGTATGGTTTTCCGGCCTTGACCCTTACGCACAGAGATTGCTCCAGATTTTCTGAATCTCTGGATGATATTATGCACTGTAGATGATGATAACTTCAAACTCTTTGCAATTTTTCTCTGAGAAACTCCTTTCTGATATTGCTCCACTATTTTTGGCCGCAGCATTGGGGGAATGGTGATCCTCTGGCCATCTTGACTTCTGAGAGACACTGCCACTCTGAGAGGCTCTTTTTATACCCAATCAAGTTGCCAATTGACCTAATAGGTTGCAAATTAGTCCTCCAACTGTTCCTTATATGTATATATAACTTTTCCGGCCTCTTATTGCTACCTGTCCCAACTTTTTGGAATGTGTAGCTCTCATAAATTCCAAAATGAGCCAATATTTGGCATGACATTTCAAAATGTCTCACTTTCAACATTTTATATGTTGTCTATATTCTATTGTGAATAAAATATAAGTTTATGAGTTATGATTTGTAAATTATTGCATTCTGTTTTTATTCACAATTTGTACAGTGTCCCAACTTTTTTGGAATCGGGTTTGTATTTGAAAATCTGGAATCTGAGGGTGCAAAAAAAGTCCTTAGCAATGTATATGACTAATAATAATACATTTTGATACATTTACGGTAGGAAATTCACAAAATATCTTCATGGAACATGATCTTTACGTAATAACCTAATGAATTTTGGCATAAAAGAAAAATTTACAATTTTGACCCATACAATGTATTGTTGGCTTTTGCTACAAATATACCTGTGCGATTTATGACTGGTTTTGTGGTCCAGGTTCACATATGTAAATGAACAATTTACCTGGACAGAGAAATTCATGTTTATTTGTCAAGAACATTTTTGACAGCTCCAGGGCTTTTTGTGAAAACGGCAGTTTCTTTCAGTTTTCCCCTGCGTTAGGCTAAAACACTGGGCGAATTCCAGACTGAATTTTTTAACCATTGAAGGGCACTTCGGGAGGAGGACGCAGTTTTTAGGGGTGTTCCAAACCCTTCAGGAAAGGCCCTTCCACAAGTCAGTTAGCAAAAGGAACATGCTATGATCACTTCAAGGAAGTAATTTAATCTTTTATGGTCATGTGACCCAGGGTGACAAGTCCCCGCAATTCAGTTTGAATCTAGATGTGGCGGGGGAGTTGGCCTTAACGTATAAACATAATTATTCAAGTTGGTTTGTTTTGTTGTGATATACACTCACCTAAAGGATTATTAGGAACACCATACTAATACTGTGTTTGCCCCCCTTTCGCCTTCAGAACTGCCTTAATTCTACGTGGCATTGATTCAACAAGGTGCTGAAAGCATTCTTTAGAAATGTTGGCCCATATTGATAGGATAGCATCTTGCAGTTGATGGAGATTTGTGGGATGCACATCTAGGGCACGTAGCTCCCGTTCCAACACATCCCAAAGATGCTCTATTGGGTTGAGATCTGGTGAGTGTGGGGGCCATTTTAGTACAGTGAACTCATTGTCATGTTCAAGAAACCAATTTGAAATGATTCGAGCTTTGTGACATGGTGCATTATCCTGCTGGAAGTAGCCATCAGAGAATGGGTACATGGTGGTCATAAAGGGATGGACATGGTCAGAAACAATGCTCAGGTAGGCCGTGGCATTTAAACGATGCCCAATTGGCACTAAGGGGCCTATAGTGTGCCAAGAAAACATCCCCCACACCATTACACCACCACCACCAGCCTGCACAGTGGTAACAAGGCATGATGGGTCCATGTTCTCATTCTGTTTACGCCAAATTCTGACTCTACCATCTGAATGTCTCAACAGAAATCGAGACTCATCAGACCAGGCAACATTTTTCCAGTCTTCAACTGTCCAATTTTGGTGAGCTTGTGCAAATTGTAGCCTCTTTTTCCTATTTGTAGTGGAGATGAGTGGTACCCGGTGGGGTCTTCTGCTGTTGTAGCCCATCCACCTCAAGGTTGTGCGTGTTGTAGCTTCACAAATGCTTTGCTGCATACCTTGGTTGTAACGAGTGGTTATTTCAGTCAAAGTTGCTCTTCTATCAGCTTGAACCAGTCAGCCCATTCTCCTCTGACCTCTAGCATCAACAAGGTATTTTCGCCCACAGGACTGCCGCATACTGGATGTTTTTCCCTTTTCACACCATTCTTTGTAAACCCTAGAAATGGTTGTGCGTGAAAATCCCAGTAACTGAGCAGATTGTGAAATACTCAGACCGGCCCGTCTGGCACCAACAACCATGCCACGCTCAAAATTGCTTAAATCACCTTTCTTTCCCATTCTGACATTCAGTTTGGAGTTCAGGAGATTGTCTTGACCAGGACCACACCCCTAAATGCATTGAAGCAACCGCCACGTGATTGGTTGATTAGATAATTGCATTGAGAAATTGAACAGGTGTTCCTAATAATCCTTTAGGTGAGTGTATTACACTCATTTTTATCATGCATTTCACATTAAGTTTAAAAAAAGTTTCATAGGAATGTGTTTAATACTTTTTGTGTTTAATGCTTAACTACACACGCACACACAAACACACACAAAGCATATTTTAAAAACGTCATTATAAATGTGCATTTATTTGTATCATATTAAAATAAATAATAAGATATTCCTGTTGTCGCTGCCTAGCTTTGTTGTGGTAAAATTCCATGTGAAGCTAATGAGGAAATTATGTGGTCTTTCATTGCTCTCTTCGCCAAGTGCATTCCAAATAGCTTCATAATGACACAAGTGCCCGGCTCCCTCCAAAGTCCCCACTTTAAGGGCTCTGCCCTTTGGAGTGAATAGGGCATTGGGATGCTCACTTCCGATTGGAATTTGCCCTGTGTTCATCCAGTTTGAAATGTTGACTACAAACACTGAGGTTTTTCTGTTTTCATATTTTCTGTTGCACCATTCTCTCCATATTTATGATTCTTTATACTCTTTGAATTCTTGCACCCGGGAACAATACAAGTCGACACCATTATGACTAAAAATTTGCTAAGCATATCCATAGCAGGCTGGTAGGACTAGCCTTGGACGGCAGCATGCCCAGTGGATTATGGGTGTTAATAATGCACTGGGCATGCTGTGCTGGGCATACCTAGAAAGCCCCAGCCTTTCTAGGTAGCCAGGTTTTATTGAAAGCCTATTTTGCCAGCGGTGAAGTACCCTTTTAAAGTCTTGTTTTCTAAAAATATCTTTTTTTTTTCTAGTTTTAAGCATGAGTCAAAATTTAGAGAGAAAAACACATTTTGCAAGTAAATTGATCTTGTTTTAGGGATGTTTTAATGGAAAACAAGACACAACATTCCATTGATTTGCTTGATTATATTTCTGATCATTCTGAAAATATTGAAAAAAACATTCTCTTTGCTAACATTCTCTTGTCTTGTCATTGCACAGATGATGATGAGGTGTTTACATTCCCTGCTATGTCGCCATCGTCAGGCTCTGACCTGGAGGGAAAGTCTATCACTCTGATGACCGGTTCAGCCCAGCGCATCTCAGTGCGGCTCCAGAGAGCCACCACCAGTCAGGCCACTCAGACAGAACCCCTTTGGCCCGAGAACGGCTGGGCTGCTGTTGCTGACAGCGGGTCGCACACCTTCCCCAAAATGAGGTACAGGCCACACCGCAAAGCGTCCAAGAACAAAGGCTTTGCTCGTTGGGAGAATGACACACAGAGTTCAGCAGGGATGAGGAACAGCAGGAATTCACAGGAGCACAGCGAAGAGTCACAGCAGAATGGACTCACAGAACAACATATGAACAAAACCAGGACCTCTGAGGTATGATTGAACAAAATCCCATTTGAATTAAGAAGAAATTATCCAGTAGCTATTTAGAATACTTAAAACTTCAATGTGCTAGAAAAACATTTCCCAAAAACATGTTCTATGAGATGACAAAGATGACTCACACTTGTTTGAGCAGGAAGACCTTGTGAATCCCACAAACGACCTTCTTGTTTCACTGCTTTTCACTCCTTGCCTCTCTCAAGGCCCTTGAACATCTTGAAACTTCGCTCAGCCATTGCCATGGAAACGCCAAGGTTCTGCGGTCTGTAGGCCCCTTCTCTCATCGCTCTAGAGATAATCTTGATCAGAGGCAGCAGGGCCGAGAGCAACTCAGCACTCACACTGATGGGCCTACATATGGAGTAGTAGCACAAACCCGAGCAGGGCTCTAGGCTATTTTAGGACGTTGCAGACACCTTGTTTTGGGTTAAAATGCAGAGCATATGTCTGACCCGGTTTGTGTTGCCGTGTTTGTTAAATTCAGATCTTCTCTGTGTTATTTATAGAACAGGCTTTTAAAAAAAACCAGGGTCACTTTACACACAGGGATTAAACCGTTGACGCACATGTCAGTGTTACAATGCAGAATTGATTATTTTAGGTGAGCAGTTTATGAATACGCATGTTTAACTGTTTAGCATGTTGGTTTGGTTTTTAACCTTTTTAGGTGGAAATATAAAACTCACAATACTACATTCACATTTTTAAGGATAATAATTATAGTTTTTAATTATCTTTAATAACATTTTATATACCTGTTATGTATTTATTTACAATAAAAACTAATTTATTTCAGAAAAACATCTCCTGGGATGTTTTTTTAAAGTATGTTTTTACAAAGTCTCTTATACTGACTAAGACTGCATTCATTTGATCAAAGATACAGTAAAAATACTGTAAAATAGTTTATTTAAAAACAATTGTATTTGAATATATTTTTATTTTCTATTTGAGTACATTTTTTCTTGTGATGGCAAAGCTGAGTTTTCAGTCTTCAGTCACATGATCCTTCAGAAATCACTGTAATATGCTGATTTGTGCTCAAGACACATTTATCATTATCAATGTTGAAAGCATGATACATTATCTTCAGGATTCTCTGATGAATAGAAAGTTCAAAAGAACAACGTGTATTTAAAATGGATTTTTCTAACATTATAAATGTCTTTAATGCATTCTTGTTAAATAAAAATATGAATTTCTTTAACAAAAAGGGTAGCGTATGCGGTTACATATTCACCAGACAAATAAAATAAATTACTAAAACATTTTCATTTAATTTGTTTATTTTCTGAAGATCCACTGTGTGGCAAAAGTTCTAATAGTTAAAGAAAACTCCAGTAATATAATGACAATTTTTATTTATTTTTATTATTATTATTATTATTATTATTATTAGCAGTAGTAGTAGCAGTAGTAGTAGTAGTAGTAGTATTTACATTTTCTTAAGAAAATGTGATTGCTGTATGTCTTTGCAGAAGTTGCTTCCATGATTTTAGGATGTTGTGGGTAGTTGCCAGGGCGTTGCTATGTGGTCGCTAGGTTGTTCAGGGTGGTTACTAGGTGTATGCTTACTTCCCCAAGTCAATTAAATCCCAAAATCATATTAAAATTTAAGCTGCATGATTCTGGATGAATTGAGAATCACAATTTTTTTTTGTTTCAAACAAAGATCACGATTCTGAACAGTCAACTAAACAAAATAACAAAATAAGAGGTTCTGACAAAATGTAAATTGCTGCCATCTATTTGAAGTTTTTATTGAATATGAATGAATGATTCAATGACTCACTCATAAATACTTCTTTACTGGATGAATCAGCATTTCTGAACAAATCTCATGAATGAATGATTCAGTGACTAATTTGATTAAATGACAAAAACAAATTTGTCACCACCTACTGGTGTAACGATGTGATCAATAGTATCGTTATAAGTTACTTTCAAAAGGTGCTCTACTTTTTATATCCAAACTATAAACTTTTATCCAAGTACTTCTGTAAAAAAATAAGATTTGTAACAGAAATAATGATACTGTGTGGTTGAAAAGATGAGATCGCATGGGTATTTGAATCAAGATTGCGATCTTTTAAACGATTAATCGTGCAGCTCTAGCAAGAAGCACTAATTATTTTTCTCTAAACAAATGAGTCATGTGTCTTCATGATCTCCCACTGTGTGTTTTCAGATCAGCTGACTTGCCCGCTCGGTGGGCCCATGCAGGACACCCTGGACCCTGTCAGGACCAAGGCCCAGAGGGCTCTCCTCTCTAGGGGGTGTGCTGAGGTGCCTCATGCCTCCAGTGGATCAGGAATAGGGCCACTATTTCTACAGCCGCAGCAACAGAGGGGCGGCAAGCAACCCGCTGACTGAACTGGGGGAAGGGTTGCATCAAAGGAAAGGTCTCGGACTAAACAGAGAGTGACTGTGCTGTGTCCTGTGTATCAGACTGTAGCAGACAGGTTGGAAACCTAACTGAGAATCACTGGAAGCTGATGTGATGGATGCATCAGCATGATAATATAAATGTGTGAGAAAGAGGATTTAAGGTATGCCGTTGACGTGGTTTCAACGCATGCTCTGGTGTTTGTTCTCCAAAAACACTACGTGGAAAGGACACAATATTCAGGTTGTCGGAAGTTGAAGGTGGAACTGGCATGAGCGAAAAATTAAGAACTTATGTATGATAGAATATTCAAACACTACATTTATGTGTTACCCTGCAACACATGATCAGAAGTGGAAGGTACGTTGAGTTTTAAGACCCTTTACCCCAAATATAATAAAAAACATCTACACTCTTTCAAAGATTGGTTTGCACCAAAAGTTGTGTCTCCTGTGCTTCAGAACTAGACTAGAATCCATGAAGTAACATCAGGGTTGCCTAGTAACAGTGATAGATAATATAAGGTTGAAATGATCTTCATATACACACAAATTCAGAGACATAGATTCTGCAGATACAGGTGTGCCATCGGCCTGGTGTTTGTATGGCCTCTGTTGCTTAGTGCCAGATGAGTCCATCGAAAGTCCATCACCAAGGCAACGCAGCGTCCTTCAGCACCATATGTTGTGAAATAAGTTTGGCACAGATATTTCAGCTCAGTTAGAGCCCGAAGGGCTCAGACAGGACAGGCCACATACAATTATTTTTTGCAGACTGTGTGTGTATGAGAGAGAGTCAGAAAACCACACAGGTGGATCAACAGATCAAATAAGACAAACAGTGGTTATAGTGAGTCTTTGAGCCTATAGGATTAGATGCTCTTCTGGCACCACAGTTGTAGATTTAAAAGGCCCCATACTCACCCTCATCGCTTGTGAAACCCAAATGACTTGTTCTTCATGTGGACAGGGTTTTTTTTTTCTGGAGCTTAAACAGATGTTGGATGCTATTGACTTTCATTGTATAAAAGCTCACAAAAGAAAAAGTTGTATGGTTTGAAACAACATGTGAGGGAGTAAATGATTACAGAATGAATGTTTAGATGGCAGTGGCTCATGATATCCTGAAACCTTCATGCGTAGTACTGCAAGCGCTTACCTATTGCCAACGTCATTCTCCTTAGAGTATTCCAATACTGTGCTATTGATTCTGCTCTCATCTGTTTATGTCTGTGCTACTCAGTGTTTGAATTGTGTCAGAGATCAGAAGAGAGGTGTTGAACACAAAATTAATAAGTAATTTTTTTATATGATGTAGCACAGGCATGTCCAAACGCAGTCCTGGAGGGCCGCTGTCCTGCAGATTTTAGCTCCAACTTGCCTCAACTCACCTGCCTGAAAGTTTCTAGTATGCCTAGTAAGACCATGATTAGCTGGTTCAGGTGTTTGTTTGGTGGTGTATTTGGGGTTGGAGATGAACTCTGCAGGGGTGTGTTCCACTTCGCTTTTAGACATACACTCGCAAACATCCCTAAGCACTTCCTCTCAGGGGAATCCCTGCCACCATTTTGAAGCAAGTTCCACTTTGTCAAGTAGCGAGGGAAGTTTAGATAGGCCCTCATCCCCTCGAGCTCTATATCCCACAATTCAATTTGATTGTGACGGCATAGCAGTTCACGCTTAAATGTAGTGCATGATATATTAATTATTTTGAGAATGAATCACATAATAGTGTATAATATATTAATTATATTGAGATTTAACCACATAATACATGTAGCTACCTTATGTTCCGTCAATACCGTCATACTATTCATATTTTTTTGGTTTGTGTAATTTTATTTTTCTCCAACAGCTCATATAGCCTACCTATAGGATTTTTTTTTTCCAACTTACTATATGCATAGAGAATGGTGCATAAAATAAAATTCATACATAAAAATTAAAAAAGTTTAAATAATAAATCAGCTCCATAGTGAATTCCAAGTGATCAAGGGCTTAGTGCGGCACTCGTGCTACGTAAGCATGACGCACATCTGACTCCACTAGACCGAGGGAAGTTAACGAGTGAAGGGCATAAAAATTTGGAGTGGAATGCAGCCCAGGACTGTGGCCCTCCAGAAACAGGATTGGACACACCTGATGTAGCATATAAAGTGTACTACTTAAGGGGACAGTTCACCCAAAAATGAAAATGATATGTTGAGAAATGCCCTTTTCCAATTCAATGAAAGATAACAGGTAGCCCACCAAAACCAACTTCCCTCAAAATGTTATCATGGCATTTAAAAACGGGTAACAAGTAACCATACGCGTCAGTGCATTTTTTGCATTCCCTATTTTATCCTTCAAAATTATGATTTTTTGGTTTTTTGTTTTTTGGCCTAACTATACCTTTTAATGTTAACAATTTAAGCATGTCTTTCAGAGCCTTAGAGTACTGGAAACTTCTGTAAGATATTTTTAATACACCTGTTGTCTTTCACTTATTGATAGGTAAGTATTACTGATGAAGCGTTTTAAATATAATTTGACCAAATCATTGCGCATGAGCACACTTTTTTTGACTTATGAGCAGCAGCACCCGCATCAGAACAATTTCTTGTGCAAACATCTTTACGTAATATAAGCTTTTGTGAACTCGAGAGTTGTGCATTGAAGAACTGATAAATCTTGCGCCATCAGAGGTTATGGCCAAAAATGACTGCTGTAAAATTATCAACCTTGTCATTACTGCATTGACTGTAGTGATATGAATGTTTCTGGTTGATGCCAGCCAGGTCTACTTGAGGAAAAGGTGGGCATTTATACTGTAAGGGTCTCGCTAAATTTATGAACAGTATGTAGACCAAATTTAGCAATCTAAATCATGTAAGGTTTTTACCAACGCTGAAATAAGGTTGTGTGTGCAGAGGTCATCTCAGCGTCTCAGGGTTGCCAGTGAAAATAAGCTTGCTCCATAAAACCGAATATTAAACCAATGAACTTTTACATCTTGACTGGAATATTTGGAAAACATTTTGTATGTCTGACAAGTTAATATATTAAAAGTATTTATAGTTTTGAGAACTGGAATTCGATTTGAACTTGCTTTAACTGGAATGAGATTAATGATTGAATACGTCACATGTTCCATGATTTCTTTATTGCACTGTTAGAATTCACTTGCTGTAAATGGGAAAACCTCAGACACACTACCCTAACATGGACTAATCACTCAACTGTTCAAAACTTTCATTCTCTAAACAAATCTACAGTTTGTGTTTGACGCCTCCTAATGACTGTTATAAACTGTGATTGTGACTTTGAAATGTTTAGGATTTGCTCCATTTTGCAAGTATTAAAAATAGATGTCTATCGCCCCCATGTGGCCACTGTATCTCTAAGCATGTCACAATCACACTGCATCATGGGAATCTGCATCATTTCTATAGAATCCTTGTATTTAAGTTGTTTTCATCATTGTAACTGCTGACATTTAGTGCCATAATAAATGACAATGCAAAAACTATTAAAAACCGTATCCTCTTCACTTAAAACGTATCAATTTTTGCCAATAAAAATGTTTGACACCAAGACAGTGAGCTCTTTCCTTTACGGTTTATTTAATCATTCAAAAACCTTTAAATGTTGTTTCCCAAAACAGCAGAAAGCTCAATTTATGTCAGTCAACCAATTTTAGGGTTTCCATATATCAGCAAATTAACATTCACATGTGAGCGTCAAGAAATCAACTGACCTCTTTACTCACAAGTTAAACAAAACCTCATTGGGGGAGACCAAAAAGAACATTTTCAAGTGCTGATCGTTGAAATAACGGATGGACATTGAGAACTTGAAGTCAAAGTAATAATTCCATAAATAAAACTAGAATAACAAAAGTTTCAAAGCTTCTCTAAGATAAGGCTTCTTCAGATTCAGAGTTGGGCAGCGTAGATCAGGCAGTAGACTTGACCGATGTCAATCATCATCAATGAGGAAGAAAGATGAAAACAAACCCAGCAACAGAAAGTTCATCCAGGGGTTTTTTTGGCGACCCAACCACGCACTTCTAAATAAGTGAAGTAGTTTGAATTGTCTGGTGGAAGCAGAACCGTTTAGACCAACCATACACATGCAGAAGCACATTGTTCATTCAGAGGCGATCTCGGTAAAGCAGACTCCAGAGGCACCATGGGAATGATGAGATGTAATGTAATCTGCTCATTCAGAGGCCTGCGTCTCTCTCAGTCTTCCACCCTCAGAGAATTGTGGGTCCTCTTTGAAGCTGTAGATCGCAGTAAGTCTTTTTTCAGCTCGTGAACTGTCTTCCCTGGCCAAAGCCGGCCTGGTTATACTGGTGTCCACCTTGTTGAAAGAACTGCTCAAACTGCCCGCCTTGATTAAAATTCTGCCCTCCTCTTCCACCCCATCCTCCTCCCTGCCCACTTCCTCTTCCTCCTCCCCGCCCTCTACCCCCACGACCGCCCCTTCCACCTCTCTCCTGGTGCCGTCCTCCATCCTGATAGTAGCCCTCATGCTGGAAACTCCCACCTCCGCCTTGGTAGCCTCCTCCTGGATACCCCGGTCCTTGCTGGCCTCCTCCTTGGTATCCCGACCCCTGCTGGCCTCCATGGTAGCCGCTGCCGCCTCCTCCTCCTCCGTAACCGCTTCGATATCCACCATCCTGGTAATGACCCTGGTATCCACCTCCGCCAGAGCCGTCCTGCCAGTTCCCCTGAGCTTTACCCCCCCGGTGGTCTCCTCTCCCACCTCTGCCTCCACCCCCTCCTCTGTCATGACCTTCACGGCCACCCTGCTGCTGGTCATAACCACCTCGTCCACCACCTCTTCCTCCTCCTCCACCACTGGAGTAGTACTGTCCTCCACCGCCCCCTTGTGGACCATCTTGCCGCTTCTGCCACGTAGGCATCTCCGGAGGTGGGGGTTCGATCTCATTGGGTCTCCCTCCTCGATCAGGCACACGACCCATCAGCACCTAATAAATGTAAGAATAATAAACTCACTGGTATGTACACTACGGTTCAAAATTTTGGGGTCAGTAAGAAATTAGGGCTGGGTATCGATTCGCAGGCTCTCAAATCAATTTGATTTTGATTTTCGATTCAATTCAATGAATATAGATTTAATACAAATACTATATTTATAAAAAAAAAAGAAAGGAAAAAAAAAAAGAACACTGAACATAAGTTTTCAAGCTGGTAATTAAAAAGAAATGAAGAGCCACAAACCTGTATATTAAACTTTTTTATTTTAGGTACATTAAAACAGAACCCATCTCTATATTTCAAATGCATACAATTATGTTAAATACAATACTAGGGGTGTAACGATATTAAAACCCGAACCGAAAAAACGCGATACACCACCCACGGTTCGAACCGCGATACTCTCATGTCGAACCGAACGTGCCCCGCCACCCCGGCCCAGCTCTCACTTCACCTTATGCCACAAAATTATTTTTTTCTTCCTTGATATTTGATTAAATAGTAATTAGTACACTTAACAACTAATAAGAGCTGCATTTTTACTAAATATACACTAAGTGCATGTCATGTGTCAAAGACAAAGAGAACCAGTTTCTCCATTTAGCAGGTAGGCTCAGTGCCTGAGGAAAACGTGTTGTCCTGATTTAGTATCTGCAAGCAGATGATAAGTTGTAAGTCTATATCTGTCAGTGTCATTGTCGTAGCTAGTTACGAAATAAAACGTCTCTCTCTCTCACCTTAGAAAACCGAACTTTCATGTCCGGTCAGCCGCTATACGGCGCTCGTAGCGCACACACTTCCACTGCACGCGCAAACGCGGTGGCGCGCGCGCTGTAAATCACTTCATATAAGCGCAAGAGAAACTGCAATCATGCAACGTAATCATGAAATAAAAGTAAAGTATCACTAAATCCCGTAACTGGTACGCCGTGTGTGAGCTGGGCAGGATTTGCATGCAGGTATGATGTTCATTCTGTTCATCAGGAGCAGTTTTCATCTTTCATTAACAGTTCATGATGTATTGTGCCCTGCCATGAATCCTGCCCCACAGCAAACAGAACCGAACCGTGGCTCCAAAACCATGATGTGAACCGAACCGTGGCATTAGTGTATCGTTACACCCCTATACAATACAATTTTGATGGAACTTTATTCTAAAAAAATTTATCTGAGAAGTATTTTATACAATTTTTTTTTTCATGGATATTTTGATGCATTCATTCTAAAACATAAAAATGATATTGGATGATTTTCAGTACACGACAAGCTTTTTTTGCTATTTTGCCACCCATCATGTGTGCAGTTACTTTTCATTCACGAGAAGCGTGTTCATATCTGGACACAAGTAGCTGCCATGGTAACGAACAACAATACCTTAACGTGCTGACTTATGTGGACTAACTTTTATTTGAGGAAATCAGATTATAATATAAGAAATGTTTCTTGAGCAGCAAATCAGCATATTAGAATGAAAATGCATTCAAAACCCACCTTGTTAATGGCACAGGTAGTTTTCTCCCTGATGTGACCACTGCTGGTTCTCAGGATCTTTGATAAATCTTCTCTAGCAGCAAACAGATGAGCCACAGACACTCTGGTTTTAGTGGCCAGCACCACACGAAGAGGCTGGTACACTTTCGAAAGTTTATCAGCATGTGTCTGTGCAGAATAACAAAACAAAGTCATTTTAAATTTCACTCAAACCACATTTTTTTCTCATTCTCGTAGCTTAATCAGTGTAAACTTGTTTTATGTCATACATAAAGTAAAAGGGAGATTCAGGCACCTTGGCTCTTTCTGACCAGCCAAAAGATTGCACGGTCACATCCAGTCGTTTCAGCAACATCTTTCTTCTGACTTCATACTCATTCACAAGTGCTTGGTTTACTGCTTCAATTTTCTCCTGGACGTAAGAAAAGGCATTTCAATAAAAACATTTAACACAATGTTCAAATTTAAAATGATTAATTCAGTCATTTTAGAAGATCAAAATTAGAGCTTACCCAATGAACAGGACCCAGTGGTTTCTTCAGTAGTGGTTCTCCTATATGAGATGGAGGGACCTTGGACAAAGCTTCCTTCAGCTGAGGGAAAATTGCATTTGATTAGAACATACTCGCTCAATGTACTAACAATGACTAATAAATGTGTACATGCATTCTTCTCATGTGAGCAGAAAAGATTCTATGCCATCTTTAAAGGGATAGTTCACCCAAAAAATAATTTACTCGCGAATCAGCACCTCCAAATCAGAGGCCATGGTTCTCAGTCTGAAAAGGGTGGCTTGCCCACTTCAGGTTGGTGGAGAGTTTCTGCCTCAGGTGGAGTTCAGGTATCTTGGGGTCTTGTTCACGAGTGAGGGAAGGATGGAACGGGAGATTGACAGACGGATCGGTGCAGCTTCTGCAGTAATGCGGTCGATGTACCGGTCTGTCGTGGTAAAGGAGGAGCTGAGCTGTAAGGCGAAGCTCTCAATTTACCGGTCAATCTACGCTCCTACTCTCACCTATGGTCATGAGCTGTGGGTCGTGAAAGAAAGGACAAGATCCAGGATACAGGCGGCCGAAATGAGCTTTCTCCGCAGGGTTGCTGGGCGCTCCCCCTTAGAGATAGGGTGAGAAGCTTGGTTATTCGGGAGGAGCTCGTTGAGGTGGCTCTGGCATCCATTTCGGATGCCTCCTGGACGCCTTCCCAGGGAGGTGTTCCGGGCATGTCCCACCGGGAGGAGGCCTCAGGGAAGACCTAGGACACACTGGAGGGATTATGTCTCCCGGCTAGCCTGGGAATGCCTCTGGGTTCCCCTGGAAGAGCTGGAGGAAGTGGCTAGGGAGAGGGAAGTCTGGGCATCTCTGCTTAGACTCTTGCCCCCACGACACGGCCCCAGATAAGCGGAAGATAATGGATGGATTTACTCGCCCTCATGTTGTTCCAAACCTGTGAAACCAGAAGTTTCTTTCTTCTGCTAAACGCAAATTAAGATATTTTGAAGAATGTCAGTAGCCAAACTGACTTCCATAGTCATTTATTTTCACATACTATGGAAGTCAATGTGGTCCATCAACTGTTTGGTTACCCATATTCATATACTAGGCATTAGTGACCCAATGTGTGGGCATGCATTAAATGTATAAAATAATATAAATCACTAGTAAATAAACCGGACCTTTTTCTCAATCCCACTGAAGAATTGGAACATGGTGATGTTGGCAGGAGGTTTGGACATGCCCAGAGCCATACAGATGCCCTTTAACTCTATGAAAACATTACTCTCCTGCACCTTCTTCTGGGGATGGTTCACCAGGATCATCCTGGACGACTCAAGCTCAGAGATCAAGAAGCCTGGAAGAACGATACGAGTATGAAAAAACATTGATGTCATTGACACTATAGTTTTTGTTAATATTGTAAATTAGTTAGATATTATTAGCTTTGTGTCAATACAGTTTATATTAATTTTTATTTCATTTTAGTACATCAAGTTAAATTAAAATTAAATGAAGTGATAGTGATTAAAAAAATAAATATATAATTAATTTAAAAGTTAATGTTTATGTCAAGTAATTAAAATCTCCAACAGCTCCATTTTAAAAATCTTTATAAAGCAGCACAGGAATGAGCAGATGATTTTGTTTACAGACCTAGCAGTAACAGGCAGTTGTTTGCATTCAGCAAACGTTTGGTGACTTCTCCAGTGATGAGAGCAGGATATGGACAGCACAGCTCAGATAAAAGACCACTCATCTCCAGCTGAAACCCCTCAGCCTCGGTTGGACCTGTGCATACCACACCCAAACCAACATCGGAATTTAGCCTTTTGTTTTGTTTTGCATACAGTGAAACAAAAATTAAACTTCTTGTTTTTGTTTTCTGGAGAGTGAAAACACAGAATTCACATTTTGACTGACACTTTCCATGGTAGTAACATCATAATAATAGAGTGGTGCAGGTATGACATCAGAAGCCGGATGACTTTACACCGGATTTACAAGACACCATTTTCAACTAAAAAAAAATTATGCATTTTGGCAGTTTATTTTAGAGATGTGTACTCGGACATGACAGCGTCGATCAATCATGAAAATTATGATTGTCATGACCTTAAAAAAAAAAAAAAACATTCTCCCCTTTTTTGGAATCGGGTTTGTACATTAATAAAATCAAAAGTTGTATTTGTAAACATTGATTAATGCTAACATGAACAATGAACAACTGGATTTGTATTAACTAACATTAACAAAGATTAATGAAGACTGTAACAAATGTATTGCTCATTGTTAGTTAACACATTAATGTTAACAAATGACACCTTATTGTAAAATGTTACCATAAAATTACAGTTAAGTGCAAGATGTACAGCGCCAATCTGCCATATACATACATTTTAATGAGAACTCTGTAATTATTTGTGCTTTAGTTGCCTGTGTTTGCATTGTTAAGCAAAGAGCACATCGACAGGGCTAGCACGCAACTTATTTCAAGTTCACTTGCATTTGTGTCCTGTTGTACAAATATAAGTTGTAGTGTTCCGTTTATAATCCATTTCACAGAGCACTGATGGTCCCAGAAAATTGCTGAACAGCCTTCTGTGTGAACACAAAAACGTCCCGGGATTGATCCCTGGATGGAGACCTAGTAACATTGCTGGATCAGTCCCAGAACACACCCTGTGTGAACAAGACCAATGCCATAAGGGTGTGTCGTAGTGATGACGCTGAAGCTGAGATGGCTTGCCAGCTTGGTGGAACCAACTATGTGCTAGTTTCTGATACGCTAGTTTTACGCTGGTTTCTTGAGTAATAATGTAATAATAATACATCTCTACTAATAATAACAACAATTATGCCTAGATAGTTGCTTATTTTTCACTTGTTTTGTTGTAAAGAGATTATTTTCTGATTAATATTTTTTTTTTTATTCCTAGATTTATTTGTTGCACTGTTTTTATACAGTTATATTGTAAAACTAAAATACCCTTTTCAGTTTGCGGTGTTAGATTTGTGGCTGCATTCGAAGTTCTTTTTCGCTTGTAAAAAAGAAATTACTGTCAAATGCATGTCAGATAATAAAAATACTGTAATAAATACAGTAGTTCACTGTATGTATTTGTTCATGTTTTATTAAGGGATAAGTCTAAAGCACACCATAAAATAATTCTAGCAATTCATACAGGACTAGTAGTGTACACTCACCTAAAGGATTAATAGGAACACTGTTCAATTTCTCATTAATGCAATTATCTAATCAACCAATCACATGGCAGTTGCTTCAATGCATTTAGGGGTGTGGTCCTGGTCAAGACAATCTCCTGAACTCCAAACTGAATGTCAGAATGGGAAAGGTGGGAAGGTGATTTAAGCAATTTTGAGCGTGGCATGGGCCGGTCTGAGTATTTCACAATCTGCTCAGTTACTGGGATTTTCATGCACAACCATTTCTAGGGTTTACAAAGAATGGTGTGAAAAGGGAAAAACATCCAGTATGCGGCAGTCCTGTGGACGAAAATGCCTTGTTGATGTTAGAGGTCAGAGGAGAATGGGCCGACTGATTCAAGCTGATAGAAGAGCAACGTTGACTGAAATGACCACTCGTTACAACCGAGGTATGCAGCAAAGTATTTGTGAAGCCACAACACGTACAACCTTGAGCCGGATGGGCTACAACAGCAGAAGACCCCACCGGGTACCACTCATCTCCACTACAAATAGGAAAAAGAGGCTACAATTTGCACAAGCTCACCAAAATTGGACAGTTGAAGACTGGAAAAATGTTGCCTGGTCTGATGAGTCTCGATTTCTGTTGAGACATTCAGATGGTAGAGTCAGAATTTGGCGTAAACAGAATGAGAACATGGATCCATCATGCCTTGTTACCACTGTGCAGGCTGGTGGTGGTGGTGTAATGGTGTGGGGGATGTTTTCTTGGCACACTTTAGGCCCCTTAGCGCCAATTGGGCATTGTTTAAATGCCATGGCCTACCTGAGCATTGTTTCTGACCATGTCCATCCCTTTATGACCACCATGTACCCATTCTCTGATGGCTACTTCCAGCAGGATAATGCACCATGTCACAAAGCTCGAATCATTTCAAATTGGTTTCTTGAACATGACAATGAGTTCACTGTACTAAAATGGCCCCCACAGTCACCAGATCTCAACCCAATAGAGCATCTTTGGGATGTGGTGGAACGGGAGCTTCGTGCCCTGGATGTGCATCCCACAAATCTCCATCAACTGCAAGATGCTATCCTATCAATATGGCCCAACATTTCTAAAGAATGCTTTCAGCACCTTGTTGAATCAATGCCACGTAGAATTAAGGCAGTTCTGAAGGCGAAAGGGGGTCCAACACAGTATTAGTATGGTGTTCCTAATAATCCTTTAGGTGAGTGTATACAGCTGTATATACAGATACACACCCAGGTATCGGATCAGTACTCGGTATCGGCCGATACCCTGAGCCCAGGTATCGGAATCGGTATCGGGAAGGAAAAAGGGTATCAGAACATCTCTAATAATTTTAATAACATTGTCATCTGTACAAAAAAAACCCTTACATTTTTAGTACATCGTTGTAATAAAATAGTCATGTCAAATTAATTACATTCCATTAAAGGTGCACAGAGTTTGAATTTTAGCAGCGTCTGGCAGTGAGACTGTGAATTGCAATAACCCACCTCTCACCCCTCCCTTTCGAAGCACATAGAGAAGCTACGGGCGCTGACACAGGACAAAAATGTCGTCGTTGCACACCCCAGTTTGAAAACCCCTGCCATAGATTATATTATGTGTGCATGATCACACTCACAGTTGGTCGCATGCACATTCTCCTCTAGTTTGCAGTAGAGCTTCAGCTCAGACACAAGCCAGGCACACAGTTTAGTGAACTCAGGAGATGCAGCACCACCAGTCACTGCTGTCTCGAGAGCTCCATCCTCTAGGAGTGGCCCCTGGTATCTGCAAACACAAACATACACACTTTTCTGAGTAGTTTATTTGACTATGTTTGCATTTTGAGACAGCTTCCTCTGCTATTTGGGAGAATGTGAACTAAACCAATGATGTTGCAACAGTGAAATATCTAACATCTTAGCAAAAAAAAAGACTTCAAATTAAGAAAAGATACAACGGTTAGTTCTGGTCCTCAGATAGCATACAAATAATTTACCTATTATATCTAAAAGGTCTTCATTCTTATCCAAAAGCCCACCCATCCCTAGCAGTTATACACTGATTCTAGTACAGTCTATGAAGTTAAAGTTCTTGTAAACTCGTCTGACACTTTGAGAGCTGGAAATGTGGTGACAGAGGTGTGTTCATTTAGGCTATGATGATTCAGGCTATTTATGGCACTGGAGATATTTGAGATATTTGAGCACTGCTGACGCTGCACGGCCCAATCAATCATCGATTATAGAATCATGCTGTCAAAAACATGAGCCACTAACCACAGCGCTGATATAATATAACAGAAAACAAATCACGGAGTACAAAATATTTGAAATGAACAACTTAAAGCAGATTGAATCAGCAGCAGTTCATAATGGGGGAAGCGTCTCTGTTCTCAGATCATGCAGAACACCGGCGTGCAGAGGCATGCGTGCACGAGCTCAGATTTATGCCGTTAAACCAAAAATCAAAGCGGTGGGGAAATTATAACGGGGGGGTTGATTAACCTACCCCAGGTCCTCCAAAGAATCAAGAATATCGGTAAACTCCATTGTAAATCACTCCCTCTAGCAGCCGTGATGACTGCAATGCTAGGTTGGCATAATGGGGTCCTCCTTCTTTTTGCCGACCATAAATATGCCGGATTATATTTCCAAAAGTCTGTCCTAAATGTACTTTTTAGCTACACAAATTATATAAATAAAATAAAATAAAAAAATAAAAATATATATATTATT
Source organism: Paracanthobrama guichenoti (assembly GCA_018749465.1). Taxonomy (NCBI): domain Eukaryota; kingdom Metazoa; phylum Chordata; class Actinopteri; order Cypriniformes; family Gobionidae; genus Paracanthobrama; species Paracanthobrama guichenoti. The sequence continues at coordinate 5,088,285 of CM031959.1, forward strand.
CATTAAATTATTACATTAATCATTAATTTAATTTAATAATTTATTTAATATTGCCAAAATGTCAATTTTGTCATTCATGGAAAAGTTTGTGGTCTGTACATTTTAAAAGCTTTGAATTAAAAAAAAAAAAAAAAAAAAGATATATACCAAACGTTTACTTAAAATCTGTAATTAATTTCGCATTTTCCTCATTGTACTTGTTTTATTTATTTATTTATTTATTTATTTATTTATTTATTTATTTATTTTATTTTATTTATTTATATTTGTTATATAAGAATTTTGAAAAGTCTTTGAAATAACGTAAGTGAAACAGTTTTGAATTAAAAAAAGTGAAACAGTTTTGAACAGGCATTGGTTCAGTCGCGTTTGCCTCCAGTTCTGCAGGCGGCGCTGCGGCTGCGCTCAGATTCATGTAGACACACAGGAGCTCAAGAGTGAATGGAAAAATAAATTCGTGGTAGCTACACATGTATTGATCAGAGATTTATGCACAAAAATGTACCGAGGGCCGTCGAACCCGGACTACCACCGTGCACCGGTACCTCCGTCAGGTTTCGGACACCCCGCAGCATCTTTTGGCCCTCCGCCGTTTTGTCCTCCTTTTGGGGTTCCTCCGGGGCCTCAATACTGCGCTCCACAGCCGGGTCCTCCTCCTCCAGGACGCCCGTACGGAACAGGGAATGAAAACTACAACAGAGAATCATTCTACGAAGTGCGTGTTTCTACTGGCAATCATAAAACCAATTAGTATTTTCTTGCCACAACATGTGTTTAGAGCCACCTGTTGGATAAATAAAAATAAACAATATTAAATATCTTTGGATTCCATGCAAGCGATGCATGTTCTTTTTGAATGCTTTCTGGGTTGCATGTGGGTAGTTGACGTGCAATTTAAAGTAATGTCCTGCAGTATTACATTTCATACTTCATTTAAAACTACTTTAAGCATGCATTTTCAACGTCACTAATTTGCTTGATTGTTTGGTGACCTGCAAATATTTGAATACAACGTTTAAAATACGTTAAAAAATTTTGGATTTCAAAATCTTTCTTTCTCTGTTTATATGACTGAAATCTCAGACTTTTGTAGGCCTACAGATATTCTATGAATCTTTCACGTCTTTGTATTAATATGGACATGTTATTTGTCAGTATGTTGCGACCACTTTTATTATTATATATTCCCTCCTGCAGAACCGACCCTTCACCAGCCACACTGCTGACCAGAGTGGGTCCACGATCATCAGCTCTCAGCTCACACCTTCAAATCAGCGTCAGCTTGGTCAGTCTTCACTAAGCTGGTCAACTCAAAGTCTAGATGAGCAAAACCAAGATGTCAGGTTTGAGAAACTAAACAAAGATTCGATAGTTGTTTGTATTTTTAATTTAAATTGTGCCAATAACTGCATTTGGTTCTCATTGCTCATTCCATGCATTGGATTTAAGGATTTAAATACAGCTGTATTATTTGACTTGCAAGAATTAGAGCAGTGTCTCTGTCTCCCATACGTTGTGTGTGTGTGTGTGTGTGTGTGTATATAATGTACGTGTATTTTACATGCATCTCAGAGCTGCTCTGTTCACAGTAAATGCTGCTTTACATAAACTGTTATCATTTACATGTGTGGAGGGCATCTCAAACTTCATCTCTGCATATGCTGAGAGTTTGGGTTGCTTATAATGTTCACCTGGGAACACAATGTGCACCATTTCATCAGATTTATAAGGTAAATCATTTATAAACCTATGCCAAGTTGCCAATACGGTAGAATACATCAATATGTTTCTAAATATGCAAACTGTTTGTCACTATTTTAAAATAAAAGTTTAAACCCTTGCTCTGAGTTTTGATGTCCACATATTCTTGCTCAAGAAATTACAGTGGCTGTAGCATTTATATCATAAACAAGTGACCAAATATTAAAGATTCAGTGAATATTTAAATCAAAGCATTAGTTCACAAAGCGGCAAGTCTCTCTTGAAACCAACACGGAAGTGACTTAAACTGCAATTCATCGACTGGCCGCTTGAGCTGGGCTCCAAGAGGGAGTTAAATCTGTATCTCCCCTGTGTTAAAATGCCCAACTTTACAATTGAAAAAAATGTTTGCAGTCTGGTACAAAAAGTGATTTATGGTCTATGTAGCAAATTTTGCCCATTTTCAGTTATCCAGTTGTGACATGCGATGCCATCTTGGCAGTGTGTCAACGGCTGGCTTTTAGGCTTCAAAAAAAGCTCTTCGGAAACCTGCGGGTGACATCATGTCTATATGTTTTTTTTACAGTGTTTTATTTTTGGTTTTTTTTGTAGTTCGCCCAAAATTCTGTCATTAATTGCTCACCTCATGTCTTTTCAAACCCATAAAACCTTCTTTCATGTTCTGAACACAATTGAAGATATTTTTGAAGAAATCTGAGAGCTCTCTGACCCCTCCATAGACAGCAATGCAACTGACACTTTCAAGGGCCAGAAAGGTAGTAAAGACAGTTAAAATGGTCTGTGGCATTACAGTGGTTCAACCTTAATTTTATGAAGCGATGAGTACTTTTTGTACGCAAAAAAACAACAAAAATAATGACTTTATTCAACAATTTCTTCTCTTCCGTGTCAGTCTCCAACGTGTGTTCACGAGAGCACCACGATGCAATATTCATGGTAGCCAAACCTTTGGCCAATGTTAAATGTTGGTTTCATTGGAACCAATAGTGCAAATCTTGGGCTGTGGACAATATGAAACATATATTGTTCTCTGAGTCAACCTTCACTGTCTTTCCCACATCTGTGGGAGTTACAGTGTGGAGAAGATCCAAGGAGTTGCTGCCCAGAGTAAAGCACAGGGTGGATCAGTGATGGTTTGGGCTGCAGTATCATGGGTTTCCCTTCTGTGCTTGATGTGCCGAGGACTACTGAACCATTCTGGAGGACTATGTGCACCTAATGGTTCCAACACCCTGATGGTGGTGCCGTGTATCAAAATGATAATGCACCAATACCACAGCAAGTCTTGTGACCGAATGGCTTGAACATGAAAGTGAAGTTGAACATGTCCCATGGCCTGCACAGTCACCAGATCTAAATATTTCTGAGCCTTTTTAAACTTTGGGGTATTTTGGAGGAGCAAGTCAGAAAATGTTTTCCTCCACAAGCATCTCATAGTGACCTGGCCACTGTTCTGAAATAGAAATGGCCAATGTGCAAGACTTGTATCTGTCATTCCCAAGACAAATGTATGCTGTATTGGCCCTACACCATACTAATTAAAACCAGGCGATTCAGTTTCATTGGTGTGTGTGTGTGTGTGTGTGTGTTCGTGTGTTTGCACTGTTAATTAACCCTTTTTAATTAAACCATTTCATTGTTGTTTCAATCAAGGAAAAAGGCAGAGGAGTTTCTCCGAATCCTGCAGGCAAGTGACCGGATTGAGCTGGCAGCAGATAAAAGTGACACCGGTGATCGCACTGCAGACAAGCATCCCAGCCGAACGCCAAGTCGGAGCAGAGGGAGGAGCCGTCCACGCAGTCGCAGCAGGAGTCGTGGAAGGAGCCGGGGTCGTAGTCGAGCTCGGAGTCGCGGAAAGAGTAGGCCTCGCAGCAGAACACGCAGCCATAGTCGCAGTCGAGCTAAAAGCCGCACAAGGGCCAAAAGTCGTGCAAGGAGTCGTAGCCGCAGTCGCAGCCACGGGAAGAGCGTAACGAACAGTAAGAGTCAGTCACGTCTGAGCCCCAGTCAGACCAAACAGTCTTACAGAGGGACCGCTGAAGGCAATCACAACTCTAACAGCACCAGCAGCGGAGTAAGCTTTGGTGCTAGCGCCATGCCTGATCTGTTTCATGGACTAAGACAGATCCTACAGAACAAAGATCTAGAGAAACACCTGCCTATAGTCAAGAATGCCCTCCTTAGAGACCAGGTATGCACCACTATTCTGTTTTGAGTGAGATGTCATTGACATGTTAATTTTTTTTTTGTTGATTGTTATAGTGGAACTTATTTATGAGAGAGTGCAAAAAACTCTTCTGTATTGTTCAAATCAAAATGGCAAATCTCAGGGGAATCACTAGTGTAAAACTAGCTTTAAAAATGCAATTCATAAAGACTTGAATAATGTAGAAGATAGTTTTTGGTAGTTTTTAAAATAATGTTTAAGGTGTTTCAAGGTAAAAAAATAAAAACAGTTTTAGAGTAAATAAAAACAAAACGCATTTCTAGATTTTTAAATGACTTTCCCTTTTCTTTGTTGTTGACATGCTTGTCATTGATTGTTTGTTTTGTCTTGTTGACATGGGTGTTTTCAGACCATTTCAAATTCAAAATTTCCATCAGAAGTAATGTGAATTCTCTTCCCTTGTGTTTGTACAGAGTACTGATAACACAAGGGGAATGTTTCTGGAAAATCAGTCTGCAGTTGGAGGCTTCCAGAACCCACAGCCTGAAACCTCTGCTGAACTCTGTTATGGTTCCCTGCTTCCTCATGAGAGGGCTGGTGGAGACAGCGGCAGCGTTTCCAATATCTTATCCTGGAACACACCCAACCAGCTGCCTGAATCCAAGCCTGCGTTCCAGAGTGTTGAAGATGAAGAGAAATTCCTGTATGGAGAGCAAGAGGAGAGATCCAAACCTCAAGCTGTGACGGTTCCTCTGGCCCAGACAAGAGCCGCAAGGTCTCCGGTTCATCATCTCGGTAAAGAACAGCAGACTCACAATCTCCAGGAACCCAAAGCACATGGCATGTCTGCTAGCGTGCAGCCTGCTGGTTTGGGCACAATGAAAGTCACTCCAGAGGAATGCGACAAGGTGAGAAACCTCCTTAGGACAATCGGCCTGAATCCAGGCATGACTGAAATCTGTAAAATGGCTGCCAGACTAAAGGAGAAAAGGGAAGAACAAGGAGCTGCCTCGTTCCCATTGCTCAAACCAGCCCTGGAGGCGCTGCAAGCACTGTCCAGAGGTCAGAGCCAGCATGTTTTGCACTATGAATTTTATTCGTTTAATTGAGACCCTGTCCACACGAACGGGAGTATTTTCAAAACCGCAACTTTTTTTTATGTGGTTTGTCCACACGCAAAGGTAGTATCAGGTCACTGAAACCGAACCTTTTTGAAAACTCCTGCCAGGGTGAAGATTTTCAGATTTTAGCTTGTGACGTCGGAGTGCACACTGTTATCTCCTTTGTTTGATGTCAGATTGTGCGCCACTATCTGCGTGAGTATGTACAATGGTGGACGTAGCCAAAATATTGCTACTAATAACTGTGCTAACAGGGCGTATAACATGTATACAGATACATTGTATCCGGGAAAATATTCACAGTACTTCACTTTTTCCACATTTTGTTATGTGCCTTATTCCAAAATGGATTACATTTAATTATTTCCTCAAAATTCTACAAACCATACCCCATAATGACAACGTGAAAAGTTGGTTTGAAATCTTTGCAAATGTATTAAAAATAAATGGGGGTGGGGGGGAGAAGAAAAAAAAAATCACATGTACATAAGTATTCACAGCCTTTGCTCAATACTTTGTTGAAACACCTTTGACATCATTTACAGCCTCACGTCTTTTTGAGTGTTATGTTACAAGCTTGGCACACCTATTTTTGGGCAGTTTCTCCCACTCATGGGGAGCATCGGTACACAGCCATTTTCAGATCTCCAGATATGTTCAATCGGGTTCAAGTTTGGGCTCTGGCTGGGCCACTCAAGGACATTCACAGTTGTCACATAGCCACTCCTTTGTTATCTTGGCTGTGTGCTTGGGGTCGTTGTTCTGTTGGAAGATGAACCTTCACCCCAGTCTGAGGTCTAGAGCGCTCTGGAGCAGGTTTTCATCAAGGATGTCTCTGTACATTGCTGCATTCATCTTTCCCTCGATTCTGACTAGTCTCCAAGTTCCTGCCAATGAAAAACATCCCCACAGCATGAAGCTGCCACCACCATGCTTCACGGTAGGGATGGTATTAGCCAGGTGCTTAGTGGTGGTTTCCTCCAGACATTACGCTTGCCATTCAGGCCAAAGAGTTCAATCTGTGTTTCATCAGACCAGAGAATTTGGTTCTCATGGTCTGAGAGTCCTTCAGGTGCCTTTTGGCAAACTCCAGGCAGGCTGTCATGTGCTTTTACTGAGGAGTGGCTTCCGTCTGGCCCCTTTACCATACAGGCCTGATTGGTGGAGTGCTACAGAGATGGTTGTTCTTCTGGAAGGTTCTCCTCCCTCCACAGAGAAACGCTGGAGCTCTGTCAGAGTGACCAGCAGGTTCTTGGTCCCCTCCCTGACTAAGGTCCTTCTCCCCCAAATGCTCAGTTTGGCCGGACAGCCAGCTCTAGGAAGAGTCCTGGTGGTTCCAAACTTCTTCCATTTACGGATGATGGAGGCCACTGTGCTCATTGGGACCTTCAGTGCTGCAGAAATGTTTCTGTACACTTTCCCAGATCTGTGCCTCGATACAATCCTGTCTTGGAGGTCTACAGACAATTGCTTGGACTTCATGGCTTGGTTTGTGCTCTGACAAGCACTGTTGACCTTACATAGACAGGTGTGTGGCTTTCCAAATCATGTCCAATCAGCTGAATTTCCCACAGGTGGACTCCAATCAAGTTGTAGAAACATCTCAAGGGTGATCAGTGGAAACAGGATGCACCTGAGCTCAATTCTGAGTGTCATGGCAAAGGCTGTGAAAATAAATAAATAAATATATATATAAAAAAATAATAAAAAAACACTTCTCTCAGATCGTCATTATGGGGAATTGTTTGTAGAATTTTGAGGAAATAATGAATTTAATCCATTTTGGAATAATACTGAAACATAAAGTGTGGAAAAAATGAAGCGCTGTGATTACTTTCTGGATGCATTGTACATGCACAGTTCTCACATTATATTGCGTAACAGAGTCACAGGTCACTGCTTATAAACACATTTTGGATGTTATTTGTAATTTTTTTTTTTTTTCCTTATCTTATAGACACATTATTATCTTATAGACACATTATTTTTTGTATATATTCTTGTGTGGACAAGATGATGTTGTTGTTGTTGTTGTTGTTGTTGTTGTTGTTGTTGTTGTTGTTGTTGTTGTTGTTGTTGTTGTTGTTGTTATTATTATTATTATTATTATTATTATTATTATTATTATTATTATTTTTTTTTTTTAAACGAAGGAGAAAAGCCTAGGCTTGACACTTATTTAAAGTGAAACCTTTTAGTTTGATAAATCACAATTCACTATGCAAATATTAGGATTACATAGCCAGAGTTGGAGTTTTGAATACTGAGCATTCTATGTGTCAGTAGGAGGTTTTCAAATGCTTTAAAAAGTCTTATCAACAAGGGTTTTTCAAAAACTTTAAAGTTTGTATAAAGCTGAATTTATCTATAAAACAAAGTTTGAGTGGAATGTGTGCTATAGTTGATTGGACTTGAATGAATTCATCTTTTAAGTTGCAGGATTGTGTGAAAAGTATTTTTTTAAGTGGTTGCATTACATCATAGCAGTTTTTGTGTTCTTGAAGTCTGTCAGCCATCTCAAAAATTATATAAAAAAAAAAAACACCTAGAAGATTTCTCAACCTTGGACTTGTAATGCATTCAACTTTTAGTATCTTTTTTCAGCATCCAAAACGGATGACAGTAGGAGTAATCGCTCTGGAAGCAGCCATTCTACTCAAGAATCCAAGCGTGAGGAGAAGGTAATGGTAGTCTTTATTAACACCATCACCTCAGTATTATAAAAAGCTCCCAAAAGTCTAACTGTTAACTCCTCTGACTGTTGTAGAAGATGGGAGAGAAGGAACGAGAGAGACGAGAGAAACAGATTCAAAAGAAAAGGAAAGAGTACCTGGTGAAGGAACTGGAGGGTCTGATGAAACAGGAAGGTATTAAATAGTTATCCACACAACTTTTAAGGGGGTAGTTCACCCAAAAATGAAAATTCTGTCATTTACTCCAAGCTCAAGTTGTTCTAAACCTGTATGAGTTTCTTTCTTCTACTTACATAAGATCTATTGAAGAATGTGGGTAACCAAACAGTTTACTGTTGCCATTGACTTCCATAGTATTTTTTTTTTTCTTCTTCTTCCTACTATGGAAATCAATGACTACCGTTAACTGTCTTGGTTAAATTCAGCTGTTTATATATTATTTTACTTATTTGAAGATATAATATTTTTATTTGTTAAATACAACTATTTATTTGAGCCATGAACCTTATTATAATATTTTTTTGTTCAACTAATTTTTTATATAAATAAAAGATTCCTATTGAACAATTGGGCTCAAAAACATGATGTATCTTTATTGTAGGTAGTGGTGATTTGATCCCAGTGATGGGTTTCTTTTGCCAGCGCTGTGAAGAGTTCTTCGGGGATCTGAACAGTGCAGAGAGACATGTAGCAAATCACAGCCGCAGCGACAGGAACAAGGTGCCATTATAAATGCCATTTACCATGGATCGGTAGCTCTAAATCTGTAATACAGAACATTGAATTGTGAGGGAGAAAAAAACATTAGCCTCTCTTTTATCTTTGCAGACAACAGGTTCACAGGAGCAGCACAAGGATGCTAAGAGACACGGAGACCAGCATCACACATCATCTCACAGACGGGAGAGCCCATCCAGTAAGGCGACATCCTCACAGGCTCACCACGAACACGGGGAACGCAGTCCTGACAGAAAGCGCAACAGAGACGAAAGAAGCCCTCATCCTACAGACATCAAAGTCAAAAACGAGCCAGAGGGAAAAAGCAGTAAGGATGAGAGTAAAGACAAATCCAAAGAGAAAAAGGAAAAAACGGACGATGACAACGATGATGCAGAATCAACAAAGAGTGAGAAGAAGAGAAAGAAGAAAGAGAAGAAACTGAAGAAAAAAGAAAAGAAGAAGAAGAAGGACAAGAAAAAAGCAGAAGCTGATAAAAATTCACCTTAAAGCTTAGGGTTTTCTTCTAAGAGCATCAGCTATGTTTGAGTTTTTGACCATTTCAGCCTTGCAGTAGATTTTAGTCAGCTTTTTTGATGAGTCTTCTGTGGTTGAAGGTCTTAAACCGCCTAAAAGTGATTGTCAATATGTTAATGCTTCCTGTAGATGACACTCCACTCGCATTAGGTGCAGCACAAGGGCACTTCCCTTCAGAAGAGACACTTTCAGCATGTTACATTTAAATATGAACAGCCAAATTAAAACTATGGCCAGAAATGTGCAGATATTCTGGTAGTACGTCCAGACATGCACAGGGGTTTGTCCCATTTATCATTGTCCTATGAACAGTATACCATAAACCAAACATGTTTCAGCTGTCTTCTGAAGAATTCACATTCAGTTCTTGGTCGAAAAATAAATAGATGTTTTTGGGTTAGAGTTTGGTCAGTGCGGTTGCTGTGTTTTATAACCTTCATGCTAATGCTTTTTTTTGTTGTTCTATTTATATATTTTTTGGTTAATTTGCTTAATGTACAGTTTTTCTTTAACACAAAAGCTTTATGTAGAATATGTAAATTTAAAATGTCATTTTGTTTTATGGCTTTAAGACCAACTATTTGCTAGTGAAATCAAAGCTGACAGAAATGAACTTTTAGCTGATATATCCATTCAAAAATATTGACTACACCATCATCTTTTGTTCTATAAAATATTCTCTAGAAAGAAACCTTCCCTTCCGCTAATGCCACTTACCAGTGACAGCAAATAGTTCATGGTTGTGTTCTTAACTAAAAGCTATTTTTATAAAAGGCATAAGAAACAAAAAACGTCTCTCTGAAAGACCCCATGAATTTGCTTGACAAATGATTTTGGTCATAGGTATGCATTTATAGTAGTAGTATAGCTGCTGTTGTATAAAAGCTGTGCTTTTAACTTGAGCACTTTTATAACACTGTGTTGTGTGTGTGAGAGACTGCAAAAGATGCAAGACATATCCATATGCAAGACATATACCATATCTCCGTCTCGCACATTTACATAGCAAAACCTTGGAAAAGCAGCACAATGCAATCCACTACATAATTCTGTACAAAGCTAAAAGGAGAATTCACATTTTCATTAGCAGATATTTCATTAAATTTAATGTTTAAAAACAAGGATTTTGGAGACCATGAACCATAAACCTCATTCAAGTAGCAAATTTTAAAATACATTTTCCAATGATTTGCAAATGGCACGCCTCAGACATGTTGACCCCACGTTTTGGTTTGCACCTTCTAATAAACATATGTAACATTACATTTTATAAGATGCTCTAAATGTGTAAAAAAAAAAAAAAAAAAAAATGAAGACAGACAGGAAGACAGCAGGTCTCCAATACTGAGATTTTTCCACATCTACACTAGAGCCCTCACGCCAGAAATGTACATTAACAACTGTTATGTAACAACTGTACAACAGTGAGGAAGTTTTTTTTTTTTTTAAAGCAAGAGATCCTTAAATTAAAAACAGACATTAAATAACTGAACAAAAAACAAAAACATCTGGAAATGTCAAGGTTGATTCATTGGAGTGTAGTAGAAGGTGCAGAAGTTGAAAGTTGATCTCTTGTTCGCAGCTGGTTGGTTAGTGTGTGTGTGTGTACATGTGTTACACAAGTGTGCTCAAACCTTTTATTTAAATTAATATAGCTGATTTTTTTTTTTTATAAGTGAAGCATCAAATCTGGAGTGCTAATATATGACAGCACCTGTAGATACTGTTACATAAACAGTATTGTATTTTAGGGACATTGAGGATGGTTGGAGGATGGATGGAGTTCAATGGCTCTATGTCTGCTGTCATAGGCAAATATGTTAGCACACGGGCTGAATTCAGATAGAGAGAAACAGCCCAACAAACACATTAATGAAAGATTTGGTATGTGCTAATAAAAGGCTACTGCAGGTTTATGTTGACTGTGTTTAACCACTGGTTCACTTCAACCAGAAATGGAGTGTTCAAAACATGTGGCGCTGACCTGTGTGTGTGTAAACTCTTCTGATTAGTTAGTTTTCTTATAGTCACAACATTACAAAAGTAACATTGACAAAGTTGGCACATTATATGGTCACCTAACTCACATTTCTCAATCTCAGGCTCATTCTTACACAAACATATGCACAAACACGCTCACAAGCGAAAGTGAAGACATTCCTTTCCACAGGACAGGTCCATTATGAGATTCTTCAAACAGGACAGTCAGCACATCGAGGCTGAGCTTGAGCTGTCCCTCAGACATTTCGGGTCCTCCTCAGGCACACTGCAGAGGTCAAAGTGCAGAGTGATGACCACCATCTCCGAGTCTCAGAAACATCATCTCTTCCTCTGGGGGAGAGTCAGCTATTAGCTTCTTAAGGCAGGACTGTTGCTGCTGCTGCTTTTGTCAGTTTCTTTGAGTCCATCTTTCATCAGAGCGGAGAAGACCTGCAAGGAGGAAGAAAGTGAGGAAGCCCACTGAAGTTTCTTCAACATAGGACTCTTTTCCGTCATTCATTTTTATTTCTTTTTGTTGTATGAAAATCACAGAAAATACATACTTTTTTAACATTTTTATGAATGACCAATAAAATCAGATGAAGGCATAAGAATGACAATGATTAAAACTATGATAAATCACCATCTCAATATTTTATATAAAATATATGAAAATAAATTGTCTCACGGTTCGGCATCATTTCCACAGTCATTGCCCCCTTAAAGTTTTATGTAAAAGTGCTCCTATTATGCTATTGTAAAGGTTCCTAATTTTGTTTTGGAGGTCTCCTACAATAGGTTTACATGAATCTCACAATATGCACTGGAACATCACCTCTTTTCTAGTGTGTGAAATGGCTCGATAAAGGAAACCACTCCTTTCAGAGTGCCTACTCTGCTCTGATTGGTCAGATGGCCATCTGTTGTGATTGGCCTACCGCTTAAAGCAGAAACAAAACGCCCATTACCATATCTAAATTTTAGCTCCAGAGGCTTCCTCAGGGCTTAATATACAGTGATAGCAAGGCCGAGTCTTCATCCATTAGAAGTGCATGCAAAGTGGATTTGCTTTCACAGAGCAAAAAACACAAAACAAACTCTTCCAGTCTCAGCCAAAGCTACAGTGTTGAGGGCGAGTCAAAGTAGACGTTGTTCGCGGTCAGCCAATGAAGAACATAGTCTGGCATTATGCAAACATGTTACAAACCTACATAAGTTCATGCAGGAAGTAAGACTGGAATTACAGAGGACTCTTTCAGGCAGTTCAGGATTGATTCTTTCTTTTGGGAGACAATAAAATTATTAATATTTATTAATAATAAAATTATTTGTCGTGCACTTTGATCTTTGAAATTTCATTCACAAACAGCTATATTACACGCTGCATGAAATGACATATCCAAAAAAGCATAATAGGGGCACTTTAATAGAATTTTTCCCTCATGAAGTTAAAGTACACTTCAGTGTGAACAAAATGCACACGATGTGTGAGGAAAATCTAAGTAAATGTCACTTTATTTTTCAAATGATCCAAAAAGTGTGGAAATATTATTTAGGATACATAAAATGCTAGCTGTGTAATTAGACTTATCAAGACAATACAGGTGGCCGTTTTATTCTAAAAATGTTCATAATGTAATTTCCTCCATTGTGTGTATTTCTCACCTGGCTCCACCGACGGTTGTTACTGATCATCTGTGTGTTTGCGATGCAGGAGAAGAGTGTGTGTGCAGGAGTGTTTTCAGGCAGCCGGGAAAGGAACTGTGCACTATGGATGAAATCCATCTGCAGTAGAACATCCTGGTACAGCCTCAGGATTCCCAGACCTGTCCGGAATAACGCCTCCTCTCCATCTCGGCAAAACACATCCCAAACACGACATGCCACATCCAGCGGCAATGACTTACTGTACAGAGTGAAGATCCTGAGAGCATGACCGATAAAAAGGGTAAGAGAGAATTTTACCTGAAGTGGTGCAAACCATACTCACAACAGTTAGTCAAACAGTTAAAATCCTAAGGAATTTAACAACTGGAGTTCCTACAAGGTTCCATTGGCAAATCTTTAGGCAGTTTTGAGGAAGAAAGCCATTTTTACAGACTTTTTAGAGGTAACAAATGAAATTAAATAATTGGCCTTTACTCTACCGTTCCAAAGTTTGGGGTTGGAATTTGAAAAATAAAATAAAATAAGAAAATACAGTAATTAAAGTAATTTTATGAAATATTAATTTCAAAATAACCATTTTCTTTTAAAACAATTGATTCCTGTGATGCAAAGTGGCAGTATTTCAGTATTCATTTCTTTAAAAAACAAACAAAAAAAAAAATGGTTTTGAATGGCTGTTTAAGCAAACCAAAAAAAATTTGGTATATTAATCATGCATTTTTTTAAATAAAATACAGACAAATCTCACAATGTTTATCTTTAACTACTTGACTAACTTTAAGTACAACATTTGTAAGGTGTGCTAAAAAGAATCATTTGTTTAGGGAAAAAAGAGTCACTTGTTTAGGAATGAGACTGTACAATTTGTTTCTGGTTGTTAGTTCCCAACCAGACTCAGCCGCCACCATGAGGGAATATGAACAAATTTCCCCTCATGTGAGAGAACATGAAAGCAGCCCTAAGGGGGCGATAAAGAGTTACTGCAGGAAAACTACTCAATCTCTCTCCTCTCTGATTTCAAAACAAGGAAACAAAGCACAGAGGAACGAATCAAAACAGCAGGAAGAGAGATTTTAAGAGCAGATTTACCAGTCTATGAGGTAAAAGTCAGGCGTCAAGCTGTTGTTCTGAAAGTGCTGGAATAGTTTGGGAAGGTTCTCTTCAAAAAACACCTCAAATGCTGCAAAATACTTCAGCATCTTGGGAAGAAAACAAAGTATCAATTCAGTAAAAAGCACAACTCCAACTTAACACAAGCATGGTTAAAAGCACAAAAACACAAGTGTGTAAGATGAAAGGAATGTTCGTCAGTTAGATTATGACTTTTGGGAGTTCTTGGCTCAGAGTTTCACTCAAGAGTTTGTCTGGCAAATGAAATCTCTATAAATGGGTCAACAGATGGTCGGAATAAATGCTGACTGCAACGCAGACACAACGCCCCCTCTATTTTAAGAGCAAATGTAGGTGCTGTTGAAGGTCTACCACAAGTAAGTTTAATTAAGAGCTTGTGCATGTGAGTACCAGGTCATGGTCCACTCTGAAGAAGGCCATTTGGCATGGTTTGTTAAGGAGGTTGGCAAAGGCAATGAAGGCATCGGCTTCCTCCAAATTCAGAATGAGAACAGCAGCAATGAAAGACATCCCCTGAACCTAAAACATGCCACATACATGTCAAACTCTCCATGAAGGACATCCCTGAACTAGAATGGTTCATCCATGTCAACTAGGAAGATACTTACATAGCCTACATCAGGTCTATAACAGGTGTATGCCCCCAACACACTGTGCAATATATCATGATATGGTCCACCCTGATGAAGAGAGAGGCACAAATAAGTCATAATGGAAACAAAATAAAAACCAACCAAAAAAATAAAAATAATGCTGAGCCTAGACACATGTTCTTACCTTCTGGAAAATATATAGAGAGGGAAACGTTCTGGAAATATCCAGCTTGATTAAATCCAGACTGGACTCTCTGTCTGCCAGCGACACGCCACAATCTAATCAATTAAAACCAGAAGAAGTCATCAATCAGACTAGGGCTGGTTGACAACTCAAATTCAATGTTTTTCAGCCTTTTAACAAAATTCAATCTTTATGGATTTGCTCTGAAATGGCTTAAAGGATACTTTTTCTCACTTTAGTTTCTGCTAAAATAATAAATTCAAAAGGTAATGAATAAATGTTTTTTCCCCATCAGAGAAACTAAATAGCCACTGTGGACTGTAATAAAGTAATATTTAGATACAAAACAGCAATATTTAACTACATACACTGCGGTTAAAAATTTGGGGACAGTAAGATTTTTAAAAATGTATTTTAAAGTCTCTTATGCTCACCAAGCCTGCATTCATTTAATTAAAAAAAGGTAATATTGTGAAATACATTGGCTTTCTATTTTAATATAGTTTAAAATGTAATTTATTCCAGTGTCACACTATCCTTCAGAAATGATTTTAATATGTTTATTTGGTGCTCAAGAAACATTTCTTATTATTATCAATGTTGAAAACAGTTGTGTTGATTAATATGTTTGGGGAAACGGGGAAACTGATGAATAGAATCATTCATTTGAATTTGAAATCTTTTGTATCCCTATAAATGTCCTCACGGTCATTTTTAATCAATTTAATGTATACTTACTGTATAAAAGTATTACTTTCTTTTTAAAAATTCTAACTTTTGAAACTTTTTAATATATATATTTTTAATTAAAACAATTTAATACACAAATGCAGACAATGAAAATTCAAAGTTTGAGTAAAGATGAAATCAGAGATGTTAATTAAAGACCCCTGTGGTGAAAATCAAGTTTTTAATGTTATTTATGTCTATGTGGTGTTTTTAATATGCTTTAAGACAAACCATGTGCAAATTCACAAGTCAACACCATTGCTGAGCATTTTCTCCTTAAAACTCAAGTAAACCAAGACTGAAATCGCTGGTGTTTCTTACGTCACAAACTACCTTGTCACCAATCACGTCAAATGTGCGGGCAGGCTTTAGCATATCATTAAGTATGCTGTGAATCAGGGGAGTCTCAAGAGAAGCCATGTTATCCTGATTTATTTTTCTGTTGATATGAAAAATCTAGTACTTTTAGCAATATAGCAGGTGAATTATGTATATGGTGTATATTAAGATGTTATGATGAACTATATGCCTTTCTCCACTGGCGTTCTATGATGTTCAAAGTGTTTCTAAGGAAGCTGATTTTTAGAAGGCAGCTGTCTGACTCTGAGATGGCAGACGGGAGCATGGTTTGTGTAACATTAGCAACACATTATTAGCTGTTGGGTAACATAGTCAAGCAAAAGACTTATATTAATTACTGTTATGTGTCCGACGTTGTAAAGAGCGATACCATTGTGCAGTGTTTACTACAGCAAAGTGGCGTGAGTGAGTGGAGGTGGGACTAATTTGCAAGACATATTAATGGATCCATGTATACTAAACGAAGCAAGGGTGTAGAGTTACAGAGTCATTTTAGTGATCAAAGATGAGTTTTAAGGGATATAATTATTGACTACAATATAACTTTAAATATCTTTGTCTTAATGTTGTCATACTTTTCAATTGACTTACTGGCCAAAAAAAGGCATACAAATATTCACGGTATTCATTTAGATTACAGAAAAATTATCATGTTGTTGTAAATCAAGGCATGTTGATGTAAATATTCATTGTATCGTCCAGTCCTAAGTCAGAGGAGAAAGGCATGTTATTATTTAGTTTATGATTTCATGTGATGCAATTCAAGAAATTGTTAATGGAACAATGACAGTGTGAACAAAACACTCTTATTCACCTCCATCTGGCTTCACTTTCAAGGATAAGATTATTTCGTTTTGTCATTCTTTGACGTAGTTTAGTTTTCAGACAGGTTAGTGAAGGGAAAAATCTTCTTCATCTTATTGATTTGACTGCACTGACACGATCGGATGAGAACTGAACTGAGCTGGATGATGACAACACTGTTTTCTGCAGAGCTGCTTTATAGATGAACTGAACTCATTCCACAATTGATGAGCTTTACAGTTACTGAACCAAACTGAATCAACTCTGAACTGATTTCAACTGAATAATGACAGTTCAGACTCGTTTTACAGCCAAAATGTATTCAGTTTGCATTACTGAATCATTATTTTCCTGTAAAGTTGCTTTAAAACAATCTGTATCAAATAGAGCGCTATATAAATAAAGGTGACTTGACTTGATAGTGTCAACAAACACAGACCTTCATTGTCATTAACTGAACTCGTTTCATTGAAGCTCCGCCACTTCTCTTTGGCTCTGGACAGGAAGATCTCATACAGTTCTAAAACACACACAAACACACAAGCACAATTGATGTGACCAAAGCAACAGCTGCTTCCTTGTCAACACAGTTCATCTGGACACAGTCTGTGTTTGTTTGTGTCAGATTGACGTTACGCAGAGCCAGAGGGCCACAGATGATCAAGACTAACCCAATGTGAGGAGTGCAGCAGTTGCCATAGTTACCTGGGGTGATGTTGAGCTCATTCCCGATGGCGAGGCTCCAGACTTTCCCGCGGACGCTAGGCGGGACGCCCTGCCACCAGAGGTCACGTACACGCCGTGTGTTACGCCTTCATCATGGCACATCATTACAAGACATTACAAGACATTACAAGACATTAAAAGACATTAAAAGACATTAAAAGACATAAATCCACCTGCTGGACAGATGTATAGATAAGACACTTACATGCTTTCCCAATTAGGCAGGACTTCTGAGTTCCAGATCACCATGGCATTGGCGATGTTCTCTTCCTGTCGGTATCGCTCCTTCATTTGTCGTTTTTTCTTCTGTGCCTCTTTCATCTCTAAGAAAAATAAGAAAAAGTGTTTGTCTGCCTGTGAATAGGTAGCAACAGTAATGCAACAGTTTGTGTGAAGTGCTAAAATACAGGGGCGCATGGCCAACAAACCAAGTGTCAAACACCATTACTATTGCAAACACACTCTAATGAGCATCTGCACAAAGACACACACATCACTCACCCCTTCTCTTGGCCCCTGCAACCATCTCACTGTATTCCTGCCGGTGTCTCTGAGATTCCTCTTCTGATTTAGCGGGCAGGTTTCTAAAAAAAATACAAATAGTCCTTGAAGCTGCATAAAAATAAGTACCCTCCACCCAAATACACACAACCATTCAAACACTTGGTCTCGTATGTTCACCAAGCCTGCTCTTATGTGATTAAAAAAAAAAAAACCACATACTTCAGCTCCAACTTAATCACAAAACCAGATTTGCTGCATGAAACTAAAAACAGGAGACAAAGGACGATCTCTCCTTTACACATAAAAACTGACCATCTGTTATAAATAATTGGAAATTTCAAAAAGGATTTGTTCATGTTTTCACTGGTATAACTCCAGTATGTCAGTTGTTTTTGGGTTTTAAATTCAGGCTAAATCCTTTTTCAGGTCAAAGGAATAATTTAAAGACCAAAACAGACATGGTTTATGAGGAAAGTGTATGATCGCTCAGAGAACTGAATTCACTCTATGGATGAAGCTCTTTGGACATTTTCTTTGGACAGTGCCTTACACATTGACAGGGACACATTTTCAAGTGCTTTTCAATTGTTAATTCTTAAAATACTACATTCGGTTCCCCCAATCCTGAATATGTAGGTATATCTTTGCTTCAGAAAATGATTTCCTCTCATTGAGTATGTTATCTGAAATGCAAAGTAACTACATTCCAGCTAATTTCAGTTCACAAGCTCCCAAGTTACAACCAGATGAAAAACAATTCTTACCTCAGGTGTGAAATCTGCCAGGTTACAGCTAACTGAGTCTTACACTAACTATACAGAAAGTCAATGTTATACACACAGCACATACTCTTCTACTACATACTGTAAGAATTTAGTAATTAAAAAAACTGCTCTTCAGACCTATATGCACACATTTGGTGTGACGGCTTATGTTTCACAAGCAGTGGCCAGGGAATTTGGGTAAATATTTGATTAAATGGAAGCTTGAAGCAGTGCATTATGGGAGCTGTAGTTCACGTTCCAAACTTACGCAGGTCTGTCTTCCAAAATGAGAGCAGTGGTGGACAAAGGTTCAAACTCCAGATTCTTGCGTCTCATTGGCTGAGGGTGAGAAGCTGGTCCTGTGGCAGGACCCGCCCTGGACTCATACTCCTTTAAAATAAAAAAGGAAAGAAGAGCAGTCATTATGAGATTACAGCAGATCTGTGTCTACAATTTCTCAGCTGCCACATGCATCCGGAGGAGACGTGAGGGGAAGAAGAATTCCGTCACAAGATTCCCACATGCTATGTGTAGGAGCCCAAAGGCAATGGCCTTAATGTTAAAACTATATTATAACTGAACCATGTGCA
The DNA here is from genome assembly GCA_018749465.1 of Paracanthobrama guichenoti. Lineage (NCBI taxonomy): Eukaryota > Metazoa > Chordata > Actinopteri > Cypriniformes > Gobionidae > Paracanthobrama > Paracanthobrama guichenoti. The sequence goes on from CM031959.1 coordinate 5,107,275, forward strand.
TTTATTAGTCAGTGTGTGACTGTGCCTAAGTAGGCAACAGCTGACCAGCATGACTCTGATTCAAAGTCAACCAGAGAAACAACACATTTACATACGCAGTTATGATCGAGTTACAGTAGGTTTTGTCGTAGTCAAGCTACTGTTCGGGTATATGTGACAACACATAATTGAATATTTGAATACAGTGAGCAACACCGAGGCCAATTGTAATTCGATTAACATGTATAAATACTGGAATGAAGCCATACTACAAACACATTTACTCAGGCTTTGCAAAAAAAAAACTAACAAACCCCCCTCCCTAATGATAGAAGACATTACATGGCCCTGATTTAAAAAAGTTAAAGGCTATAGCAATACAGACAAGGTCAGTGCAGTACACAATTGTCAATGTTTAGCAGTTATATGTACTTTTGAAAAAATTAAGTACCAACAAGGAGGTTGAAAGGAGATTGATTAAGTACCAACATTTAAGGAGATTGAAAGGATCTGAAATAAAAGATAGGATTTTTAAGATTCGTAAGTGACAAGCCTCAGTGTGCAAGTTTAATTGGAGGTCTCTGTCTCACTGGAATACAGAGAGACACCTGCAGAGTGCAGAGGGTGAATTGAGCGCAAATCCAGAGTTGAACACAGGCTCAGTCATCACTTACTGAAGGGGAAGAGTAAAGACAGCTGCACACACACACACACACACACAAAGCCCACGCCTGCCCCACACACACTTGTCTCTCCTGGCTGACCCACAAAATGACGCACAGTTTCCAGCAGCAATTTCAATCCTTTGATATTTCACAGACACGGCCTTTCTCCTCCTTCCTCTTTTGCCTTCTCTCTCTTCTGCTAATACCACTGTCCCTTGCTACATTTTCTTTAAACAAATATGATTATTAATGTCAGCATTTCTAGTCACATAAACTGAAATGCTGTTTCTTGTGTTATACACTCTTCAAGGAAGAGTCCACCCAAAATGGAAAAAGATTTATTCATTCATATATATAAGTATTAATTTCCTTCAGAAAAAGAAATAAAAAATATTTCAAATACTGTTGTATTAACATTCTATTTTAAATATACATTTACTTTTCTAATCAGCACATTAGAATGATTTCTGAAGGATGCAGTTGCCATCACAGCAATAGATTAATTAAAAGTAGATTTAAATATTCAAGTGAGCATTAGAAGATGGCAAAAGTGATCTATGTGTGAAAATAGGTGGAAATGAGCACAAACAATATCCAATACTGATTGATGCCAACACTTTTTTAAAAAGACTCTCATTTTTGGGAATACCATTCCTTTAAACCGCCTCTCTTACCTGCTGGATGGTTCTAGAGACTTTCGGAAGGTCGTCCCGCAATGGAATTTTCCCAAACAGCTTCCATCCTGGAGCACTTTGGGATGCTGCGGTCCTTGACTCCTTGGGCTTCCAGGAAAATAAACTCCTTTGAAGACAGACAGACAGGACCAAAACAGTGAATATTCGAAAACATAAGATTGTCATAAGATCTCAGAAAGAGAGATCCCCAAAGAGTTAAGTCTACATAGTCAAAATATGACAACCATTCATATTCAAACTCATTAAATTCAGACTAAGGCTACAGGGAATTAAGATCTTGAACAGCTCAGCAGAGCAGGTCTCAGGGTTTAATGCGGTTAATACGAGGGATTTCAATGCGATCACGGTGATGCAGAAGCACCAGCATCCTGCAAATAAAGCCTTGAGTCACAGTCACAGGTGCCCTTTACATAAACACACAGATATGAGCAGGCCCTGCTGTGGAGATGAGCTCATTAAAACTTTGAGCACGCTATCTGATGGGACAATCGATCTAATGCCGTCTTAATTACATAACAAAGCCGTTAAGGCAAGTCAATACTGTCCTGAGAGAGACAGATAGGATGAAAGACAAAATAGAGGGAGACAGACAAAGAGAAAGTGTGACAAAGGATGATATGGTATGTTACAGTGGGTAAGGAGAAGTTTGTTCCTCCGAAATAGGGAACTGAAGACACAGTGTGAGCAGAAACAAGGTCAAGGCAGCAGAACACCATGAAGCCCAACTCATAAAAGCTGACATTAAAATTCCTCAGTGTACGTGTGTGTGGGTGAATGTGTTTTTTTCCAGACTAAAGGCAAAGTCTATGAAGTTCTTTGCAGAGACCAAAGCTCCCAGGAAGAGGACTCTGAGGCACTTTCAACCTAAACATAATGGAAATGGAGCAGATGCAAGTCAGATATGCAGGCCGACGTCATTCGATTCGGTTCTGATGCAGCATTTTTACTCCATGTAAGACCAAGATGACAAAATGTTATTTTAAATTGGATTTGACTTTGATAAAGCGCCTTCGCTCAATCAAACATCTAAAAACATAACACAAGAAGTGTGTTTAAAGTAAACAGCACACCTCAGACCTTCTGGGATGAAGCATGATGCCAATGAAGAGAGAAGCCAAAGGTGAGTGGTAGTCAAAGCCTGTCACTCATTACCTGATCATGCGTGCAACAGTGTGACTCCTGCTCTGAAACCATACAGAGCTTCCTCACAGACAGTTCAACACTTCAAATAAAGCATGTAAAAAAAATGTATGTAAAGATGCATCAATGCGTAGTAGACCATTTTATTGCTATGGATGATAAACAATAAAGTGTAATTTGTTTAAAATGAAAAATTTGTATATAAATAAAATGCAGAAAAACTAAAATCTGTAGTGTCTAGTTTCAGCCAATACAAATCAATACATTATAATGTAGAGTATGAAATATAGCTAATAGTAAAATGATAAAGTAACTCTTTTAAAGAATTATCTTTTTGACAGTATAGTGCCATCACGCAATTTGCACTAGACGATTTAATAAAAGTTATTTAAATTCTAAAAATAGCTGAAAACATACTATATCAGACAATGAATAGACTACTGTTCAAACATTTTGTGGTGATTTAAAAAAAAAAAAAGAAAAAAAAAGAAATTTGTACTTTTATTGGCAAGGATGCATTAAATTGATCAAAAGTAACAGTAATGGCAAGTTGCAAAAAGATTTCCATTTCAAATAAATGCTGTTCTTTTGGACTTTCTAGTTATCAAATAATCCTGAGAACAAAATGTATAATAGATTACTTTACACAAAAATATTAATTAGCACAAACTATTTTCAACATTGATAATAATTAGAAATGTTTTTGAACACCAAATCAGTATATTAGAATGATTTCTGAAGGATCATGTGACACTGAAGACTGGAGTAATGATGCTGAAAATTCAGCTTTGCATCACAAATTACAAAAAGATTTAAAATTGTAATAATATTTCACAATATTACTGTTTTCCCATCATTTTGATCAAATAAATTAGCATAAGAAAAAAATGAAAATCTTACCAACATTTTTTTTTATTGTATATTACTAAATAAGTAAATAAAAAAACACTAAGAACAACCAATAACTGATATGATCCTGTCCTGTATGTGTGTGTGTGTATGTATGTATGTTTTTAAGCTTTAATGAAATAGAAATCTGTAAACTGTTTGTAGTCATCTGAATGTGTCGGCTGTAAAAAACACAAAGAGAGAAACAAAAAGAGGTGCAACTCAAGAGACACTTGTCTGCACACAACTGACGTCTACCTGGTCAAGAACTCAGCAATGCCGTGTCTCTTAGTGCCAAGTGTCTGGTCAGATGAGGGATCAGGGTCAGCGGCTACCCTGTCTGGAGCGCTCTGCCGCCGACCGCCAGAGCCGAGACATTCATCCACACCGCCCTCTGCTCCAAAATACCCATCATCCACGGGGCTCAAAGGAGTGGCATCACAGCTTAGGGAGACTATGTGGCCGGCGTTGGTCCGGAGGTTCTGGGGTCTGAGCGGCGGGCCTGTGTCACTGAAATCCTCCTCTGGGCTCGGGTCAGTCTCTGTGTAATCACTGGTGTTTTCTGCCAGGGGAGACAAGGACAGCTTGGCACTGAGCTCTGACAGGGTGTCCGCAGGATCCGGGTCACAGGGCCGGGCCTCCTCCGAGCTCTCGGTGCTGGCTCGACTGATCCTTTCACATGACCTCTCAGTGGAGAGGACACTGTCGCTTTGATGAACAAAGACACGGCTTTCTGGAGCAGAATGGCCACCCAAGGCTCCAAAGGGGACTTGAGATAGGGTGTCATAACTGTTCACAATCAATAACCCCCCATTGCCCACTTTCACACCAATGTCTAAAGCAGACACCTTCCTGTTCAATCCTTCTGCATGAGCATAATCCAAACACCTTAAATGAGTCTGATCCATGTGTTCATGGGCAACATCTCCATTAGGCATCTTCATATCCGGCGAGCTTTTACCCATAAATGGCACTGTAGACCTCAGCTGGGAATTTAAATAACCCTTGTCGGGTTTTTCCACGCACTCGGGCTCGGAAGTCCCTGTAACCCGATCCGGGCAGGACAGGGTTCCCCCCTCTCCTCCTCCATCCGGACACACCATATCTACCTCCAGCTCTTCGGGAAACCCGTTTAATACTCCGGCCCTGCACCCCACCTCCAATGAGGGTATAGTCGGCAGTCCAGCACTGCCCGGATGCGCGTATGCCGAACTGTAAACAGAACCCTCCCGTGCTCTTTCAGGGTTTGAAACGCAAACGCGTGCTTTGTACTCATCCCGATTGTCGTTGACATCGATGGACGGTGCGAGTCCCAGCTCATCAGCATCCTCCACTCTTTCCATCTCACTGGAGGTGTCGGTGGTTCAGAAAGGCAGATGAAGCCCTGCTGCAGCGGCGGCGCCCCGGTTCGGCTGGGCTGTCTGCAAAACAAGCTCTCATCTTATGTACCCCACCGATTCTGCCAGTCCAGTACATTTATGACATTGCGCCTCCGAAGCCTTTAGCGTTAAGGATGGAGAGTAAAGCCACGATTGGCTGTTGTTTATGCACATTTTGATCCACGTCCAGCGTAGTCGCTGTTAGAGGCCATTTTGAATGTGGTGTCGGCGTGTCTCTTCCAAGCAAAAGGTTGGAAGTGGGATTTACAGGAGTTAACGCGACATCCACCGGACAGTTGGAGCAATTGCAGGACACTATTATACACATATTATATATATATTTTATTATTCAACATATTATTTGAGTTCATGCATAAAAACATTCAAAAGCATGAACTTAAAAAATAAAATAAAAAAAAAACTCAAATAATTACATAAATATTATTTATTGTATTGTATAGTAAAATCTATCTATCTATCTATCTATCTATCTATCTATCTATCTATCTATCTATCTATCTATCTATCTATCTATCTATCTATCTATCTATCTATCTATCTATCTAAAGGTAAAAGTCAAAATGACCACTAGAGGGCGGCAATATACAAGCCTTATGGGTTAAGGGATTTATTAGACCACTAGGCTATGTAATAAACCAATAAAAAGCGTCGAAACATCTGTATTTGTAGTTTTAAAAATTGATAAACACTTATATGCATGTTTGGGATTTCACTAATTTGATATAAATGGCCAGTATTCCACAGCTTTTTCTTAAACAGGTTTGTTTTTGTAGGTTGCTGGATTTCCCTAAATGTAGCCTACTGAAGGAATGTAACACTATAGTCGTGCGTTGTTATTTAAATTCCATAAGAGACATTCTTGTGTAAGCTTTCTTTTGTGCAAAAAAAGAATGCATTTCACACTTTGAATTCATATATTCAGAGAATGTGGATATATGTAGAATGTAGAATAGCCTTTCGTCTCAGCATTCATAAATTAAAATCTGGCGTGTTTTTTTTCTTCTTCTGGGTATATACTGAAGGCTAGATTATATTCTTTAAGATGCTGAGTTTTAGCCATTGCATTAACATTAATGAGCTCAATTCTCTCAGTGTCTAAGTGATGAAAAGAAACACATTTAGGAAGAACGTATGTTAACCACACTCTTCAAATGCATATAAAACAGATAAGTTGCTCACTGGGTTACAGAAAAACAAAAACTGTAGAGAATTGCGCAAGCTGTTTTTGTTTATGTGAAATACTTTAAACGATCCTCGCCTCTCAGTGTGCCATTAGCCTACTGCAGAAAAAATAAAATAAAACTATATTGCCGTATCCAGTAACGTGTTTGACAGGTGAATAAAGAGGTGCTCCTCCGTGAATAGACTGGGAAACTTAAGACCACAACTAAGAGATGCAGCTCGACGCATACAGCAGTTATACACAAACACCGCTTCTCGAGACAGAGAGCAGCTTTCCAGACTTAGAAACTATTGGACCTAAACTTTTGTACTAGTTTACTGCAAACCTATAGGCTACATTATATGCTATGTAAAATGATTTAAAGAGTTGGATGACATTAATTTACCACATTTTCATAAAATGTTTGGCAATTTAATGTAGGCTAACCAAGGCCTATAGCTAATGTTTAGCAAACATAACAACAATAAATCAATGAATAATTTTGCCTTCTAAATAGTTTCAACCACCTGCTTTGTCCCACAAGTTAATGTCACTGAATCAGTCTGAGGTCATTTGGATGTTTCAACGGCACGCAGAACTTTGGGACTTTTAGTAATAAAAACAACAACAATAATAATAACAACAATAATTTAGTTGTTTCCATTTGTTATTTATCGTTTGCAGTTGCCTATTTTCTGTCCGTAAAATGAGATTTCAGGTTAATTGGCAAGTCATTCGGAGGGAATCAATGTTGGTGTGGATCTCACAGACTCAGCGGTGTGGACATAAACCAATCACAAAGCGAGAACTTGTCGAGCGAGACGCACCAGCGCATGAATGTGGGTCATTCCACGGGCTCAGCACCGGGAACGGACGCAGGTTTCCCAACTTGCCAACATGGGACAGAGCTGGATATCGGACAGGTCATTCCTAAAAAAATCATAAAACAAGGTAACTGGCCATTATGAAGAGTTTTGGTGAGATGCAATATTAACGGATATGTTCTTAGAGATGGAGAACGGTACAAATCACACGCAGGACCGCGAGCACGGAGCGCAGGAGCGAGAGCATGGAGACGGACAGAACAGCGTGCGAGCTCTGCTGGGTTTCGTGCTCTTCCTCCTCATCGTCTCCACACTGCTCGGGAACACGCTCGTGTGCGCCGCCGTGGTCAAATTCAGGCACCTGCGCTCCAAAGTGACCAACTTTTTCGTTATTTCTCTGGCGGTGTCGGATCTCTTCGTAGCCGTGCTGGTGATGCCGTGGGAGGCGATATCCGCGGTGACGGGCACCTGGCTCTTCGGCCGTTTTTGCGGCATCTGGATCGCCTTTGACATCATGTGCTCTACCGCGTCCATCCTCAATCTGTGCATCATCAGCGTGGACCGCTACTGGGCCATCGCAAGCCCGTTCCGATACGAGCGTAAGATGACCCACCGGGTGGCTTTCATGATGATCGGGGTGGCTTGGACCTTGTCCATCCTCATCTCATTCATCCCGGTTCAGCTCAACTGGCACATGGCTGAGGAAGGTGAGGAGGGCACAGCGGGTAATGGCACCGACTACAGCGACAACTGCAAAGCCAACCTAAACCGGACGTATGCAATCTCGTCTTCGCTGATAAGTTTCTACATCCCTGTGATCATCATGATCGCCACGTACACGAGGATATTCCGTATTGCGCAAACACAGATCCGCAGGATCTCCTCTTTGGAGAGGGCAGTGGAGCACGCGCAAAATCACCACCAGTCCAACGACTGTTCCAACGAGAACTCGCTGAAAACCACCTTCAAGAAAGAGACCAAAGTTTTAAAAACACTCTCGATCATCATGGGGGTTTTTGTGTTCTGCTGGCTGCCGTTTTTCGTGCTCAATTGCATGGTGCCCTTCTGCCAGTGCGTGAGTGACACTACCTTCACCATCTTCGTGTGGTTCGGCTGGGCCAATTCCTCCCTCAATCCCGTCATTTACGCGTTTAACGCGGACTTCAGGAAGGCATTCTCCTCGATTTTGGGTTGCAATAAAATTTTCCCCAGCACAAACGTGGAGACGGTGAATTTCAGTAACGAGCTGGTGTCCTATCACCACGACACGACCCTTCAGAAGGAAGCGCAGCCGCTGGCCGTCCAGATGCCGAAGGAGCCTAGTCTCCCGTTCGACAAGGATTCGGTTACATCGAACGTGTCCCGGAATCACAAAAACATACACTTACCCAACATCGGACAGTTTGAGTGCGACGGGGAGATTTCCCTGGACACAATCACACCCTTCACCTCCACGGGACTCGTGGAGTGCGAGGGAATCCCAGGTCAAATAATCACTGAATGACTCAGTGAGGTTTGGGGGGTAGCCAAGCTGGTTTATACCGATCCAAAGAAAGCCAAAACGAGCTGTTGGGGTCTTACAAAGTACATTTCATTTTACATATCACACAGGAACGCATTTCAAACAACTTTTCGGTAACCAAATCCTATCGCATTTTCGCCTGCCACAAAAAGACGTTTGCTAGAGCAATTGTAGGCTATTAAACAGTAGCCTACATCGACAAACTATAAATACTGTTGTTGTTTATCACTTCATAACACATTTTTATTTTTTACAAACATAAAACAAACTTGTTAGTTTTGCGCGAGACAACCCTCAATGCCCAAGACGTATCGTTATTTAGCGTAAAGTCCCCTGAAAGTCAGAGCATATTTAGCACACTGCTTTTAGAGTGATTTTATCCACTCTGTTTGACTGGTGTAATGATAAACTCAGATCCCACATAATGCATGAAGTGCGTCACATGACCCTTATTGACCTCAGTGGCTTTCTTAAAAGAAAATACAAATACTATTTTATCATTGTTTTAAGCGTAATTCAATAACTTAATCTGAGTAAGCACAAATATTTTTGGTCACTTGCCATGTACATACACAGTAGGCTATAATATGAATTCAGTATGACTAATTGTATGTTATGTTATATATTACATGTGTTTTAATGTGAGAAATTTCAATTTTAAATGCAACGTTTGCCGATTATGTAGCTATAATCATTGCAGAAAGGATGATCACATTTGCACCTTTCCCTCCAATGCTGTTTACACAATAGTCCCAAATACATTTGTCATATAGCCACTTCCATCACAGCTCTGCACACTATTGGCATTCTCTCAGCTAACTTCATGAGATGCCACCTGGAATGATTTTAATAGCCTACTGAATTGAGATCCATGCTGGAGACTCACCTTCACTAACCAGTCCATATGCTTAATTGTATCTACAAAATTATTTAAAGCATTCGAAAGCACGCAAAACATTAATTTGGTCAAATGTCTAATCCTCTATATCATTCTAAAGTTAATGATCACACACATATATCTTTAAATCTTAGATGGGCTGCTACACTGATCTGAAATAATAATTTTCAGAATTTCATACAATTCTGATCATAAAAGTGCATAAAACGCCTTTGTATTTTTTTTCTTTCTTATATATTTCAATCACTTGCCATCATTTGTATTTATCAAGAACATTTAATGGTGATATATTTTGAGGTCATGTAATAAGATATTTTTACTGGTTGAATGTGATTGTTAAAAGGACAACCAGGTCATTCCTTCCAGAGGTAGAATGATTTATGTCTCAACTCCTCCCTGTTTCTAACCTACTTCGTGCTGGATTGCATTATGTGATGAATAGGCATGGGGTTTCTCATGGTAAAATTCAGAATACCACAAATAGGAATCGGGGCATTAAGACCGTAGCAATGGAAATCTCATCCTTAGATCCTGTTCTGTAAAACTGATCATGTTGTATAAACATTGCATGGGGTTATTAAGTTATTTTTACTTTTTGCAGAGTTGGTCTATTCAGCCCAGCTTCCTTGATCAAGCAAGGAACCAACGAGAGTATGATCATGAAATGTATAGGTAGCTCAGAAATTAAATACCCAGAAATAACATCAGCATATCAATAAATCAGAAAATCTATAATGATGAAAAATTAAATATCAAGAAAAGATGTTTTGTTTATTTTATTTGTTGACTCTTATATATACACCAATCAAGCATAACATTATAGCATTATCCTAATATTGTGTTGGTCCCTCTTTTACTGCCAAAACAGCCCTGATCAATCAAGGCATGGACTTCACTATAGACCCCTGAAGGTGTGCTGTGGTATCTGGCACCAAGATGTTAGCAGCAGATCCTTTAAGTCCTGTAAGTTGCGAGGAGGGGCCTCCATGGATCGGACTTGTTTGTTCAGCACATCCCACAGATGCTCGATTGGATTGAGATTTGGGGAATTTGGAGGTTAAATCAACACCTCAAACCATTCCTGAACCATTTTTGCTTTGTGGCAGGGTACATTATCCTGCTGAAAGAGGCCACAGGGAATACCGTTTCCTTGAACGGTACTGCCTCCGCCAGCTTGCCCTCTTCCCATAGTGCATCCCAGTGTCGTGTGTTGGCTTTCTGCGGTGGACAGGGGTCAGCATGGGCACCCTTATTGGTCTGCGGCTATGCAGTCCCATCCACAACAAATTGTGATGCACTGTGTATTCTGGAACCTTTCTATCAGAATCAGCATTAACATCAATATCTTGAGCAACCTGAGTTACAGTAGCTCGTCTGTTTGATTGGACTACACAGGCCAGCCTTCGCCGTGATGAAGAGATACTCAGTGTTATTCACTTTACCCATCATAATGTTATGCCTGATCGGCGTATAATACAGCATGATTTTTGCATTACAGATTAAAAGAGGTAGCCGCTCACATGCACAGAGAACTAATGGAAGATATCACACTTCCTAATTTTGAGCAATTTTCCAGCAACTTTATTTTTATATGTCAGAGTAAGAGAGTGAACCTGTGCAGAGATGAAGCCATTTCTGTTGCTTTGCTTTTCACTGTCATCCTGCATTCACTCAAATTCTTCAGCCTTGCGAGAGTATTCAAAAGCTCTTCAAAACAAATTGAAAAGAGAGAAAAAAATATTGATAAAAAAGATACTGCTCTGAGCATCACCTGGCTCAGGAAGTGTTTCATCTTCTCAGAACAAAGCCTTTGAGTTACACTGCAACCTTAATCTGGCCTGACCCACAAAGACCCCTAAAAAACCCAAATGGCTCTACCAACTGGCCAGAAGACACAGCTGTGAGTAGACATGACAGTGCACTGTGAATAAAAGCAATTACAATTTATCCAGCATATAGCTTCTAGCTATATTCAGGCACTAAAAAAAAAATAAATAAATAAAAATCAGTGAATCTTAAAACGTCAGACCAACAATATACTCAAAAACTAGCCTAATAGACTGAACTATTTCATGTTGAATGTTGCTGATTTGTTAAAGATCCCAGCATGCATTGCAACATTGCCACTATAGGATTATTGTTGTTTGCTGACTTTAATCATGCTGTGACCCTTCTTAAAAATTATTAATTTAAAAGAAAAAACAAAAACAAATTCAGAAACCAAATTGATGGCTATATTTGTGAAAAGTGAAAAGATAATAAATGAATATTATTAGTGTTACTAATTGACAACTTTCTGTACAAAAGTCTTGTAAGTTGATTTAGTAAGAATTGGCTAAAAATAAAAAAAAGTGTTTTTATTCATTATAAACTAAATCCCTTTTTACAGTGGTTTTTTTTTTTTTTGTAGAATGAGAGGAGTGTATGTGACTGTGTGTGTAACAAAATGTGTATCCTGAAGTGAGAAAAATCGAACAAAACAAAAATTTGTTTGCATTTATAAAAAAAAAAAAAAAAAGTAAATGAAGTTACCAATGCAAAAGATGCTGATTAAGTATAGGTCATATTTATAATTAGCTGTATAAAATAAAAACCTGCCTATATAAAAACAATAGAAGTATATTACTCTAAAAATGCTAGGTTCAAAACAATTGGGTTGTTTTAAGCAAACATTTAACCCAACTGCTGGGTTAAAACAACCCAATTGCTGGGTTTGTCCATTTTCAACCCAGCATTTTTTAGAGTATAGAACGTCCCCATTTAGATAATTGTGCTGGGCAACTGTGCCATGGTTAGATGTTAAGCAAACATTTCAAGACATTATCTCCTTTGGATACAAAAGAAATGCATCTTAAAACTGTTCTAAGAAAGATTTTATGAAAGTGTTATAATCTTACTGAAACAAAGATGATATTTCGGGTCTGATCTGTCATTAGTGATCGGTCAAGTACTTTGCTATAGTAAAGCTTCTAATTAACTTGTACAGTTTCCAGCTCTCATGCACAGACTGCTCGGACATGCAGGAACAGCAGATGAAATGAATAAGGAAAGAAAAGAGAGGAGACAGGTGAATAATGAGAAGTTAAAATGCCACACGAATCATACAGACTCATGAACACAGAGGTGGAAGGCCAGAGTAAGGAAATACAGTGCAAGAGACATAGACTAATATCCTAATATTCTTTCATTAAATGTGAATAGCTTGTCACAAATTCCTTCACAAAACATGAAAATAAATATAATAAATAAAAATGAAGATATAGTGGCAATGTGATTTCTTTCTGCAGCTGTAGTCCCAAGCCGCTCATTACAAATAAAGATGTGCTTTCAAATCAAGAAAAAGAGGAAAGAAGCAGAATCTGCACTAGCGATTTCATGTGAGAGACTCTCCTGAAAATGGAGACAGAAAAGAAATCTGACGAAAGATGACAGCCCCACTCACCAAGTCAATATTTCAAACAGCTTTTGTCAATTCTTGAGAGAAATAATGTCACATATCAATATTTGAATGGCCTTATAGGATCTATAAAAATAAATGGTGAATTCTGAGGGAGTTGTAAAGGGGAAATCCAGGGTCACTAAAACATAACCTGATACCACTGACCTATAAAATTATGAATATATTTATGCAGCCAGTGAAGTCATGTTGAAACAGCCTCTGACACACACCCACAGACTTGAGTCGTGGCTTATTGACCTGGAATGCTCTGAAATCGATTTAGACCAACACAAATGTGGGAAAGGATTTCACCTTTGTCATTAAAACTGAATGTGACTTATGAATGAAAGATGAGTGGCAGAGATAGCCAAACCACCCACAGTGTTTATGCTGCAAATAGAAGAGTTTGATTTGAAATTCAATATCATACCCCATTTCAGTCAGTTTCCACTACACAGCATCTGCAGCGGATCATTAGGACCGGCAGAGAACTTAAAGAGAGAGATTCTTTCCTCAAGTGAGTATGAGAAAAAGAAACAAACATTGTAATAATCCACTTTTTCAAAACAGCCGCATTCCTGCTCCAGGTTGTGTAAAAACGCTGGGTTACATATGTGAAGACAATGAGTGCAATGACCAACTGGCTCTTTTCCCTATGGTAAACGCACAACCTTGCTGTTTATTTAACTCAAAATGCACTGCGCATGAACTAACATCTTTCTCAAACCACCTTTTCCCAGAGAGCTTATCTATGACTGAATAAAGTAAATCACATGCTATTGTCTCAAGGCATTTTTTAATCAAGTTGTCAAACAAAAGACACATTCCTGATTAATTTTCTATGAATTCTGCAGTGTTTGTTGAGGATAGTTTTCTTGGAGGCGTGAAATGTGCAGAATGTCTGCAGGATCAGAATGCTTTAGGAAACAGTATGACATTGCTGCTGCATCACACAAAACTGTATCCATTCTCACACAGAGCAACATGTTAAAAAGTGCCTTTGAAACACTGAAGAAAGAAATCCCATTCACTGTAGCAAATGATTTTTATAAAAATTGAAAAAAAAAATCTGGGAATAAAATAGCAAAAAGTTATTTTATGACAAACCACTGATGGAAATTCAATAATGACAGTATAGTGATATATTATATTAACACTGTTTATATACACTCACCTAAAGGATTATTAGGAACACCATACTAATACTGTGTTTGACCCCCCCCTTTCGCCTTCAGAACTGCCTTAATTCTGCGTGGCATTGATTCAACAAGGTGCTGAAAGCATTCTTTAGAAATGTTGGCCCATATTGATAGGATAGCGTCTTGCAGTTGATGGAGATTTGTGGGATGCACATCCAGGGCACGAAGCTCCCGTTCCACCACATCCCAAAGATGCTCTATTGGGTTGAGATCTGGTGACTGTGGGGGCCATTTTAGTACAGTGTCATGTTCAAGAAACCAATTTGAAATGATTTGAGCTTTGTGACATGGTGCATTATCCTGCTGGAAGTAGCCATCAGAGAATGGGTACATGGTGGTCATAAAGGGATGGACATGGTCAGAAACAATGCTCAGGTAGGCCGTGGCATTTAAACGATGCCCAATTTCCACTAAGGGGCCTAAAGTGTGCCAAGAAAACATCCCCCACACCATTACACCAACACCACCAGCCTGCACAGTGGTAACAAGGCATGATGGATCCATGTTCTCATTCTGTTTACGCCAAATTCTGACTCTACCATCTGAATGTCTCAACACAAATCGAGACTCATCAGACCAGGCAATATTTTTCCAGTCTTCAACTGTCCAATTTTGGTGAGCTTGTGCAAATTGTAGCCTCTTTTTCCTATTTGTAGTGGAGATGAGTGGTACCCGGTGGGGTCTTCTGCTGTTGTAGCCCATCCGCCTCAAGGTTGTGCGTGTTGTGGCTTCACAAATGCTTTGCTGCATAACTTGGTTGTAATGAGTGGTTATTTCAGTCAAAGTTGCTCTTCTATCAGCTTGAATCAGTCGGCCCATTCTCCTCTGACCTCTAGCATCAACAAGGCATTTTCGCCCACAGGACTGCCGCATACTGGATGTTTTTCCCTTTTCACACCATTCTTTGTAAACCCTAGAAATGGTTGTGCGTGAAAATCCCAGTAACTGAGCAGATTGTGAAATACTCAGACCGGCCCGTCTGGTACCAACAACCATGCCACGCTCAAAATAGCTTAAATCACCTTCCTTTCCCATTCTGACATTCAGTTTGGAGTTCAGGAGATTGTCTTGACCAGGACCACACCCCTAAATGCATTGAAGCAACTGCCCTGTGATTGGTTGATTAGATAATTGCATTAATGAGAAATTGAACAGGTGTTCCTAATAATCCTTTAGGTGAGTGTATAATAATGAAAGAAAATGTGTATTTTAGTAGTAACATTATTTGTATACTGTAAAAATTGCAGTCAAATTTTGACTTTTGGTGGGACAACCTCATTTACATTCATGTTAAATAATATTACTGAATACAATAAAATTGTTTAATTTAGATGCTTAGTATACATGATGCACATTTTTGTTTTACCTGCAGGATCAGTAATTTTAGCATTGAAGACCCAAATTTAAATTTGCCCCATTTAGTGGAACAAATTGTAGCAGGGTACTCATTTAACCTTATTTATAGTTAGAAGGAACTTTTCTCTAATGCATAAACAAGATTTATAGCTTTTTTTGAAACCATCTCTTTCTCTTTCATCTCTTTGAAAACAAGTGCTTTCCTTGTGTTTACCCATACAAGTATTTTAATTTTTAAATATGTCTTCTTCTAGGAGGTGGACAATTCATTTTCTAACATATTTTTTTGTTTAATGCATAAAGCATTTTAATTAATTGAACTGAACAATTCATCGAAAAAAAATATTTTCATTGATGATTTGACGATAGGATGTATGGGATGTTATACAATCAATTACAAAAGGACATTTTCAATACTTTAGATTAGATTTCAATACATATATTAGACAGATCATTATATCTAAACCTCATTAAAGTTCTGTCTAAAAGTTCTGTTGAGTTCAAGATGGCAATTCAGGCCGTGTGCATTAGGGTTATATTATTGAGATGTATAAAAGGGGAAGCGAGAGGTTGAAGAGAAGGTTTGAAATAGCTGGGGGGCTTTTAGTCCCCTGGGTCTGCTCTCATCAAAAGCCTCATCAAAACTGCAATCACTCAGTGGCCTCTGTCTTTTCGTCTGTGTGTAAATTAGACCTTTAGAGAAAAATGGGTTTCTTTTTATCAGTCGCTCCAACTGCATCCCTTAAATTCGGTCTGAATGAAATGATACCATGTCTTACCTACCTGTTACCATGTATTTCCGTACCTCCGTGCACCCTGCTCGCGCAGACATCAGACATCATCAGCGTGTGCCATGAGGCTATACGTACTACCGGCACATCCGGGAACTTAACTGTCAATTTCGTCACCACCCCTAGGGGAAAATAAACTAGACTTCCCATAGACTTCAATACAAAATATCGGCACAAAACAACATCTGTGTTGAATAACTTAAGAAATCACTCAAATGAAACATGTTAAATAATTATATGTCCACCCTGCCTGCCATAGAGTGTGAAAGATACATCCACAAACTTAATTTGGTCAATTTAAAAACATGACCCCTTCATTCTCCTAGCGTGCTCATGGGTGCTCATGCTTCATGCTCCTAAAACTTATAGAATAAGTTATAGAATAAGTTTTAATATTACACTGCTCAAAGTCTTATAGCAAAACAGTTTTTGCTCAGGTTACACACATAACCATGGTTCCCTGAGAGGAGGGAACGAGACATTGTGTCAACAGCTGACACGTTGGAAAACCTTTCTTTGAAAATGCTGAAGCCTGATTGAATCACACTATCACACCTGCAATAGCAAATGGTGCTCAAGCACGGGAAGGCCCGGCCACTGTATAAGCCTGTGCTGAGCACCATTGACTTTGGATGTTTTGACTGAGCAATAGCATGCAACAAAGACTTTTGTAACACTATGACCCACATGGGATAAATAAAGCGAAAGGCAGTAGTACAGCTTTTATCAACAGGCATATTTTGTATTCAAACAGTTCTACATTTTAAAAAGATGTAACAGACCTTCGATAGACACAATAAAAGTGACCAAACCACTGCATGATCCCAGCCACCTCACCACTGCCATCCACGCAGTGAGGGCAACCCAGCAGCCACTGTTGGTTTAAAAAGAAATCTACAGCAAGAAAGAAAAACAACTGAATTAACAGTGAGTAATGCAAGTGAAACATTGAAACAAAAGAACATTCAATCTAAAGTAAACGGTGCATCCCTGTAAGGGAAAAGACAGTCTATTACAACAAAGAAATTATATATATATATATATATATATATATATATATATATATATATATATATATATATATATATATATATAGAGAGAGAGAGAGAGAGAGAGAGAGAGAGAGAAAATTATATATTATATTATAGTATATATATAATATATATTATATTATATTATATTATAGAAATTATATATCACAGCGTGGTATGGGAACAGCACCAGTCATGACTGCAAAGCCCTGCAAAGAGTTGTGCGCTTATCCGAGCGTATCTCAGGGTCAGCTCTCCCGTCTCTGCAGGACCTCTACACCAAATGCTGCAAAGGTAGAGCTACTAAAATCATCAAGGACTCTGCAAACCCTCATTTCACGCTGCTGCCATCTGGTAAGCGCTTCCGAAGCCTGAAGCCAAAACTGAGAGACTCAGGAGGAGCTTCTTCCCCCAGGCCATCAGATTCCTGAACTCAGTCACTTAACACCACGTGACTTCACTTCAGGATAAACGTACTGACATTGCACTGCACTTTCTGTTCTCGTTGTTACTGTGTAACAACCTGTTATAAACCTGTTTGCACATTATACTCTTATACATTTGTTAACCACATATTTATAAGTCTACAGTTTACTCACTTATCTACTTCAATTATTTTATTCCACTTCTTATTCTTATTTTTTTTTTATTTCTTCTACTTGACTTGATTATTTATAATTCTACAGATATATATATATATATATATATATATATATATATATATATATATATATATATATATATATATATATATATATTTTTATCCTATTTCTATTATAATTTCTTCCTTGTGTTTTAACTGTGAATTTGCACTGTCCATGGAGCGGACCTGTTTACATTTCACTGCCGGTTGTATATTCTGTATATAACTGTGTATGTGACAAATAAAACTCTTGAATCTTGAATCTTGAAAAAACACAAATAAAATAAAACACTCAAGATAAACACACATGATAAAACATTTTTTTAAATAAAATAAAATAAAATAATAAAAAAAAACATTACAAGTTCTCTTTATATAAAATACAATACCTCTAACATCCATTATTTTGACAGTGACACATTGGGAGTCAGGCAATAATCCAGCCAAAACACTAAAAAACAAACTACCTCTACCTCCTTAACGGTGTATCATAAGTTCGGCTCCAAATTTAACGTAACTGCTTGTCCCCTACCATTCTACTGAAGGGCTAAATCTGCTGCGACATCACAAATCACGATCAATAAAAGTAAAGAAGGAGCAAGAGAGCAAACAAATCTTACTACCTACCATTATTTGAGGTTCTATATCTGCCATGGCATCCATTCATCATGATCAAGAAAGGAAGCGAGAGAACAAACAAACCTCACTACTTCCTTTTATATCACTGGGGCTGATGGGACTTGCAGTGCCCCAACCATGTCCCATTACACTTTGAAGGTTTTTACATGGCAGGTTACGCAATGTCTCACCTCTCAGAGAACCATGGTTACGTGAGTAACCCGAGACTTTCCCTTTTGAGGGCGGTCTCTCGACATTGAATCGATAGATGACACATTGGGGAACGTATAAAAACTGACACCACTGATAGCGCCACCTATGCGCTCAGTAGGGGTGGGAATCTCTAGGCACCTCACGATTCGATTCGATTACGATTCAGAGGGCTGCGATGCAATGATAAAACGATTATCAATGCATCTTTTTCTCTATACAGATTTTCTTTTTTCTCATTTGGTACTTTTAAAGCAAAGTATTTGTAATGACCCATAATGAATTAACTTCCAATATATTTTATTAATAAAACAAATGGATGTGATTTTACAAGTCAACAGGAAGGTTACATTTTCCAGAATATGTCCCAACATTGCAAAGAAAAAACAGGAAAAGTGTCTGTAGCAGTATAATTAATACATGCATATAGTAAATTAATACAGAGTTCAGAATATTCTAAATCACTAACATAAATTAATAACCAACACCTTCCTGTTATGTGCAATGAGCAATATAATCCTTCAGACAAAAAAATAAAATAAAATAAACATTTTGCTGTACCAAAATCACAGCTTTTATACCAAAGTATAGAATTCTGCACCAGCAGCTCTCATACAAAAGTAATGCTTGTGGACTTCAGCATATTCTGAATAACTAGTAACATACAGCTGCTCTTATACACAAATAAATAATAGAGTCTAAGACTTATGACTTAAAACTAAATCCTGAGCACAGAGAATTTTTTGCTGTATACCACAATCAAAAACAACTTTCAAGAAATGAACATCTGCAGAGAATACGGACGAAAATCCTTGACCATAAAATTTGCGATAGAGTTTGTGGTCCTCTGGTTGGCAGCAACTAGCGGTACAACCGAGTGTTGGAAACATGTAATATGGTTTCTCATGTTTGTCGTGTTTCAAAAATATTTTATTTTACAACTTGCATATAGTGTGGTTCTTGTCCAGGTCATTTTCCCCTTCAATTTCATAGAAGCCAAAGTGCTTCAATACGCACTTGTTTGTTGGCGTTTGTTGGCATTTGTCTATGCAGTGTGAATTGGCCTTTAGAGGGGAGGGATGGGGTGGATTCCCATCCACGTGACAGATGCAGATGGGCCACGATGGCCTACCGGTGTTAATCCGCCCTCTCGACCACGAAGAGCAGGTGGGTTCCCTGGGTGTGGGCTCGGGCTGAATGAGTGGAGCGCCATGCCCAGGTGAGCTCCTCGTGCAGCTCAGAAAAGAATGCCACCAGTCTCTGAGGGGCAGCTGACTGGCGGCCCACAAGCAGATAGGAACCATCCATCCACTTCTTTATTTGTTGTTCTGGAGCTGACCATTCCATGCCCATCTCAGCCAATGCTTTATGAGGATATTAAGGAGTTCCTCATCCAGGGGGGTCATGGGGGGACCTCTGAATCATCATTGCATGATTGACATTGCATCATCCTCCCCAGATTCGAAGGAGACCAGATCCAGCGCTTCTGGGGAAGGGCGACAACTTTCCTCCAAATATGAGATATGGGGCTGTGGAGAACGAAGAGCACATGTGAAGGGGAGGCGCAACAGTGTGTGGGTTGCTGAAAAATGCAGCAAGCCATGTACGGAGAGTATTGATCAGCAGATCTTCACAGAATCAGCAATCCGTTCTCTCCATTGCTGCCTCGGCATGGGCACGGCCTAGGCCTGTCAAGTGAGTCTGGCAGCTCGATGGGCCTGCCATATATATGCGGCATCCTCTTAGCAACATCTTCTTCGCTGGATCACAGGAGGAGATAACTTCTTTTTGTGTCGTCCACTTGACATGAATATCCACGGTAAGAAAGATTCAAAGACAATGCCACTTAGCGCAGGCTTATAGCGGCCAGGCCTTCCAGCGCCTGAGTGCCATTGGCTATTGCATGTGCAATAGCATGATTAATTTAGACTTTAGCATTTTCAGTAATATGACCTTGAATGGGGTCCTTAAACTAATTAAACTTGTCAGTGGAATTGTCCGATTTAAAATCAGGATGTGATGTCACACCGGGAGACAATGCATCAAGTTCCTTCGCTTTTAGAAATATATGGATGAATTTTTTTTTTTTTGCCATTTACTAATAGACACTTGTAAAATTATGCTTGAGGTATTTACTAACATTTGTATGCTTTTCTTTTGTTGTAGAGATTTGGCTCAAAGAATTAAAAAAATCTAATAACAAAGCAGTTTTTATAATCAACAGGTCCATGTAAGACAAAGAAATATTTACTGCATTTTAAATGATGACAATACTAATAGGGTGAAAATGCCATGTCACTTCAAAAACCCGTTCACATTTAATGCAGCGTGAGAAATCCGATCAGAGTGGTAAGACTGAAACGGATTCCCAGAAATGTGATTTGAATAGGATTTCAAGCCACATATTAGCTGGATCACATTTCATGTGATTTATTGCCATTCACACTTGCTAAATTTAATCAGGTTTAAATCAGGATATGCACATAAATCAGATTTGGACTGACAGTCTGAACGAGGCTCACATGTAATTCTCTTTCATATCTCATAGCAGAGCTGCAGCTATTTACTAAAGCACTCAAAGGGAGTTGAATGCTCAGTCTGAATAATATTTCCCAAGGGATTAATACAGAATTTACTCAAGATTATACATCTTACATTCTCTGCATCATATTAAGTGAGGAATTGTAGTCTAATTACGGCACAGGATCTGCAATGTTAATATTCAAAACCCTGTGTGTGATAATATTCTGAACCCTCAATGTGATCATGATGGTGCCTGCAAAACAGGTTTTGCTCTCAAAAACAAGCTTTTTGTCCTGAAACTAAATTTGATATCGCAGTGTGTCATGCTGAGACTTTTTTCACATTATCCTTGGGACATACGTGCACTAGATCCAGAGGTGTGCCACTCTGTGTTAATACCAGGTCATTTCAACAACCGTAATAACCCTTTCTCTGTTGAGACTCATCATTACGAGGCTGTCTGAGAGAACAAGTAACTCAATCACTGTCACAACAGGCCAAAGGACTGCTCTATCAACAAGTCAATCTAGCTGCCCTCCTAGACCCACGGATAATCAATATTACACAATGACCATGCCAATTGTTTCAAGCACGATGAGTGTTAGCATGTAAATAAACCTGCACATATAATAAAGGCTGTTAAACACACATACACTTAAACATACATGCACTATATATATAATCATACAACTATCTAAGTGTGTATAAGTGTGTATCAGTTTCCACTAGGTAACACCAAGCACCTATAGCTTTATTCACTAATTAGCTGCGTAACCATGACAACAGCAGCATCAGTGGTTGGTCCCTGAGAACTGTTGTTGGCGTAATAAACCGAGTCATGTTTGTGTGTGTGTGTATATGGGGGTGTGTAATTATCATCATTCGACTTTTCTTAGCAGCAGTCTTCCTCTCGCTCTCTTTGTTCTTCAGGTGCATCGTAGAGAAATCTGCAGGAAAAAAAAACATTCTTAACCTTATCAGACTATTGTGATAATGTGATTTTAATCTACAGCATTATCTAAAGCCACTCTGAATTATGCTTAGAATTGTTTATTTGGGCAGTGCCCCTTTATTAGCAATTAAAAAGGTTGTATATATTCTACATGTTCAGTTTGAGATCTGCAGCTTTTCTTAATTTCATTTCTGGCCAATAGAGCTCCGGAGGTTGACGTCATGCAGCCTAAACTCCGCCATTTTGGCAGACAATCAGGGGAGCGCTAGAGCGCCTGCAGAATCTATAAAATAATTTAAAGCCAGACTGTTTAAACCTTACTATTTCAACATGATTGCTGATGTGCGGCAGGATGTCAGAACAGGCGGGGGAAAGCAAATGGGAAATAATTTTATCGTAGTAAGTTGTTGAATAGCATGAATTTCAGTTTATTCTTCATTCTTAATTAGTTTTGCCTCACGTAGCTAATGATAAAAATAAGTTCCCCTTTAAATACGATACTTAATCATGAATAACATAAGTGCTTTCATATATAATAACATCAAGAAAGGCTATTTGAAACTAAATTAAGGATCGATCAATAATACTGAAGCAAAAAATTATAAATGACATATATTGATTATGACTGATTTTATTTCACATGCACAACACGTATGGAACAGATGCACATAGCGGCGTGCTGTTTTGGACGGGTTTGTGTTAACCACTAACATATAACGTTAATCTATTCACATGTTTTCTCTCTTAAAATGTAAGCGCATGTAGGCCTGTATGTCAGCATTATCATATATGTTTTAAAGAATTGAAGGGTGCGTCTCAATCAGCTCCCTAGTTCAGTAGTCAGGGCACTGATCAGGACATAAGTCAATGGGCTGACTCCCTGATCAGTGCCCTGACTACTGAACCAGGGAGCTGATTGAGTCTGTCATGTAAAACAAGAGCGTACTGATGCAGTTCAGTCTGCCTGCTTCTGTCTGTTAATGTTACTCCTGATCCGAGGCTTCTGTAAATATTTAGTTTATACGTAGACTAAGGCTTCAACTAAGTTTAATAGTGCAACGCAAAAATATTTAGGAGTGCGTAAGTTGTAACTTAGTGCCCATTTACGTCAAAACTAGGCTAGTTGTAACTTGTGCACAGTTGGTGCAACAGGTGTCCTGACAGGAAAGCTCTCCGCTCCTTTATCGATACACGTGAAAAGCACCCCGGGGGCATTGTAGGGATCTGTTATGTTTAATCTATTAAGTTTTGCTATGTACAAGTCTATGTCTTTTGAATTAAAGTACGCAGTGAACTCCTGCCTGTCAAAATGCCGTCGTAAACAGAATGGGTCACGTGATCTCCGGAGCTCTATACTTGTGTATTATAGTTTGTACTCAAAACTTGGCGTTGTTTGCTGTAAATATTGTTGCCTCTTATGATAAATTGATTGCCATGTTCCCCGCTTTGGATAAAAGCGTCTGTTTTTGTCTTAACCTGATTTACTATGGTAAGACTGGATGGTTTTTGCAGGAAACTGCGTACGTACGTGGAAAATGCGTACCCGTGCACCTATCCTACTTTTATGTGTGTATGATGTGGGAATGGCATAGGATAGTTGCCATAACGATCAAAAAAGACTGACAGCATGAACCTCCAGGGAATCACTCCTTTTTAAAAAACTCAGAACAGAGGAGAGGAAAAAGAGAACGCGACAGAGCTCGTAATAAAACGAGAATCAACACTGGATTGGCTTTTCGAAAACAGAGAGAACAGAGGGATTTGAAATGTTGTAAAAGAGACGCGTAGATGGCGTCTTTATTATGCAACAGGTGAGTACGGTATTTTATTGAACAGATAAACTGCCATATAGCTCTCAAACAGAGTTCATTGTAAAGCATTATCTATTCTGAAGGGTCATTTCATTATGGTTGTTGTAGTGCATGTGCTGGAATTTATTTTCAAGGATGAACCGTCTTTTAACGGTTATAGGTACTATAACGTTTTCAGCTATTCATGAGATCCTTTCCATCTAATCTCTTAAGCCTTGTAGTGAATGTTTTATGAGCAGTAACAATCTCTCTCTAGCTCTCTTTTTAGTTAATTAAGCCTTTAAACATATGTATTGTTATTGAAATCTATAGACACAGATAGGTAACAAAAAAAAAAACTTAAATGTGTGTTTTGGATGTTTTCTCTCCACTATTCTGAAAGAATGCATGTTAAGGAAGCAAAATAGCCTGACATCTCAAAATTGACCAGTGCATGACAAAACAATGTTTTTACCTGTAGTGTCTTGCCTGTATTTTTAAATGAAAATGTAATTACTTTAGTACACTGCTTTGAAGTCTTGTAGTAATTTTTTCCTGCAGATGTAGACTTGCTCTTTTGAATAAGAATGGTTACTTGGCTCCCCTTCAAGACAGTTTTATAAAACTTTATCCTACATATGAAGCTGTATCTGTAACTGTTCCAGATGCTGCGCAAGCCCTTTGCTTGACTGCCTCTTGTCATTTAGAGATGTTACTTTTAAGTATTGTAAATAAGATGCAGTTTTCTTCATCTTGCTTAGTGTTTTTCAATTTTGTTATGACAGCTGGAACACTGTCTTCAAAATCCAGTTTTGCATACTGTGCAATACCTTACATGCTACAAAGTTTGCTACAGCAAAACACTAAAGCTAAAGCTTTGAGTAAGTAAAAAAGTAAATCTACCAAACACTATTATTTATATATTTTAATAAATAATAAAACCCAAATAAGAAATGATGGAAATATAATATAAATATATACTGGGTCATTCCATATCAGCTTAAAAAGGTCCCAAGTTGCTGTTGTTGAAACAAACAATGAATGACAAAAAAAAAAAAAGCCAAAAATATTATCCCCCAGTTTCACAGACAAGGCTTAAGCCTAGTCCTAGACTATAATGCATGTTTGAGCTGTTTTAACGAAGGCAACTTGCACTGGCATATCTTAAAATGTGTCAGTGCCATTGTTTTGTCTCAAGCTGCACACCAGTAATGTTTGTCTTCTTTTTTTTTTTTTTTTTTTTTTTTTTTGCTATGGCACATTTATAAAAGCTACTTAAATGTATTAATTAAACTAAGGCTTAATCTAAGCCCTGTCTGTGAAACCAGGCCTAAATGTCATGGATTTAAATTTACTGATTAATCCACTATTTTGTAGAGGGGGGTCAAAATTACAATTTTCACCTGAGATTTGGAGCCACATTACAGGGGAGTAAAATTTACTTTAGAACGACCTCATCCATCTTCACCGATAAAGACTGTCAGTATTCCTATTCTCCATTCATCTGCTTTACATATCTTCAGATATACTGACCATTCTGTCTACATATTCTTCTACTGTCAATAAAACTCTTTTTATTAACATCATCCTTGTTGTAAGTCTCTGTTCCATAACAGTATCTTGTTTTTTTTGTTTTTTTATCAAGTTTTTATGTTAATTTTAATCTATCAACACAGTAGAACAGGCCTGTCTGAGGTACCACAGATATTCTTGTTCAATATTTGCCAAAGTTTGCGTGCCTATAACTCAAGATTCAAGATTCAAGAGTTTTATTTGTCACATACACAGTTATATACAGAATATACAACCGGCAGTGAAATGTAAACAGGTCCGCTCCATGGACAGTGCAAATTCACAGTTAAAAACACAAGGAGGAAATTATAATAGAAATAGAATAAAAAAGTACTATATATACATCTGTAGAATTATAAATAAATCAAGTAGAAAAAAATAAAGAAAGAAAGAAGTGAAATAAAATAAGTGAAATAAACTGTGCAGTGAGTAAACTGTAGACTTATAAATATGTGGTTAACAGAAATGTACAAAGAAGTATAATGTGCAAACAGGTTTATAACAGGTTGTTACACAGTAACAACGAGAACAGAAAGTGCAGTGCAACTGAGTTCAGGAGTCTGATGGCCTGGGCGAAGAAGCTCCTCCTGAGTCTCTCAGTTTTGGCCATCAGGCTTCGGAAGCGCTTACCAGATGGCAGCAGGGTGAAATGAGGGTTTGCAGGGTGATTAGAGTCCTTGATGATTTTAGTAGCTCTACCTTTGCAGTGTTTGGTGTAGACGTCCTGCAGAGACGGGAGAGCTGACCCTGAGATACTCTCGGATAAGCGCACAACTTTTTGCATGGCTTTGCAGTCATGACTGGTGCTGTTCCCATACCACTCTGTTATTGCTCTGTTAATACACTTTCCATCGCCCCTAAATAGAAAGTTTTCAGGATAGCTGGTGAAACCCTGAATTTCATCAGCAGGCGCAGGTGGTACAGTCTTTGCCTGGCTTTTTTCACCTGTGTCTGAATGTGAGCAGTCCAGGTCAGGTCCTCGGAGATGTTTACACCCAGGTACTTGAAGCTGCTCACTCTCTCTACTGGTGACCCGCTGATCATGAGAGGGGAGTATGTCCGTTGCTGTCTCTTCCTGAAGTCCACAATCATTTCTTTGGTCTTACCAACATTCAGAGAGAGACAGTTGTCCTGGCACCATGATGTTAGTTGCTCCACCTCGTCCAAGTATGCCGTCTCATTGTTGTTGGAAATGAGGCCCAGGACAACAGTATCATCAGCAAATTTGATGATAGAGGTGGAGCTGTGTGTGGACAAACAGTCATGTGTGTAGAGAGAGTAGAGCAGGGGACTCAGGACACAGCCCTGTGGAGCTCCCACAATCAGGGCGATGGAGGTGGAGGTGAACTGGCCTACTCTCACCACCTGAGGCCTGCCAGTGAGGAAATCTTCAATCCAGTGGCAGAGAGAAGAATTCAGGCCGAGATCCAGGAGTTTGGCGGTTAGCTTAATGGGAACTATGGTGTTAAAGGCTGAGCTATAGTCAATAAATAGCAGCCTTACGTAGTTCCCACTTTTGCTGTCGATGTGAGTGAGGGAGGAGTGGAGGACATGAGAGATAACTTTAAAAGTATTAAAGATATATTAATATCCTTCTCTAGATTCTCATTCTTTAACTTGTCATTTTAAGGCCCTACACTCACCTAAAGGATTATTAGGAACACCATACTAATACTGTGTTTGACCCGTCTTAATTCTACGTGGCATTGATTCAATAAGGTGCTGAAAGCATTCTTTAGAAATGTTGGCCCATATTGATAGGATAGCATCTTGCAGTTGATGGAGATTTGTGGGATGCACATCTAGGGCACGGCTCCCTGCTCCACCACATCCCAAAGATGCTCTATTGGGTTGAGATCTGGTGAGTGTGGGGGCCATTTTAGTACAGTGAACTCATTGTCATGTTCAAGAAACCAATTTGAAATGATTCGAGCTTTGTAACATGGTGCATTATCCTGCTGGAAGTAGCCATCAGAGAATGGGTACATGGTGGTCATAAAGAGATGGACATGGTCAGAAACAATGCTCAGGTAGGCCGTGGCATTTAAACGATGCCCAATTGGCACTAAGGGGCCTATAGTGTGCCAAGAAAACATCCCCCACACCATTACACCACCACCACCAGCCTGCACAGTGGTAACAAGGCATGATGGATCCATGTTCTCATTCTGTTTACGCCAAATTCTGACTCTACCATCTGAATGTCTCAACAGAAATCGAGACTCATCAGACCAGGCAACATTTTTCCAGTCTTCAACTGTCCAATTTTGGTGAGCTTGTGCAAATTGTAGCCTCTTTTTCCTATTTGTAGTGGAGATGAGTGGTACCCGGTGGGGTCTTCTGCTGTTGTAGCCCATCCGCCTCAAGGTTGTGTGTGTTGTGGCTTCACAAATGCTTTGCTGCATACCTCGGTTGTAACAAGTGGTCATTTCAGTCAACGTTGCTCTTCTATCAGCTTGAATCAGTCGGCCCATTCTCCTCTGACCTCTAGCATCAACAAGGGATTTTCGCCCACAGGACTGCCGCATACTGGATGTTTTTCCCTTTTCCCACAATTCTTTGTAAACCCTAGAAATGGTTGTGTGTGAAAATCTCTGTAACTGAGCAGATTGTGAAATACTCAGACTGGCCCGTCTGGCACCAACAACCATGCCACGCTCAAAATTGCTTAAATCACCTTTCTTTCCCATTCTGACATTCAGTTTGGAGTTCAGGAGATTGTCTTGACCAGGACCACACCCCTAAATGCATTGAAGCAACTGCCATGTGATTGGTTGATTAGATAATTGCATTAATGAGAAATTGAACAGTGTTCCTAATAATCCTTTAGGTGAGTGTATATGGTACCAAATGGTAAGTAGAAATACAATTCTAGTTTCAGTATTATTTGTTCCTCATACATAATGTCTGAGGAACAAATAATACTGAAACTAGAAATGTATCTTGTTTCTCTCTATCACAATGGCATAAAACCATACCTGTCTTGAGTGCCAAAAATACACTGAAATGTCAAGTTGAGGCACATTAACTTGATTTATTTATTAATTAACTTGAAAATTGTATTTAAGAATCTATATTTGAATCAGTTTCAGGGATATTTGTGAAAAGGGATTTTGTTCATGAAGCTTCTGAAGCTACCAAGAGTTCAAATACTCCATAACTACACGTTACCACATTGATATCCCAGTATCTCTAACACTGAACCATATAGGCCTTGAAATGAAATCCATTTGTGAAATTTCCTTACTACTAAATATTCCACGGTCAACTGTTAGTGGTATTATAACAAAGTGGAAGCAATTGGGAACAACAGCAACTCAGCCACGAAAAATCACAGAGAGGGGTCAGCGCATAAGGCCTTACATCAGCACGTGCAATACAAAGCGTCGGATGCTGTGGTGTAAAGCACGCCGCCAGTGGAGACGTGTTCTAATTTCAACATTATTTATTTGTCTGCATGCAAAGTGACCCATTTGTTTTTTGACTGCTGAAAATGTGTACAATTTAATAATTTACTCATAGAGCCATATTGCAATCCCAATACAGGACCTTAAACATGTGTATACTAAGGATATTAAGCTGTTGCACATTTTTTAACTGTCACTATTGGCATTTAATGCAGAAAAGAAAGTCAACAGCTTTTACTAATAAACCAACGAATCTCTGTGTAAAAATAAAACAATGATGCTGCCATTGTCACGGATCTAATCGCAGCAGTAGAATTTACACAAATAACACAAAATCAAAATAACAATATTCAATATAACAATATAACAATAGTCATCAATATTGTAAATTCTGCAAAGTTTTTTTCCCTCTTTTTGAAAGTTGTGAAATCACTATTGTGGAATTTTTCTTTTGCTATTTGAGCAAATGGGGACACAAAAAAATATATTTAATATATTCTCTCATTCACCGCTATAAAAGTTAACCCAACTACGACTTCCGCGCTGAGAAACCTGGAAATGTGAAAAGGATCTATGGAGTTTCAGGATATTAAAGCTGCACTATGTAACTTTTCCATCTGTTAGAGGTCTCCTATTCAAAACAAAGGCGTAGTTTGATGACGCCAAGTTTGAGCGCAGAATCTTGGGACATGTGGTCTTCACCTCACAGCTAGGGATGGGCGATACCACTTATTTTGTTTTTGATATGATACCGATACTTTCAAGGCCAGTATCACCGATATCGATACTGATACGATACTTCTAAACTGAACCTTTTAATTTAGTTAACATTTAGAACATTTATTAAATTATTAAAACTACTAATAAGATAAGATACCCACTTAACATTATATTTGAAAGGTATTTTAGCATTCAATATTCCTTAATTGATGAAGGCAATACATGCCTCGCAAGCAGCAGGACTTTTATTATGCCACAGTCGCCGGCGCCATTTCCGCTTTTCCGGTCATGAGTATGAGGTAATGCAACTCTGTTTATCATATTAGATACTTCTGAGTGTGTTGAAAATGATGTTATGACGTTACTCTGAGCGTTCGCTCGGTGGCTGCTATGACACGTGTTGCACACTGCAGTGAGAGTAAAGCGTTTCTGCAAAATAAAACCGGAAACCGAGGGTAACGCAGGTATGATGCAACTGACAGGTGACTCACTCACACGTCCTGGTTCATTGGTTAAAATAGCAATTTTCTCACAATTTACAAATCATTGGAAACATTTGGGATATTGTAAGTACTCAGTTGAACAAAACATATAACTTAATATGTTAACATAATAATTTTAATTTACTGATTTTTTTTACATAGTGCACCTTTAACTGAAGCAAAAGAACAACCATAATGGATGAGATCACACAATAAACAGAACAAACAAGGCTTAAAGGGATAGTTCACCCAAAAATGAAAATATACCCCATGATTTACTCACCCTCAACCCATTCTAAGTGTATATGACATTCTTCTTTCAGACGAATACAATCAGAGTTATATTAACAATGTCCTGGCTCTTCCAAGCATTATAATGGCAGTGAATGGCAGTCCAAAATTTGAAGACCAAAAAAGTGCATCCATCCATTATAAAAGTAATCCACATGGCTCCAGGTCCCTGGGGTTAATAAAGTCCTTCTAAAGTGAATCGGTGGGGTTTTGTAAGAAAAATATACATATTTAACACGTTATAAAGTAAAATAACTAGCTTCTGGTGGATCCCCTTCCATATTCAACTTACGGAAAAAGTGTAGCGCCTCGCGCAGTTAAAAAAATGCTTATGCTACGTATTGCAGCTAGAATATTTTAAACTCATGTTTGAAAGGGCGTTAAATATGTATTGTGTTAAATATGGGTATTTTTCTTACAAAAAAACAATTAGCTTCAGAAGGCCTTTATTAACGCCACAGAGCCATATGGAGTACTTTTATAATGGATGGATGCACTTTTTGGGCTTCAAAATGGGCTGCCTTTTACTGCCATTATAATGCTTGAAAGAGCCAGGAGTCAGGACATATTTTAATGTAACTCCGATTGTATTCATCTGAAAGAAGAATGTCATAAACACCTAGGATGGCTTGAGGGTGAGTACATTTTCATTTTTGGGTGACTAACCCTTTAAATACACAGGGGGTAAATCAACATAAGATAGAACAAGTGGTATGAATTACTGAAACAATGAAACACCATAATGAAAACCAACCAAAACACGTACAAAATCCCACCAAAAATATTATATGGGGAAGTTTCTTAAAGTTTGATTTGATACAGAACGACACTACTGTGCTTTCCCTTCCTTTACAAAGGACAAGTTTGACTTACTGCAGATCTGGGCAGCTGTTGCTTAGTGACCAGTTACGGTCAGTTTATTATCAAGGATAACTTTCACACACCAGGAGATAATGACCATTTGTCCTTCTTTTTGAGAGACAGTGAGTGTGGGAGGCTTTGGCTGAGATGAAGAGGAACTTCATTCTTGTGAAGGTTCATGACAAGATGATGAGTAGTCATTAAAGTTGGTATTTTTGATTGCTAGCCTGACATCTTTGTTTTTTCCCCAATAGAAGAAAAGGTTCTATATAGAACTGTAAAAGGTTCTGTCAGGTGCTTCATATAGAGAATCTTTTTTAAATAAAATGTAATTAATTAATCAGTTCGTAAACATACGTTATCACTAGGAAAAAACATGAAAGTATTATGTAATAATTTCTCTTTCAAATCTTTTTGGCATAAAGGGTTCTTTAAAACTGAGTCAAAAAGACTTGGGTTCTATAGAGTAGACAGAAATGTAGAATAGGACTTAGAGTCAATTAGAGCAGAGGTCTTCAACCCTGCTCCTGGGGACCCACTGTCCTGAAAAGTTTATTTCCAACCTGCTTCAGTACACCTGCCTGTGTATTTTCAACAAGTGATCCTGAAGATCTTGAATAGCTTCACCTGCCTTTAATTAGGGTTGGAGCTAAACCCTGCAGGACAGCAGGTCCCCAGGAGCAGGGTTGAATTAGAGTTCAGACAAAAAATATTGTCAAAGTGGAATAGGCTTGCTATGCATAAACTATAAGTATAGTTCTTAAATCTCAAATAAATGGTTGGTGTTTATGATGGTTTTGACACAATGGTTTTAATCACACAAAAAATGTGTAGAATGATGGCCGTTTTAAAAGAAAGAGTATAAATGGTATTTAGGAGTGACTTTTAATCACAATAAATCAGACATTTTCAATATAAGGGATAATGCACAGTCAGCCAATCATCATCACAAAATAAACCCTACAGGCTGACCGCTCTGAAGGGATTTTTTGCAATAATCACCAGCCGATTGTACATTATATCGCTAATGTCTATTCACCAAATACATGAACACTGATTTGAGCTGAAATTAACTTATTTAAAGGGTAACTTTAAGTTGTTTAACTTAAAGCTTTCATTAAGGAAAAAAAAAAATAGTAAGTCTTCTAAAATATACAAAACCAACAGCAACAAAATGAACACTGTAATATCACAGTAATATTAATATCAAAATCCTCTGAGATAATTTCTACTACAATCAATGATAAGCAAGATTATGTTAAATATAAAATAACTTTTGTTAACAACAAACACAGTTGCATTAAATCATTCTGAACCGATTAAATAGATGAAATGCCATGCAACTAAATAAAATACGTGCATAAGTGTGTATGTACCGTTTCATGGATACGCTAATATCTTCTTAAAGGGGCATTTACATGGCTATGTGACGTTACAAAAGACAAAAGGTCTGAGGTATATCACTAGAAAAAGAAGGGTTATGATCAGGCAAGAGCTTTAGGTCCTGTGTTAATATTAGAAAAGCGTTCCAGCACTGGAGAGTTGGGATGGGCATTTTCATTAGGGTGACAAGAATGTTTAAAAGTTGCATTTTTAGCCTGGTCTGCCTCAGGTCTAATGGCGCTCATCAATGTAAAAAATGATCGAGATGGCCAATCAGATCAAAGTAGGTGGAGTTTACGTTCTCTTTTGGCTCGTTCACAGTCTTCACACAGACGAGCGTGTCAATCTATCGCTAAATGCCATTGCGGGGACTCTTATTTCCGGTGAAATCACAAAACAAAATGCACACAAACATGTCCATGCTCTTAATATACAATCACTGAACATCTTTCAATGAAGGAAAAAAAACTACATGAGGGCAGATTACAACCTGTAACCTTCGACAGGGTTTACAAAAGCTCTACCACCAGACCACTAAGAAATTTAAATGTTAACAGTGGATGCATTTATTCACTAACGGGAAGAATCTCGAGACTAACGATACTTGACGCAAATTAATGCAAATATTATTTGCAAATAGACCCAAAATTATTATTTTTCAACTAGAATTAGACCTAGAATTTCGTTCACTGTTCTGTTTCTTTATAAAAATAAAAAAAATAGTTCCCCCCAAAGTTGAAGACATGGTTACGGCCTCGGGCACATAACCTGCTTTCTGGAATACCCCCCTGGAGCTGATGTACTGTTAGCAACAAACCACAAAGTCGTGTTAGTATCTTGGCACGCACACGCACACGCACACGCACACGCACACGCACACGCACACGCACACGCACACGCACACGCACACCAAACATAAACAGCAAACATGCTATCACCAACACTAACTCAAATCAGACCAGACAAATGAAAACTGAAAACAGAGCAACTTAAATACAGGGCAAATGAGGGAAAATTACAAACACCTGTGATAATTAAATTAATCTCCATGACAACTAAAGAGTGGTGGGAAACTAAACAAAGGAACACATGTGACTGAAAATAGCAAACTAAAAGTCCATGAAAATGAAACTAAGATCAAACTCAACTGAAAAAGTGTAACACTTGTATTGTATATTAAATTTTTTATCTTCCTTGATAGTCATTCGCCATCTTCGCTTTATTTTTCAAGAAGCATTACATTGCTTCGCTTCAGCTATGATAAAGAGACATACAATCTTGCATCGTGTATTTGGGAGCAATGAAGGGAGAGCTGTGTTTGGTTGGGTTGATTTCAAATATCAACAGTGTTTCTCAGAAATTGCTTACTGCACCTTTAATAAGACTTATGAAGTGTTACTCAACAAATCATTAAATAAAGTTCCTAACATAGGTTCGGGAGGAGCCTTATCATTCAGTCGTGTCAGTCATCATTACAAGCGTATATAAGCAGCAGTTATTCACACCGTCTCAGCGGTGATTCTTTCGGCATCCCTCCAGCTCCATATCTCTCCTCCTCTATTTCTCCCAATCTTCCTCCACATTGCACCGTTAAATGTTGGTTCATCTCAGAGCTCGAGCCTTAGATTTGAGCATCCTTAGAGGACAGCAAGCTAAGTTTGTTTAACATAAACAATTAAGAATGGATGGGCAGGCAAAGTCATGAATTAAACTTCACATTCTGTTTTTTTTTTCTTTTAATCGTTAAATCCCCTAGTGTGAAAAAAGAAGAAGTCATATCTGTTTGTTAGGGAAAAGTAAAGAATTTTTTCCTTTCCTCAGAAGTGATGAAGTACCTTGTTTACCTCTTAGTCAGAAAGAGGACCAGAACAAATCAAATAAGTTCAAGGAGATGAATGCGCTCTATAGTGCAGTGTGAGAATGCTGGACGTTTTGAACTGAATAAATCTGCACAGAGAATATAGAACATTTTCAGTGTGTCGGCTGATTGTGGAAAGTACATCTCAACAATGCCTTTATATTTTCTTTTGCGTCAGGCTGAAAACACACAGACAATACCACTAAAGTATAAGTCTGAGACACAGTGAGATTTGTCACTGTGAGGACAATCAGCTGTCCTTCCTGTAGCACTATCTTAGATGTCTTATATTACAGATATTGCAGTTTATTGCTCTGCCACATCTGCAGTCCTCATGCCTCCTGCAACAGGACTATATCATGTTCAAGTGATCATAGACCCTGGGCATCTTTCTTTTGGTGTTTTTCAGAGTCAGTAGAAAGCTCTCTTTAGTGTCCTAAGTTATTGGAACTGTGACATTAATTATCTACTAAAATTAGCCAATCACATGGCAGCAACTCAATCACATATAAGTAGACACGTTAGAGGTTTAGTTCACCCAAAAATGAAAATTCTGTCATTAATTACTTACGCTCATGGTGTTCGACCATGAGCGTAAGAAAGGTGATTTAAGTGACTTTGAAGTTTGAACATGGCATGGTTATTGGTACCAGATGGGCTGGTCTGAGCATTGTCACATACAACCATCTCTGCAAAAGAATGGTCTGAAAAAAAGAGTAAATGTCCTAGAAAGTGGCAGTTCTATGGGAGAAAATGCCTTGTTGTAAAAGTAAAAGACTGTAAAAATGCTACGGTTAAAAACAGTTAACTGGTTAACAGAAAGTTTGCGTACTATACACGGTGAATGACTGTAATAGATCTAACCTCACATTTATTGTAATTTTACAGTACCGTCCATGTGTGACACTTCACATTTGATGTATTTTATTGAAATAACTGTTTCTTCTTAATTTTTTTTTCTTTCTAATCAGTTATGTACATTAGGGATTTATGTTACATTTAATGTTGTTAAATTAATGTTTATTGCAGTTTTATGTTTTATTGTTGTTAAATTAATGTTTATTAAAGTTCTGGCAAACACAGCCATTTTTTTTTACCATACATTTTACAGGGATTTTTTTTTTTACAGTGTAGATATAGATATAAGTAATTTTTTTAAATGTAAAAACTCATTTTACATGTAATACATAATAATATAACCCTCTCTTTATAGTATACCAAACATTTGCTTCCAAATCCCAATCCAAAACAGGCAGTCAACAAATAGATCAATTAGAGCTCCATTAGAGGTTAGAGGAGGCATGCGACAGCATTTGCTAGAGGTGCTGAACTTCTCTCTGGGGTGGAAAGGGTGAGTGCAGCCTGTACACAAACAGTATTCACTACTGTATCTTGACTAGTGGTGGCCTTAAACACTTTAGGTGACTCCACAAATCTCCATCTCTCACTTCCAAGTGAAGTGACGGTAAGTGGTGTGTTGTCATGGTGACCACATTCATAGGGTGATCGTTTGTTCATTTACATAGCATAGAATGGTTGAAGAAATCTAAATTCCATGCATTCAGAACCTGTTTGATGGGTCTGCAGCTGTCCAGAGTGCCTCGGCCTCCGTCTGATTCACAATTAGATTCTCCCCTGTCATTAGCGGCCCGCAAGGTCGACACGGGGTGCATCTCGCCTTCTCAGTAATCACCGTCGATGGGGCTGGATGGCCACCGCGCTCACTGATTGCAGAACTGCTCGGCAGACAAGCCGGGACTGGGTGTTGAAGAAATGCTGTTCCTCATCAAGGACTCGTGTAGTGTCATCAGCCGCTCGCTGAAGAAGATTATCTCACATGTCATCAGTCATTAGGGGAACATAACAAACGCAAGGACTTCGGCATTACGCGAGAGAGGAGAAAAGTGCCTGAATGTCATTAAAATGAAAAAGGGAGAGTGGCTGGATTGCAGTTTTAAAAGATGCGTTTGTTGACAGGTGCTGGGAGCACTTCACTCATCTTACGCCCTCTCAATGACTGCAACCATTAGCTACATGAATTCAGCTGTTGTGGGACCACAACATTTCAGTCGTTAATATAGCATAACATTTCTGATCTGACCCTAACAGTGCTTTCATTGTAGCAGTATAGGGTACAATAGGCCTAAAGTGAAGGAAAATGTAAAATGAAGTGGCCGTCACTGGAGTGGTACCTAAGGGTACATTTTTGTACCTCTAAGTAGAGTAGAGGAAAACAATCGTATAATTGTACCCTGAAGTGTACCTTTAAAGGTGCAGTCATATGTTTTGTTCCCCAAGGAATAAAAATTAACCTTCACTGTACCTTGTTTATACTGTTCTTTCACTCACTGAAACTGAAATAATAATCTTTTATTTAAAAAGAAGTAAAATGATGTTGCCACATCCCTAAGTCTTAAAATGAAACTGTAGCCTAAGTTTCTTCATGTTGGTTCAGCATATCGATTCATGATTCCGCTGATTCGATACACTGATTCATAATGCTCCGAAGCAGTGTTTTGAAATCGGCCATCACTATATAAGTCTTTTTTTTCCTTCTTTTTTTTACTACTATTCTCTGCGTTTCATAAAATGATTGTAGAACCACTGTAGTGAGATGGACTTTGTAATGACGTCTTTAGTGCCTTTTATGAGTCTTGAGAGAGGAAATGTCATTGCTGCCAATGGAGGCCTTTCTGAGCCATCGGATTTCAACAAAAATATCTTCATTTGTGTTCCCGTTAACAAAACAAATAAATATTTGTATAAATGTTTCAAAAAGACATATAACAATTCAAAACAGGCATTAAAATAATCCAAAAGGGTAGACGTTTTTTTTTTTCCTAGATATAAAATAGTATAGGCTAGAAATTCTAAGTAGTTACAATAATGGCCTTAAACCATATCAGTCAATATCAATATTATAATTTAACATTTGATATGTAGTATAATTAATAGTCATAATAATAACAACAATAACAAAAATACATAGGCCTACATAAATATTCAGCAAATGGGTCTCCTGAATCTAAAACTACCCCCAAGCACATTACCACCACCAGCAGAGGGAGATGTTGCTTCTATGATCCCGACAAATGGCTGAGAATTTACTTTGAATGGAATTCATTCTGAATCTTTACAAAAACACATTCTTTGAGCTGAAAACCCCTCACACATGCCACACATTCTTCTCATGCCCAGTTAAAACCATTTCATTGATCTTCAAATGAAGAACTATGCGGAGCATCTCAGGGCCTTATTTAATACCCAAATAGTTTTTGCTCAGTGGCGCTCATTAGTCAGTATATTTAGTGACTAGATAAAGTGAAAGCAGATGCAGACAGCAAAAAAACACTGATGTATTAGTCATTTTATTTTTAATAAAAAAAAAAAAATAAAATAAAAATAAAAACATTTAAAAGCTTGCATCAGCAGTTCAACTGAGCATGTTAAGTTCAACATGCAATACCCAAAAGCACACTCAGGGTTTGGAATGAATCCAAACTGCCTGTGAGGCCCTGAACAAGACAACAGTCATGTATGACTTTACCAGCATCTGCTGTGGGTCAGGAGCTGGGGTTTGGTTGGTATGGATACCCAACTTACTATCAAGAATCTGCATCAACTGAACAGAAAAAGAGCAGAGCATGACCCGGCCACAGGGAGGGGTTTAGGATTAGAAAGTGTTGCCATATACGTAAGCATAGACGCAAATGCAAATAACAAAAAGGCACACACAGATTTGTGTACAGCACTATTTTTAACTGGATAAAAAAGGCCCTTCAGGGAAACTGATAGTGCTTAGTGATCCAAGGATAAGTACATTTAACAAGAAACAAGCACAAACAAGAAATGCTGTTTGATATATTTTTTTTTTTTTGGCATAAAAGTAATTAGCAGTCTCCCTTTTGAAATGGCTTCAAGTATTTTTTTAATTTTTTTATTCATTTAATGGCAAAAAAGTAAACAACACCAAATGCTTAGGAAAGAAGGATAGGCGAGAGAAACTGAAAGATTGGGTGAAAGGAGACAAAGGAGTGAAGAGAAGGGATGGGGTGAGGGGTGTCCATTTATCTTCAGACGAGGAGGGAGGTGCCAGATTCTGGGAGGTTTGGATACCCTATTGATGCCCCCAAAAGCATCTACCATCCAGCCCCCCTTTCCCCCACTTTTTTTCTTTATCCCTCGATTCCATCCTTTATTTCTACCCCCTCCTTTCTTATTCTTCCACAAGCTTCTCTCACTCACAGTCTTGAAGAAGAACTCAGCTCGGTAAGTAAAAAGCTCTGAGAGAAATGCTAAATATGAAACATTACAGTTAGAAACTTCATTTCTAGAATACAGGTACTTGAGTGGCGTATAAGGAGGGGAAACACATCATATCTGTGCTAGTTTTGTTCATTAGGATGATGAGGATGGGGTGTGATTTGGTGCATCAGGCCGATCAGACTCATGCAGATCTATTCCAATTTAATGAATACAATTATAATTATATAAATAACAAAAAATAGATAAAAGGTAATCGTTTTCATTTTGAAATTTAACAAGGGTTTATTATTTTAAAATTACATAAATGACATTATTAAATTAAATGATTAAAATCATATACAATTATATACAATTAAAACATTTAAAACCTGTTAAGTATCATTGAGAAGAATTAGTTTTTATTTTTATTTTTATATTTTCTTATTCATTTTAATTTTAAGCTTTGGCTATTTTATTGTGCATTTGGTTTTGTTGTAATATGTCTATATAGATTATTCTCATTTTTATTTTAGTTTTAGTTATTTTAGTACAGTTAAATGAAAATGAGAAATATTGCAATGCATGGCAGCTTCTTTTTCCATTTTATTTCAAATAACAAAAATGTTTTAGTTTTAGTTAACTATAATAACCATTCATTATGCATTCATTTTTTTCTCTCTCTCTCTCTCTAATTTTGCAGGTGCTGTGATTTCTCTCTGTTCTGAGGGTGCTGTGTGTGCCCTGAACCAGAGATTTCTTCCTTTCTATAACCTTCATCCACACAGCCATGCGAGGGCAGAGTCTACTTGTCACCTTTTCCCTTCTTTTTCTCCTCCTATCATTCTCTGAGGCAAAAAAGAAGCCCAAGCAACCATCAGATGCAGTGACTGAATCCGAAAGCACAGCCATAAATCCCTTGCTGGGGTCAGGTCAACTAAGCACTAAGGATGGGCACCGCTGCACCTGGGAGACGCTAGAGAGAGGAGCTAACATCCTGCTCCAGGTGAGCTGCTCTGCCCCTGCGGAGGAGGGGCTCAAACCTCCCTACACATGCCAGTTTGCTGGAAAACCTCAGGAATGCTCCGTGTACAGCACACAGTCCTCCCAGTACTGGAAACAAGTGGTGAGCAAACTGAAGAAGCGAAAGAATGCTTGCGAGGGGGAGAAAGTCCTGAAAACACGGCTGTGTAAGAAAGCGCCCAGTGCATCTCACATGAAACTCACAGAGAGAAGCAGAGAAGAGACGACCACACACATTAGCGAGGGAATGCAAGAAGAGAGCAAGCGCAAAACAGAGGTACCTATAAGGAAAGAAAAAAAAGTACTGAAAGAGAAGGAAGAGGAGGTGAAGAAAGAAGAGGATGAGGGGTTTGGAGTACTGAATGATGGAGTCTCAGACATGAATCCTGCTGTGAGCTACTGTGGAGAGGGATGGCATTCTGTCTGCAGCTTTTTTGTCAAGTTTTTTGGTGCTTAAAAAGAGAAACATCTGCTATCAATGCTTTTACGGACCCAGTGGGGGATAAGAATGATGTTGCATGTGAAAAAGACGGAAAGACAACGCTGTCGGGTGTCAAGAAAATAAATAAAATGACTTAGAAGAAGCTTACCAGCTAGTCTTCACCCTGAAAACATCATGGATAAAAACAGTCCTGTTGTGAAGAGGAAGACAAATAGAAAGAAAAAGTAGTTTATGTGTAATATTTTAAAAAACACACTAACCACACTGCTTATATCTTAAACAAAATGTATTACTTGTGCATATTGCAACTAAACCTAGATATGACTAATTGTGATTTGTATTCCACACATGACCTTTGACTTTTTATTCATTATGAAAATTATTGTATATGATTTTTACAAATAATCCTCAAATCGATTAAAAACAATTGAATTAATTACGTATGCATATATTTTTAAATCATTCATGCTCAACAAAGCTGAATGAAAAGATTAAAAATCCCTCAGACCTCACACAAAATTAATAAAAGAACCTTACATAACTATTAATATTGTGTATTTATGTGTAGATGTTTACCAGTGTATGTGGTATTCAGCAGTAGCTTTCTCCATTGTGCATCTATAGTCAGCTTGCCATCAATTCAGTGGTCTAAAATCAAATGTGCCATTTAAGTGGTATTCACTTGGCCCCTGATGACCCAAAAGCAGAAGAAGGGGAAAATTCAGGCATTTCTGGAGTAATTTCATTTAATAAGCAAGCTGTGCAGCTTCATTGTTGGACAAAGGTTAGATTCAGAGACATAGACATAGATATCTAAAGACTCCAGAGTGAATTCTATGGGTTCTCTGTTAAATTCAATCTGTAAAAGTGACTTTAACGTGTCCCAAATTTGTATCAGGCATAAAGAATGTATGTAATATCTGATCTGATCCCCAAAAGTATAAAATATCAATATTATATCAAATATCATGTGACTATTCACATTGGACATCTTAACAACATTAATTGGATTAAAATCCATATAAAACATGAGTGCGAATATCACATTGTGCTATAAACTGCCTGCAATGTGATGTCAAGGCCAACACGACAGACATGACCAGAGAAAGGGTTTTTCTTTCTATTATTTTCTCACTATACAAACTGCTATTACAAAATCTTTACTAAAAAAAAAATCTTTACTAAAAGAAATGAATTACCTTATTTCTCGGCCATGGAAAAGCAGTAAATATACAGATAACATAGTTGTGTATGTGTGTGTTTGCAGAGGGTTTCAAGTGGTGCACACTTGCAGAGTTAAATGACGTCCAGCTCCACCTCTCTGGACGTCTAATGTTTTGGGTAGGGTTATGGTGTGGTTGGATATTCTACCTCATTCCACCCAAAAGGCCCAAATTACATTCAGAGAGGGGGAGCTGGAATTACTGAGCAGCCTCTCTGGGGTTTGGACAAATTATTGGGAAATGGACGACTATTGGTAAACAGCCATGCTACACACATGTGTGAAATTAATACCTTTAAATACCACAATAATAATAAGCTTTGCTTTCTGAGAGGGAGGCCTGAGGGAAGAGCTTTAATCTCGTATATAATCCTCCTTTTAGATTCATAGAGCTTTGATTTTGAATTAAACCCTGTATTAAGCTGTGTTTGATTTGTCAATTTGCTGCATGCAGAGAATAGTCT
Organism: Paracanthobrama guichenoti; assembly: GCA_018749465.1. NCBI lineage: Eukaryota > Metazoa > Chordata > Actinopteri > Cypriniformes > Gobionidae > Paracanthobrama > Paracanthobrama guichenoti. Next base: position 5,148,967 of record CM031959.1, read on the forward strand.
ACATAACACTTTGGGTTAAAAGTGGCCATCAGAATTTCTCCAGAAAGAGGAGAGGAAAGCAAAAACGAACTAAAAAGTAGCAGATGTAGGCTACTATTCCTTTCGACACTGTCAGTGACGGAAGTCATCATCTGTCATTGAATGATTGGATAATGGCGCTGCACTTAACTAAATTTGTAGTGTGCAGCACAGTATTGCATTTGTATTCATTGCATTTTAGTGGAGATTTTCCAGTAGCAAGTAACATTTTCAAAGTATAGCAGTGTTTCGCGTCCAAATGGCGTTGTAATGTCTGAGCAGAAGGGAAACCAAACACGCTCACCTGAATAGTCCTTTCTCGCATATGTAGCGTCAAAAAATGAAGTCTTCTTCTTGTCTTAATCTTTTTTATTTGGTAGCCTAGCCTATTTTGGCACATCCTACATGGATCTTTCTCATAGCGTTAGAAAATCCAAATCATTTGTGATTCAATTGAATTCCTGAATGGTCCCATCTGTTGAAAAATCTGATTCATTTGAGTGATTCGGTTCTTCCTTAAAGGTTCAGTGTGTAGTATTCATGAGGATCTATTGACAGAAATGCAATATAATATACATAACTATGTTTTCAGTGGAGTATAAAGACCTTACATAATGTACCGTTATGTTTTTATTACCAGAATGAGCCGCTTTTTTATCTACATACACCGCGGGTCTCCTTACAGGGAAGTCTCCATTTTGCACCGTCATGTTTCTACAGTAGCCTTAAACGGACAAACTTCTCTACAGAGCACTAGCTACTCTCTGCTGTCTCAGACGATGACATTTTTATCCTGTGTCAGCCCTCGTAGCTTCTCTGTGTGCTCCGAAAGGGAGGGAGCACACAGAGGTTGTTGGGTGATGCAATTCACACACTGCACCTTTAATTATGCCCTCTCATTTGTAGCATTGGAAAGTCTGATTAATTAGTCAATCGGTTCATTTGAGCGGTTAATATAAATGAACAGATTAAAAATTCACTGAATTCGAGTTAATGTAGGCTAGGCCTACTATGTGCAATTAATATGAAATTACAAGTTTTGTTCTGTTTTATTTGTTCAAAGAAAGACATACATTAAAAAAAGAATAATTAAAAAAAATGATCACAGTGAATCAAGGACAGTTAAAGGATTGAAAATTGTTAGGCTACTGAGAGCAAAATTCAATTGAGCTGGCTGTCAGTTTTAGCCATTCACCTCAAAAACAAGACCATATTCAAAATGAGAAAAATGTGAAATGATGATGCCAACAGCAGGGGACCAATACTGATGTTTTGTTCTTTGGGTTACTTTATATTAATAAGCAAATTACATAAATTATGCTGTCAGCACTTTGTTCAGTTCACTCCCATTTAAATTTCAGAGATGTGGCAATGACAATGTTTTTTAATCTTACCAGATACTTAAGTGGTAGTATGTGTATTTTATAGACAGTGAACTGTTGTTGTTGTGTTTGGAGTCAGAATCTCAATGAGTTGCTTCAGCCCAGTCTATCAAACAAATACACACTCAAACACACACTCTTCTTACCAAGACACATCACTTACTAAACAGACTAGCTCTTAGTCAATGCACATAAATCAAGTGTTTAAAACAGGCATTCAGCCAGATGCCCCTTTTAAGGCCCCCTTTCCCATCCTGATCTACTGGGAAACAACACTACAAGCCTCCCCAAACCCAAATGGGACTCATGAGAATCACATAAAGGGGCTCAAGGCGCTTCCCACATTGGAACAGTTTGGTACAAAGTGGAGAAGTGACCCATTCAGACACCCTTGCAATGTTCTATTCTCCAACCTGGCCTTACGCCATATTCACCCTCTTAAGCCTTAAACCGATCCGATGGAAAACTGCAAAGAATGACACACAGAATTAGTACTGTCATAGTAGAGGTTGGAAGCTGTGCTATGTGGAAACACGGGGCTCATATGAAATTTGGTCAATAAGAAAATAATAAGACACTGGTGACTGTTAACAAAGCATTCATTTGTTCACTGTATCAGAATTTCTGCTGCCTCATGAAGTTCAGCTTTAAAAACATATTGAAAAAAAAAGTTTTTTCTTTTTTTTCTCCAGGCTCGGCATCTCAGCTGGCATCTTAGCAGTAAAAGATAGCTTCATTAGTAAAAGCAGCAAGCTTATTTTTTTAGATAGGAACTGATTAAGCAGCCAAAACTAGACCTTACAGTAAAATATTGAAAATATGTACACACTAACAACTGCAACACACATTTGTTCAGTAGGGCTAGTCATTAAGTCAGATTCAATGCCTGTAAACTCTGATTAGAACAACAGTACCCCCTGCTGGATGAGAGATATTAATGCAGATCTCCAAACCTGCTCTTACTGGTGGGACGGTCGATCTGTGAGCTGGCTGTTGCAACCAAGTTAACAAAATTTTAAAGGAAAATAATTAAAAATACAGCATATTTATCTGGGATCTGAATACAAATCATTGTGTGAGTCTTCTCAACTATAGCCCACTTTAATCTCTCTCGCTTTTTTTTTTTTTTTTTTACTGGAATTGATTTCATGAACAACCTTTAATATCTGGAACCTTTCCAATGCACAAAAGGTTCTTTATGGTGGTAAAAGGTTCTTTAAATTCTTAACATTTTCTTCTCACTAAAGAAAATAAAATGGCTATTTTAAGAAACTGTTCAATGAAAGGTTCTTTCAGGAACCAATAACATAATTTTATGAAATAATATTATTAATTAATATTTAATTATTCATTGTGCTCTTTTATTGCATTGTTTTTGCCATTTAGGAAGGTTATTTCTATAGTGAAACCCCATATTAACTATAAGGCAAGATCATTTACTTTTGTATCAAATTAATTTGTGATAAAGATAATAGGGCACTATCTGCTGTGGGTTTTGATGCTATTTTGTAGTCCCAGGGGTCATCACTCTTCATACCAGCTCTGTTTGAACCAGTTCAGAACAAACTGGTCCTTTCTGTAGAAATATTTGACTCAAAACCAAAAATGACAGACATTTTTATACAATATATAACCTAATCACTTATGAACTTATGGTAAATGGTGATTATATGCTTAAAGTACAGCTACTCATGAAACATCCCTTGCATTTGTCTCTTTCTATAAGTTGGTAAAGTTGCAACATGCCAAATAACTCTGTATGCCATGCCAGGCTTTTTTTAGACAGCTGGTTGGCATGGTGCATTGACCCAAACCTAGGTAGTCAGGACAGCTTCTGGCTCACTGATTGGCTGAGTTAGAGCATGTGTTTGGAAATCTGGCTGTGACACAAGACAGTCCCATGAAATAGTCTGTGCTTGAGGAGTGTTGAAATACACGTATCTATCTGTCTGTCTGTCTATCTATCTATCTATCTATCTATCTATCTATCTATCTATCTATCTATCTATCTATCTATCTATCTATCTATCTATCTATCTATCTATCTATCTATCTATCTATCTATCTATCTATCTATCTATCTATCTATCTATCTATCAAGTGTGTCTTTTAATAGTATTTTGGGACATGGCAGCCCAGCAAACACAAGGCAGGTGTCCATAAGGTATAAGATTATGAATTTAAAATGAATAATTTCTTTATAGTGTCCACTAGATGTCCCTCTCCACCACTGCATATTCCATTAGTTAACTTGCACTGAATAAGACATTGAAGTTTTGTGACATAACCAAGCACTCATTTTATTCCAGGCGTGTGTGGTACTTGGCAGCGTAACATGGGTCTTATGCAATTGTAAGTTTATAGACTAATCATACCCTTATGCCACAGAAGCAACAATGTTTTTGGATGGGGTCAGTCTAAATCCTTGCAGATATTCTTCTACCACAAAAGACTCGAAAATGTCTATAAATTCATGTTTAAAGTAGTAGCCTATTAATATAGGCCTACATGACTACACTATATTACAATTACATTTTAAGCTGCTACATTTTAACACAATGTTACAGAGCCCTCAAGGGGACATGATGACATGAAAATACGAGATGGGAGGAAGAATTAAATTTCAAAGCATTTGAGTCCGCTCGCAAAGAATGCAAAGGTTTTACGAACTAATGAACAGTTTTGCTAGCGAAAGCAATATGTGTCTCTGTGGAACGCAAAGGTTTTGGTAGGGAACACAAAGTTTCTTGTAGGAACGCACACTCTAAAAAACGCTGGGTTAAAAACAACCCAAGTTGGGTTGAAAATTGACTAACCCAGCAATTGGGTTGTTTTAACCCAGTGGTTGGGTTGTTTTAAGCAAACATTTAACCCAACCGCTGGGTTAAAACAACCCAATCGCTGAGAAGGGGGAAATTATTCCAACACCTATGCACACTAAAAAATGCTGGGTTAAAAACAACCCAAGTTGGGTTGAAAATGGATTAACCCAGCATTTTTTAGTGTGCATAGGTGTTGGAATAATTTCCCCTTCTCATTTATTTTCTTCACCATGTTCCCAGGGATCAAACCAATGGTCTTGGTGTTGCTACATACTAAAAATTGAACTAACCCAACTATTGGGTTGTTTTAACCCAGCGATTGGGTTGTTTTAAGCAAACATTTAACCCAACCGCTGGGTTAAAACAACCCATTTACTGGGTTAAAACAACCCATTTACTGGGTTAAAACAACCCAATCGCTGGGTTAGTCCATTTTCAACCCAACTTGGGTTGTTTTTAACCCAGCATTTTTAGAGTGTATGCTGTGTTCTACCTTTTGAGAGAGGAAAGATAAAAAGATAGCCTACGTGTTATATTTGCATACGTTTAGACCTATATGGAGATGTTGCCCCATTGGGCTGATAACTTCTAATCACCAAAAACAACAGCTTCAGCATTTGCACATCAACTAAGGAAGGTGCTAAGTTATTGATCACTGAAATGCCACTGAAAGGCATTGATCACTGATCACTGCATTTAACCATGAACATCAATCAGAGTGTTTCATCCCTTAACTGTTAATCAAATAGGCCTAATGATCAGTAAAAATGGTGATAAAACCATGCAGAACCAACATAAAGCATGCTAGTTTTGCCAATCTGAAAGAAATAGGTAAGCCGAGACTGAGGCTGAGGTAATAGGCTGGGTTTAAAAACTTGTGTGAAGAACTGTAGCATGTATTGGATGACCTGATTTTGTAGTCATGGAATGGGGCCAAAGAAGAGCCATCTGGACCTTTGGACCATGGTAAACACACCATTGTTGACTCTTATGGTGGTGTTTTATACATTTGCATATAGTGCTAAGTTTAGATTCATGGTTCATAACAACCTTAAGAAAATAAAGATTAACCTAATTTATGACCTACATCCACAGGACCACGCTTAACAGATTAAAGATCTGAATGTAGAATTTACGAGTCTTGATTAATAATAATCCATTTGAAAAATCGCAATTGTCAGTATATTCACACGCGTGTGCGATACAATTTGCACCGACAGGGGTCCACAGCTAAACTAAATCTATTCCAGTGATGATTGGTCGAGACAAAAATCTGCGGCTCAGTTACTGGGTGGGGTGTGGAATATGCAAATAAGCGGGACGAGGCTTTATTAAAGGACTCGACTCAGTGCCGGGTTTAGTGGGTGTGTCGGCAGAGCACGGCAGACAGGCAGCATACCTGGAGCAGAAGTCTCGAAATAACGACTTTTACATTAAAACCAGCGCTCTGGTATTGCTTACAAGTCGTGTGTCTCCTGTAATGTGCTTTGCTCAAGAGACCACTTTAAACTGAAGCACTTTCTCCATGAGTTCCACAAGGTAAGAACGGTTTTTAAAGTTTTAAAAATGCATTCTCGTGCCTCGTGCAGTTAAACAATTTTTTTTTGTGTGTGATGTAAATCTAGATAATTATGAATAATGGCAATGTTTATGTTTTGTCAATGATGACAACTTCTGTGGTTACTGTAATGTTTGAAACCCTAAGTGAAGCACATACATTTATGTAAATAAAAAAATTTGATTACTTTTTAAAGCACTACACCCTTTTGATTTGACTTCCTTTGGGAGGTTCAAGGACCACTGTCATAATAGTTTTGATAATTTCCACTCGTGTCTAATTATTATTGTGATGTTTCATAAAAGCTCATAGTTTCTTAGAATATTTTGGAAAGAAAAAATTAAAGCACAATATCTTAAGACATTGTACTCACACATCTGTGTTGTCTTTTGTATGTCTTTGTTTAGAGTTCTTCATATCCTCAGCCCCCCATTACCAGGTCCCGTTATGCCCATGGACGTGGCTGTGCGGCTGTACATTACGCATTCTCCCCCACTGCGCAGCTTACTGAGCTCTTATGAAGACTACAGGGCACGCAACCTGGTCAAAACCTGCTACAAACCCCTACGGCCCTGCTTGAGCTCCAGAGCCCACCTTGAGCCCCCCTGTCTAGGCTGGCAGAAACCAAAATCCAAGACCAAGAAAAAGGTTGTGTTTGCCGACTCAAAGGGTATGTCGTTAACAGCGGTGCATGTCTTCTCTGCTTTCGATAATAGAGAACCTGATACATCCGAACTGCAGTTTGACCTGGAAGACCTAGAGGACGTCACAGCTACTCTCCATATAAATTCGGTCCAGAGCAGAATTCTAGACTTTCCACAGCCGGCGGCAGACTATCTGGATTTCCGTAGTCGGTTGCTGAAGAATTTGGTTTGCTTGGAGAACTGTACCCTACAGGAACGGGCCCTCACCGGCACAGTCAAAGTGCGTAATCTGGCCTACGATAAGTCGGTTCATGTGCGGATCACTTTCGACACCTGGAAGAGCTTCCAGGATGTGGAATGCATATTTATGAATAATGTCTATGGTTGCCAGGATACAGACACATTCTCGTTTGCCATTGAATTACCTGGGTATGTGGCACCTCAGAATAAGGTAGAATTCTGCATTAGCTACAGAACTGGAGAGCAGACCTACTGGGACAACAACGATGGCAAAAACTATGAACTGGTTTCAACATCTTGGCAACAAAACAATAAGTGGAACTCCTTACCCCAGGGTAAGAAACCAAATGAATGCAGAAAGGTAGGCAGGAAAACACAAGACAAGGACATTTATAAATGCAAAAGTCCTGTCCAATCCAATGGCATTTTTCCAAAGTGGCAGAGTTGGGAGAACATTGCAACCTGCAGCCCCTACTGGTGACTTGAGCAGACATCATTAACTATCCAAAAGTGTTGAAAGCGTTTAGCAACAATATTTCTCTGATTTGCCTGCTGATTACAAGTAGAACTTTACCAGGTTAAAGAGGGGACAGAGGCTGGTTGAAATGACTTGTTGCTACAGTGCAATACAGCATGTTTTATTCTTTAGTTGGAGTAAAACATATGTGATGAGTGATGACCCCTTTTCTTGAAGAGCCAGACACATCTGTAAACAAGGCCACTGGGGGTCTAGAGTAAACCATATATAACTGCTTTCTCGGTTTATTGTATAAATTGTGCCTTTGTCTGTGCTAAGAGAATTTGTTAAACTGCTGCCATTGTGTGCCACATGCAGACTGTGCACTGTAAAAATTGAAAACAAGTAAAAATCAAGTCTGATTATTTGTAGAGGATATATCTAAAGCCTGTGTCTCAATAGACAATTTTCTACAGAGCTCCTAAAGGGACCTGGTGATTTGAAAAAATATGAGGCGGAAGGAAAAAATATTTCAATGTCATACCTTTGTGTTCCCAAACATTTTGAGAGAGAACACAAAAGCATTGACATAATTTTTATATATATTTATATATATTTATTATTTTTTGCTTTTTCCATTATCATGTCCCTATAGGGGCTCTGTAATTTTAGCTGATTTCCAGTTGAAGATGAACAGCTAGTGTGCAATCATTCAGATTATCCTTCATATTGAAGGGGTAAACTTCAACTGGTTACAATTTTTGGGGAGAATTAAAAAAATATATTTATTATATTTTAATATGTTCCTTAAATAAATCAGCCTTAAAATAAATTTGGTTTAGATCCTTTTGTTTATCAAGCTTTTTATTTGCATATAATGAGCTGAACAAATGGCCTGATTATGGTTTCTGTGCCTTAGGATCTGCTGAGCAATTTTTTTTTTTTTTCAATGTTTTAAGTGCAATTCAGTGAATAAGAGTGGAATTGGTTGTGATGTCATGTATGAATCAGATGTGAAGATAAGAATGGATGTATTTTACTAAAGAAAAAAAATGGATGCCTTGGTATTTGATGCGATTTTTCTAAAATAAAATGAATACAAATTCACATTGTCAGATTCTGTTTCTCAATAACTTTGGAGTCTACTTCTGATCTGCCCAGTGTATAAACTTCATACTTTCTTGCCAAAGTGACAAAATATTGTATCGGTTTGAGGACAATTTAGCTGGGGCCTGTTTCAATAAGGAGGTTCAACCAACTCTGAGTTTAAACTTGAATTCTGAGCTGACTTACCCTGAGATGGGGAAACTCTGAGTTTTGGTTTTCAGAACAGCTGAATTGAGGTAGTTCAATCAACTTTGAGTAGACTGACTCTGAGTTAAGTGCATGCACCACGACTATGAAAAGCCACGATCAGTGGAGCTCCGAAATTACGATTCACCATGGCAACAGCACCCAACAAAAAGACATCTGCATACTTCCGGGTCAAACATAAGTTTAATTCTTAATCACTGTTATAATATCAGAGGTGACAACTGGCAGAACTTTTATTGAACTAATATTCATTTTTATGGTGGCAAAAAAAAGAATGTGGTAGCAGCTAAAAATGAAGTATAAAAATATAATTTAATCAGATAAAGCTTTAAGCATAAAAGGGTCATGGATTTCATGACTTTACAAACATTTGACATATTAATTAAATATCATTCAGTGTCTTTTTCAATGCGCAGCAGCCTTTTCCTTAGTCTAATGCTCTTTTCACATAATGTTATCTAATCCAACCTTCCAACCTGTTACATTTGCGAATTAGGGTAATGAAATTAACATTTGACTCCTACTCAGGCCAACAGCAAGAAGGAAGAGGCTCACAAAACACCAGCACTGACAGATTAAGAGGAGATGAGGAAGAATATTAACATAGAATATTAAAACAGGGAAGAAAAAAAAGAAAAAAAAAACTGTTGCTTTTGTATTTAGCAAATAAAGATGACCAAATAAATTGTGAATACTTTGTGTTTATTTAACACCAGTGGTGGGCATATATTTCAGACTATCCTTCCTTCTGGTTTCATTTTCGGAAGGTGCGATGATGAGAATATGCATACCAATGCATCCTACTACATTGGAAATCCCAAAGGAAATTCTAATTATTAGGTTTCTTCCAGAGGTTGCAAAAATATATCAAGTGAACATCATTTAACCTGATTTCTACACCACTGACCTGCAGTCCTGTGAAACTCCTCTTTGAGGCTCTCATGGGTTTGTGCCCAGGAAACAACACAACCATATTCAAAAAGAGCATACAGCGGCCTTACTAATATGCTCTGCATCCCTGATATTATAGAAAACTAACATTAAAAAATGGTACTGTTCAAATAAATATGCATGTGGCTATAGCAAGCAAAAATATCCTCTCCTGACATGAATGTAACTCCCTACAAGATGCTATTTTTGTCATTTTGATAGTGTCCTCTTAATGAAAATATTTGCAGTGAATGAATGTACCTGCACTGAAACAAAAAAAGCTTTTCTTTTGTCTTGTAATTTCCAGTCAAAATATCTAAAGATTCTTAAATCACAATTCCTACATAAGTAAAAATTACATAAGTATTTAGTCTTGTTTCCTGGGAGAAAAAAAAAAAAAAACAAAGCTAATTTAAGTGCATTTTTCTTATTTTGCACATTATCTGCCAATAGGGTAAGAAAGAAATAGCATGAATGAATGAATGAAGTATTTAAACACCATTGGCGCTTTAAAAAGGGGGAGGAGACCAAACTAAACTCTGGGTTTACCAAAGAAAACCTGCTTCCGACCAGGTTAGGTTCACAGAGTAAGTTACCATGGTAACTGACTCTGAGTATAAGTTACCTCTCTTTCAGAAACGGGCCTGACTTACTCTGCTTTCTCTGGTTTGACATACCTCCCATTCTGAAAGAGAAAACCCAGAGTTCCCCTCATTTCAGGGTTAACATACTCAGAGTTTTCACTTAACCTCCTTTCTGAAATGGGCCCCAGGTAACGTCGCATTAACAACAACAACAAAACATTACACACAGAAGACAGTGAGACAGAGCTCCTTTACTTTTGTAAAGCTGTAAGCAAGTTGAGTGCAATTTTAAGTTAAACTCTCAAGCACCAGCAAAAATGTGAATAATAATGCAGATATCTGAAGATATCTATCAGATATCTAGAAAAAAGATGTTGTTGAAATTGATTTTATCACATAAAGCTCTCTTTAAAATCATGAAGTTTTAGCAGCCAAAGGTTCAATGTTAGCTCAGGGTCTTCTCTGCTCAGTGAAGAATGCAGAGAATGTAAAGAGATCCATTTCCAGTACTTTTCTGACATATACTCGTATACATCTATGAAACAACGCTTTAACACAGAGAAAGGATAGTTGATTTAGACTGAAGACCTCTGATAACCCTGGATGTCAACACCCCTCTGTCAGATCATGTACTGAACACACAGTTCTAAAATGCCTACCCTCATGCCAATCTTATTTCAGTTGGTCACCATTTATTAAACCAATGAACAGAGGAACATCATGTTGATAGCAGAGGTTCTTTCATGTTGTTCCATTATCAATTTTTTGTGTACAGACTGTGCTAAATATAGCAAACCTAAAAGAAGCACTATATGAGTTAAGAAAGATATGGAGAATGTGTCCTCTGTAGGGCAATGCAACTGAATTGAAATTCTATTAAAAAGTAATGCTAAAAGGTCACACAGACGCAATCACACATACATCCACTCAAACTGCATATCAAGTGGCAGCCAAGTATTTTGCACCTCTTACCTCATTCTTGTGTGCCAATTCTGAATGGAAAACCAAAAGATGTGCCCAAATATTTTTTTAAAAATGTTTTTGTCTATCTGTCAAGGGGACAGCATGACCTTAGAAACAGGCTGGCTCAGACTGATGATATTTCAACTATGTGAAATACAGTTGGGAAAATGACTCTCTTTCTTGCAGCAGGCTTGCAATTCAACTTAACTGCAATTGCTTACGAAGGTAATAGTTTCTTGTAGCAAAAATGTTTATATGTCATTAGCAAAAAGCAACATTAGCAATTTCTTAAACCATGTAAAATACATTGTTAGTGGTATGTGCGCCAGTTTTGTCAAATCTGATTTAGCGTTTCTATTTAAAATTAATTGAGGCATATAAGCATCATCCAGTGTCTAACGACTATCCTGTCTCAGCAATCCTTTCTTAGTCTCTAAACCTTAAGCCACCGCAGGACATTTGCCTTGGTCTCCATTTATTTTATGATTCTAAAATTGAAGCTATGCAAACATTAGAGGGTCCAGAGAGTGCTGGTCTGGGGCAGGAGCCATAAACAGGCCTAAGAGATGGCAGGAGAACAGTGCAGCATTCACAATCAGTCAAGAACAAGGTCTCTCTTACTGAGTGAGGAGGGAACTGGAGCAGAGTATGGAATGGATTTGTTCACACAGCTGTGATTTCCTGCTCTGAAAAGCACTCTGCAACCATAAAGGGCACAGAAAATGTGTTTTCCCCCAGGCACTGGCATTACGAACTCAAAGATTTCATTTGCTTTTTTATTTCCTGTGCATGAATTTCAAACACATGGTTGAGGATGCATGCTGGATTCAGATTCTATGCCAACATAAATTCTTGTCTTACATTATTACTTCACCGTGCTATTCTTACATAATATGATATCTGATATAGCAAAGCACAGGACACCAGAGCCAGCAGTCCATAGAAACAGCTCTTAGACACTCTCCTTTAAAAACGGATTCTGGATCTGCATTAGGTCAAAGCTTTCATTAATTCTAGTTCACTCTGTTTACTTTTTGCTTTTGCCAGTATTTGGTCAATGAGCCATTGTTTGAGTTTGGTATGAAGTCATTCAGCAGCAGGAATGGATGGAAGACTGTGCTTTTTGGTTTCTGGCAATTTACATCTTATTTTATAAGGTGCCGGTACTGGAAAGTATTATTTATTTTGTTCCATGTAGCTGAAAGAAGTCATTTTTGCTGAAACTCCCAATCACAGTGTGTGCATGTGTATAATGAAGAAAATAAGCATGAGTCACAATTTTAGTTGTGAATCACAGGTTTTACAGCAACATCCACGCGTCTCATCATAACTTGCTACTGTCTTGTGTTTTTGTGAGCCTTATGTTTACTGTAGAACAAGAAGGAGAAGAGTGTTTTGTCTATTGGAACTTGCAATAGACGTTTCTTCCCTATTGTGACATATATCCAAGTGAAACAGCTTTTTGAACAACAAAATGTATAGGGTGGGATTTTGTCCATTGTAAATTGTCTGGATTGTTATCGTTTGCTAATGCTGTGATCTCATGATGTGAGTGACAGGTTGCCCCACCCTTGTGCAAGTATGTCATCAAAAAGATGTCACTGCACTCAAAAAAATTGGTGTGTAAACAATTTTCACTCAGAAGTTGCAAGTAAATTTCACAAACAATTACAAAGAAATGGAACATGAAATAGAAAATAAGAAAAAAAAAAAAAAAAAGTGTTCAAATAAGTGTTGAAAAATGCTGGGGGGGAAAATGATATGGTTTGGATTAGTTTATTTGATTTGAAGTTTCATAAATGACATTTGACCATATATGTAATGAACTGCTCCGAGACTCAAAGGTTGAGGATCCAAGTGCAGTATATATTCAGAGGGTAATCCACAATCGTAGTCAAAAACAGTTACAAGGTCATACACAGGCAAGCAGGAGAGACAGGCAAGTAATCCAAGACCAAGGGAGAAGGGAGACTGGGAGCCAGATCTCACGAAAATGCGTATAAATAATACTAGTGTGCAATGTCGTGGAATGTATGCCATAAAGTGCGTATCATATGCATGCAAAAAACTGCGTACCATTTGCACGCCAAAACTCATTTTGGCGTATGCATTCCACGACATTACACAATTGTACTATTGATACGCATTCTCGTGTGATCGTGTTGAGAAGGGAGAAGGGAGAAGGGAGAAGGGAGAAGGGAGAGGGGAGAAGGGAGAAAGCTCAGAAATGCAGTATATACAACTAACAAGACTTTGCAGTGAATGACAAGGTGAACATGGTTTATTTAGGTGGAGGAAGTGAGGTAAATGAGACACAGGTATAAACAATGAGTGATGATGAGTCCGGGCAAAGTATTATGGGTAATGTAGTCTTTGATGGAATGACAGTCCAGGGTGGAGTACCTTCTGGTGGTAATCAGGGGCACTCTCACTGGTGAATCATGACAATATATTAGATATTTAGTTAGAAGAAAGCTGGGTTAAAGGGTCGTTCACAGCAAGATTAGGCCTACTGCTTGTATTAGTTTTCTGACAAATATGATTCAATGGTGGATAACACTGTATATCTATAATCTATAAGAAAAACAAAAAACATACCGTTCTGGATGATCCTCTTGTGCATTGTCTGGGTGTAATAATATAAAATATGTGAAAAATAATGCTTTTGAAAAATACAGTACACCTCAAAAACAAAATCAAGACTTCGTAAAAGGGCATAATAGGACCCATTTAAGACAGCAGATGATAAGTAGAGTGTGCTTAAAATAAGAGGTTACATTTGTTCTTGGTGTAAACGTGCCTTACAACATATCACAAGTGTTGCTCTTACCCCATTGTTGTCAGTTAAGTTTTGTAAGTCGATTTTGATTTATATTTTTTAATATAGTTGAATAATCATTTTGTTTAAATTAAACATGGACATGTTGGACATAAAATGTACATATCATACTTAACATGAGTTTAAAGAGTTTTTATGATTCAGCAGTAAAGAACCATCTTTTGTTCTTGGGACTGAAGTGAAGCCAATAGAACCAGAAACAGAAACAAATCTCATCTTCAGGCACCTCAGAGCTGTGCAATCTCAGAGTTACAGTCATATGCACACACACATGGGGTTTCTCTCCACTCTCACAAGTCCTTCAGGGGCTTTCACTGCAATGCATAGAGCCACATGAACCCAGTGAACTTGACATACAGATGATATATTTAACCGACCTGCGGGCTGGTTTGACCCAGTGTGAGCTATTCCTCTGAGAGCATTTTCAGTATTTGAAACCTACCCACCCACACTTACACACACAATCTCACTACTGCAGAAGATAAGCAGAGATTGCAAAGCATAATGATGCAATGAGCCCCAGAATTACATATGCTATTTAAACTTGCACAGCTCTTTAAATCACATGATTAAACTCAACACCACTTCTTTTATTTTGGTTGACTGCCAAATATAGTTCACCTACATTTTAATATTTTTCTTGATGACTATATGTGTGTTATTTTTGTTTTAAAACTAGGCCTGTATCCACCTAACCTGCACGTCTTTGGGGGAAACCGGAGCACCCGGAGGAAACCTACACTGACATGGGGAGAACATGGGGAGAACAAACTCCACACAGAAAGGACTCCTGGTTCAGCCGGGGCTCGAATCAGAAACCTTCTTGTTGTGAGGTGACAGTGCTACCCACTGAGCCAAAAATGTTTAATATTAACAATTTTTATTTTATAATAATAATAATCAATGATAATAATCAATACTTTATTTGTATGGAAGGGTCATGAGTCAATATTACCACAATAAGGAGTCAAACATTGCTAACTTATTTTTATCTTGATTTATTGGGAAAAAAGTTTGGATCAGGATCATCCTCTCAATATCCAGAACATGTCTCTTGTCCACTCTACCTTCACGACTAAACACCGTGATCACTAGAAGTTCACTGGCTGCCACAGTCATGTGACCAAATATTGCATTGCCTACAGGAAGACTTGTACACATGGAGACAGAAATAACTTGTGTTGTGACCTGGTTGTGACAGATTTGTGTGCCTGTGCTCCCTGTGAGATGTCTAAATAAGATATTTGATATTGATACATTGGATTAAAGAACCAACTGAACATTATAATGTTTTATTGTATATTCAAAAATGCAATTCATTAATTCCACAAGCATTCCACAAGTGTCCATAACGGGGTGTTGCAGTGGTGAAGTGCCTAGTATTTAGCTGGACTTGTGATCTGCACATGGTGGCTCCCATGAAGCTCCATGTAAAAACAAATGCTTTTATTAAAGGAATAGTTCAGCCAAAAATGAAGATATTTTGAAGAATGTTGGTAACCAGACAGTTGACAGTAGCCATTGACTCCATAGTATTTTGGCTACCGTCAACTATCTGGTTACCAACATTCTTCAAAATATATTTTGTGTTCAACAGAAGAAAGAAACTCATACAGGTTTGGAACAATTTGTATATGAAGACAGAATTTTAATTTTTGGGTGAAACTATCCCTTTAAACTGTTTTACAAAATTTCTCAAGTACTATTTCTTTTCTTTATATGTATGTGACTTTAACAGAGTAAGAGTGTGTTTTCAGCATCAAGGAATGGCATTTCACACTAGCAATGTGCCTGTGATACAAGATATGAATGCCTGAGATTCTTCTGAGCTGTATCGTCTTTAAAATCTGGCATAGAACTGCACATATCATGACATACATGAAATATCCTATAACGGACACCATTCATTCATGTTGACACATGTAGTATACAAATATATATGAGCTTATGGCAATGAAAGAGACACATCTGAACAGGGAGTCAGTGTAAAGAGAATGATTGTTAAGCAACTCTGGACTAACCTATGAAACTGGACAAAATCCACATGATATTGATAGAGCAGATGGTGTTCTTTCAACTGTTATTCATAGTAGCAGAGGACTTTGGTTCACAATGAATGAATTTCAGGGATAAAGTACACTAGAGGTGCAGGGATTGGCAGACCTTGTGTTGTGTATGAGTGCAAGGACAGATTAGGGTAATGCAAGGTCCCGGGGCATCAGCCTCTTTGCAGTTTTTATATACTTTGCTGTGATTTGTCTTTTCTTTCATACAGCTATTTAAATATGTATTGTCACCTTCACACAATTTTATGTGTAGATTCGCACGCACAGTCAACAGTAAAGGATTTCATTTTCACAGAAGCAAAACATAAAAACTAAGCAATACCTATAACTTGTTTCCTTCAGAAAAAGCCTGATTTTCTGATTTCTCATCATTTATGTATTTGAACTGGGTTTCTTAAATGTAAATAGGCATTAGTGAATTGTAGATAAGCTATGTTCTGTGTAATTGTTGGAACTACAAGTTTAGAGTCTGAAAAGAATGTCTAGCTGGAGAGCGGAATGTGCTCACACATTTACCGCTGATAAGACACCAACTCAAACATGAACTTGCTAAAATCTAAAATAAAAAGCTGTGTTTGTGTTTATATAATCTCAGTTTTTCTGTCTGTATATATATGAGTATTATGTACCGTTCTTTGTACAGAGAGCTATAAGTACAGAGCTTTGTGTAGCTTGTACTGTACTTGTACTGTTTTTTGAGGCAATTCACTTTGTACAGAATGCAACACTGTAAAAAGTGCAACATTATTTGCCAATGGGGTAAGAAAAATATCTTATTTCTGTTTGGGTGAGAAACAAGAAACACAATTTTTTTTTTTCTTATGGCAGATCATTTTGCTTGTTTTAAGCAAAAACACTTCATTTTGATTTTATATTCAAGAAAAAATATCATATCATTTTACTTATCTTCTAAATGCATCTTGATTTAAGAATTTTTAGAAATTTAGACTGGAAACAAAAATTTAGTAAGTAAAGCATTTTTGCTGACAACAGCAGTTTTTAAATTTTTTATGCATGTACAACACAATGTCCCACACGTGGTGGAAATTATCAATCTCAGTCCAGGCACAAAAGAAAACATTTCCACCCCCTCAAAACACACATACACAGCCAAAAGCATATGAATTACAGACTATCGATTGAGACTTGTTGGCCAACATGGGACAGATTTCACAGGGAACTATACTTTGACAGAACACTGCACTCCTGGAGTGGCACATTCAGTATGAAACATTCCCCATGTTAGCAATTTTTGTGAAAAAAAACTGATGGTATTTCATCAAACTACCAGCAAAATACATATTTTATAAGAAGGATCTGGTCTTTTTTTAGTGACCCCTAATGAAATGCAGACCAAAGAGGAACCTGTTATCTTATGTTCAAGGGTTTTATGTGGATGGAGAGCAAATTTGAAAGGAACACACTATTACTTTCCAGTCATGACCCCAGCAAACTAATGTCACGTACGCATAATGCTTGTTTACAAGTTTTAACTCAACGACTGCAGTCTGCTAATCTGCTGATTGATTTTCGGTTTAATAATCTAAAGATGTTCTTTCTGTGTAAAGACGTGCCATAGCCATTTTTAAAATACGATAAAAATAATTAAACTAACCCCAAAACAACACTATTCCAACTATACTTTAATACTAGTCCCAAAGTCTAATCCTAGACTTAAATAAAATTTTAAAATAAATTAAATTGTACTTTTTTAATTATTAAAATGTTTTTAAAAGGTACATTATGTAACCTTTTATGTTCAGAATTAACAAAATTGAAATAATGAGTCAATATATTATCAATGCTTCTTCCATAACGCAGCGTTTGTGTCTTACTCTGACTCACTAATAAGCTTGTTATTCAATTTATAATTTAGACTTTATTAGTATTTTTATTAGTTTTGAAAGTTAAAAATATATACAATATGCCTATATAACTTTTAGTTTATTTTAGTACACCAAGTTAAACTAAATGAAAATTAGAAACAGAGTAAGAAAAGTACGCGTTTTTATTTTATTTATTTATTTTTTTTCAGTTAAGGCAAGACACTACAGGCAAATACATTGTTTTATCGTGCATTGAGATTTCGGCCTATTCATAGTACGTTATTTCACACTAGTGGGTAGAAAACATCCAAAACACCAGTTTTAAGTAGTTTTTTTTGTTGTTGTTGTTGTTTTGCACTTTAAATGTTTGATCAATCAACAGTGGAAGTCGTACGCTCTCTCCCCGGTTCCTATTAGTTCTCTTTATTGCCCTGTTCAAGTTAAAAATGCAAAAAATACAATAAATACATGCGCATAATGATGATTTACCATTTTATTAAGATGACTGTAGAAATGACAGAAGGTGCGGGATGAGGTGATCCTGGTCAGACTCAAAGTCTGTAATGGAAAGCTTAGGTCTTTATACTCTCAGTTTCAAAAAGTCCAAACCTGACACAGACCCAGCAGAGCACTCATCTCTTATGTAAGATTGACAGACAGTGCTAATGTGTCAAGGTTGTGTTGTTTGGTCGTATTTGTATTTGTGTGAGTGTCAATGTGTTCAAATGACGGGAGGGCGAAAGATAAAACATTAAATATGTCATACAGAGAGAGAGAGAGAGAGAGAGACAGGCTGTATATAGGTGGAGAGGTCAGTGGTGGCATTTGCTTCCATTTGGCTTCTTTCCTCAGTAAAATTACCCACATCTGCACCATCATCCAATTGGCAACCACCTGCCCCGTACAAATTTACCTGCCAGGGTCCTATGCTAACACAGACTTTGCTCTCATAACAAACCAGCTCCAAAACATCAAACATCGACCCCCCCACACTTGAAAAAAATGGATTTAGTTATTATTAATAGAGCTACATGGACTGAGCAAATCATTAAGCGTGGGGTCAGTGACGCCCACCGAGGCTTGAACAATCCATTATTCAACAGGTTCTATGCTTGAATAGTCTCACACAAAGCAACAAACTAACACAAACACACACATACACATACAGGTGCTTATTACTGTAAACAATGACTTTGGCTGTAAAATAATTACTCACAAGCTGACACACACACACACACACACACACACACACACACACACACACACACACACACACACACACACACACACACATTATTGTTATAGTTGTGGTGTTGTTTAAAACATTAACACTAAGTTTCTCTGGGAAACATTAAACTTTTTGCGAGTGAACGCAAAACTTTTTTTTCCCATCTCATATTTTTTATTTCACCGTGTCCCTTTAGGGGCTCCATTGTACTCTGATGTACTCTGATGTACATTGTACTCTTTTTTTTTTTTTTTTTTTTTTTTTGTTTAATGGCTGTATTTAATGTAATCTGATTCAAATAATTTGATTCTCAGTTATTTTATAAGATGTATGGACTGAAAAAAGCATTGCGACACACTAACACTCTTGTTGACTAACTGAGTGTGGTAGTGGAGGTGACCGAGAAGCTGGAGAGAGAGAGCCTCTCCTGTTCTTTTAACACTGTGTCCTTTAGAAATAACATCTCACTTTAGCATCAGAGGGACTGACTGTTCCACTATTTACTGTAGCTACTTCTAGTTTACATACAACTGGAGCTGGGAGAAAGGCAGTATTTTTAGGATCTAAGATCATGACATATCAATGTTCATAATGTCAGATCATGAAATTATGGTATACACTTTAAAGGGCACCTATTATGCAAAATTCACTTTTATAAGGCGTTTGAACATAAATGTGTCGGCAGTGTGTGTACACAACCTCCCTATAATGGTAAAAATCCACCCACTCCTTTTTTTTTTTAATCCCCATAAATAATAAGCAGTGTCTCAGAAGAAGCAGTTTGCAGATTCTGGGGAATATGACATCACATTTCACAGGCCCCGCCCACAAGTGTTGATGGACACTGCCCTCAGAGAGCAGTACACAGTCGGCCATGTTTATCTCCTCGCCAGAGCATTAATAGCAGCATTCAAGTAAGAAAGGTGTTCTTAATAAAGCTACTAAAGTTATTCAGTTAAAAGAAAAGTGAGTGATTTTCTATTTTTCTTCTGTTGTTTGATTCGTATTAACAGCAGATATAGCAGTATAGTCTAGTTTAATAGCCTACTCATGGACGCGCTGACATCCAGCTCTCTGTGCGCATGCGTCGAGTGTGTGTGATAAAGTTGAGAGAGATAAGGTTTTAAATGCATGCAGATGATAATATTTCATGATGATGAAGAACTGCAATGTCACATGAGATGATCATCAAAACAAACAGATATCATGTTTCAGTTTTCATTCACTGGGCTGGGGAGCAGCAGCTCATTTGCATTTAAAGGACACACACACAAAACAGCTCATTTTTCTTAAACCCAAAAAAAATAAAGATTTTTATTATTTTTTTTATTTTTTTACAGTGTAGCATACTACGCGTAGCTCTATATAAGTTTAGGTAAAGGAAATTGCTTTAAACTAAATAATTAGGGCAAGCAAAGTGAATACTAGAGCTCTTTTTTGTTAATAAGCTCTTACAGTCTCCTGAATCTTTACCATTGTATTCCACTACTATACTTTTATAGATTATTTTAATTAAAAAAAGAATATTCATAAGCAAATACCTGCACATATAGCGCTGGCTGTGGCTCTTTAAATCCCCTGTCCACTTTCTCTACTATTAATCTTTCTACTGTTGATGAGATAACCTGCACTATTCAGAAATCTACTACTTGTCAACTGGACCCTCACACGCTTAGTTACAAACTTGTTTATCTTTGTAAGGAGCAGTTTTACTGCTAAGACAAAAGCTGAGATCCAACGCCCTGCAATAAAACAATAAAACTCAATAATCTGGAGAGAAGATCTCACAGAAAGACTGTGGGACATCACCCTGCCCAAAACCCTCTCCCTCCTCACCTCCCTTCCCCCTTTCCCTCTGATTCAAGTCACAGAATGCAGATATACTACAGACTATGTATCTTGTGAATCTATTGTTTTATCCCTTTCATGTGTGGTGTCTTTTTAAAGGCCTCAGTGCGAAAATTGTCTCAACTTCACTGTAGTCACTGGTAGGATGAGAAAGATTGAAACATATGAGAATTGTGTTCTCCTTTTTGAGTGGTCTCTGCAAGATATCTGATCCTCTCCCCCAAACTAGGTGTTATGTTGCAAATATTTACAAACCCTTTGTTCTGGTCTGGGTATTTAAGAAAGGGTAGCAGGGCTGCCATTGGGGAATATTCTGTAGTCAGAGCCCCCTTGCAGTGTTGTGTCAGTGTCCTAAGAGGCACTCACACGCACACTGTATGTATTGTGCCAGATATAATGACTCTTTGAAACTATTTTCATATTACTCTGTAATTTAATTTTATATTTTTATGCTGAAAGTTGTGTACCATGGATTCATGTTTAATTATGTTATTTAAATTCTGTCTGGCCAAAATAAATGTTAATCTTGATTTATTCTGTATCGTTCTGAAATCATTATTTTAGTGTCATGAGGAATTTGTAGGAGTTTTCACAAATCTTTCTGTCAGGAAAGATTCATACGGAGGACCCCATGACTGGAGCATGGCGCTAAGCATGAGGGAAAATCCAATTTCTGACTGTCACTGTTATTATAAAGTTGCAGCTCTCGTGACTATTGCTAAAATTACACTTTTTGTTATGAGTAAGCATGTGCAACTCATTTAAAGGTAAAATAGTTCACTCTGCAATCTTTTGTAATATCAGAACTGATCAATTTGTGTCCGTGAGATAGGCTAATGTAATTCGCGAGCATTAGCCTCTGAGCGGGTCCCATGGTGGAACGAATATTTGAAAATAAGAGATACTAAGAAAAATCAATGATCTAAATTAAATTACAACGAATCATTAGCTGTTAAATTACAAACGTAACAAAATGAACGAAGTCTCATAAAATTGGAGTCAGATAAACGTATTCATGGAGTCAGATTTAAAATTCGAAAAGGCTTACACGTAGAAGTCCTTCAACCAGGCCGTTAGATTTCATTTTTGAGCTAGCGGATGGACCTTACATCTTCTCTGTCTTCTTTAATCACTGAGATCATTCATTCTTCACTGACTTTTGTTCCTCCATCACTTAAAACTGCTATAATCATACCTAAAAAAAGAAAGCAGATCCAACTCATTTTGACAACTTTCATCCTATTTCAAATTTACTTAAGTTTTTTTGTCTTTTTTTTATATTAGAGAAGACTGTTGCAGCTCAGGTTTCACACTACCTTTCAGACAACAATTTGTTTGAAAATTTTCAATCTGGCTTCTGTTCACTTCACAGCACAGAAACCACACTTGTCAAAATTACTAACAATCTGTTTATCGCAGCAGATTCTGCACAGCTGACTATACTTTTGCGTGAGCTGAGTGCTGCTGTCTCACATAACATCATTCAGGCTGGTCTCCATGGGAGTTATGGGCACCTGTCTGTCTTGGTTTAGATCGTATCTTTCTGATCGCACTCAATTCGTAGTATGCAAAAATCTGAGCTATTGCACGTTATTGCTGGAGTTTCCCAAGGCTCAGTCTTGGGGCCTCCTCTATTTATTATTTATTTACTTATCCTTGGACAAATTTTTAAAAAGTATGGAATTAATTTTCATTGCTATGTTGACGCAACCTAGCTTAACATGTCTTCTTCCATGCCTAATGCAGACTTTCCTCCACTTTTTCTGTCAAGCTGACAGAACCTTGAATTTAATAAAACTGAAGTACTTCTTGTAGTCACAAAGTCTAATCTGGCAAAAATCCATTGACCAGTCAATATTTTTTCCATCTCCACAAAGGGTCTTGGTGTCATCCTTGATAGCACCTTATCCTTTGAAAACTACATTAATAATAATTTGTTCTGTCAATTTTCATTTGCGAAACAAAACCCTATTCATCTTTCTTTGACAACGAACAGCACTGCTAGTCTTGTACATGCCCAGGTTATGCAACAAATAGATTATTGTAACTCTCTTCTCTTTGGTCTTCTTTCTAAAACCTTACATAAACTGCAGCTGGTCCAGAATTCAGTGGCACAAATGATCTCTAACCTCTTCCATATTTCTCCTGTTCTTCACCACTTGCATTGGCTTCCAGTTAAATATCGGATTGATTTCAAAATCTTGTTTATAAGGCTCTTGATAATCTAGCTCCTTCATATCTCTCTGATCTCCTTCAGATCTATACTCCTGCATGTAACCTAAGATCCTCTTCATCAATCTTTTTATTCCAATCACATATTCGTCTGAGAAGTATGGGGTCCAGGGCTTTTAGTTATGCTGCCCCTCATTTGTGCAATGCCCTTCCCCAGGACATCCAAAACAGCGAGTGTCTTTACACTTTTAAATCTTGTCTTAAAACTCTTTAAACAAGCTTATTTATGATTGCACATGTGTTGAGTAATATCTTATTCCTTAGTGTCTTAATGTATATAATGTATATTATTATTTATTTGTAGTTTGCTTTGTCTGTTGTTATGTTGATGTTTTAGGAAAATTTGGTGACCTTGAGTGTCATGAAAGGTGCCTATAAATAAAACAAATGAATAAATAATCCTTTCGAAGGGGCAACAAGGGCTTAAGCTATCAGACTTTAAAGTTCCCACAGCAGAAGATAAAGTATCTAAAGGCTTGACACCAGAGTTTTGCTGAAAGGAGAAAAAACACAAGACCTTTTAGTAACAAAATCAGATGAAGTTATCTAAACCAGTGTGCAGCAAACCTTTAAACTATATTGGATTTCAAGGCTTTTCGGTCATCCATGGACATATTATGACACTTACCAAGTCAAATGTTAGCCAAGTCAAATGCTGCTGTAAATTATGCATGCGTGTAGACACATAAGGAGGCACAGCTGTGATTCTAAATCTGTTAAAACCTAGGTGGTTGATGATAGATACAGCGACAACACTGTCTGCATCTCTCCAAGGGTGACTTTGCTGTAATGCATTTTGTTCACAAAGCTTTCATTGTTCTTGCAGTGCTCATTTCTGAAAACTGACTTAAGTTGTGTCAGCAAATAAAGGCTGTACAGGCATCTTACGGGTTTAAAATAGTTTGATTGGGTGTATATAAATGATGAAAATAGGGGAGAGCGGTTTTAGGTTTTAGATTTTGTATTTGCATGTTAGCACTTGTGTTGCCAGGCAATTTGGGTGAGCCCATGACCTTCACCACCACCCTAGCACCACAGTAGAACCAGTGTGACATCTCCATTAAATACGACAAACCTGACAAAAACTGTGACAACCGGTTCATAATGTGTTATGTATTATTAATTATTTGGACATTTAAATCCTTTTCCTTTTATATCCACAGGCTGATGACAAATGAGATAATGGGCAGTTTCAATATGAATGTAATGCAATGTCCGTCCAACGTTGGAGGTTGATGTCAATCTGGTGTTGAGTTTAGAACCCAATGTCAGGTTGACATCAACCTCCAACATTGGACGGACGTTGCATTTTGGTTGAAAATGAAAATCGTGTTGACATCAGAACCCAATGTCATATTGACGTCAACATCTAACGTTGGACGGACGTTGCATTTTGGTTGAAAATGAAAATCGTGTTGACGTCAGAACCCAACGTCAGATTGATATCAACCTCCAACGTTGGACGGACGTTGGATTTTGGTTGAAAATTAAAATCGGGTTGACGTCAGAACCCAACGTCAGATTGACATCAACCTCCAACGTTGGACGGACGTTGGATTTTGGTTGAAAATGAAAATCAGGTTGACGTCAGAACCCAATGTCAGATTGACATCAACCTCCAATGTTGGACAGACGTTGCATTTTTGTTGAAAATGAAAATCGAGTTGAACATCATATTGACGTCAACATCTAACGTCGGAAAGATATTGCATTTTGTTTGAAAATGAAAATCGGCTGACGTCAGAACCCTAACGTCCATCTGACGTTGGGTTCTGACGTCCAACCCGATTTTCATTTCCTGCGGGCTCCTGGACAGTCAATTGCCTTGAGTTGCTGGCTGTACGTCTTAGCCCTGCCTTGTTTCCGAACGTACATTAACCATCAGGGTGGTCTGTGCTCCCACCGTATGTCACAACTCGCCTGCCATCTCCTCCTACGGAGTTAGAACCATCTGAGGTCGCCTCGTGGCATTCACGTCCTAGGAGAGCTGAATCGTGCAGCCGACGAGCTCTCACGACAACAGTAGGGGTGGGAATCTCTAGGCACCTCATGATTCAATTCAATTACGATTCAGAGGGCTGCGATGCGATTATGAAACGATTATCAGTACATCTTTTTTCTATACAGATTTTCTTTTTTTCTCATTTGGTACTTTTAAAGCAAAGTATTTGTAATGACCCATAATGAATTTACTTCCAATATATTTTATTAATAAAACAAATAAAAGTGATTTTACAAGTCAACAGATTTTATGTCCCAACATTGCAAAGAAACAACAGGGAAAGTGTCTGTAGCAGTATAATTAATACATGCATATAGTAAATTAATACAGGCTTCAGAATATACTAAATCACTAACATAAAGTAATAACCAACACCTTCCTGTTATGTGCAATGAGCAATATAATCCTTCAGACAAAAAAAAATATATCACAGCTTTTATACCAAAGTATAGAATTCTGTACCAGCAGCTCTCATATAAAAGTAATGCTTGTGAACTTCAGCATATTCTGAATAACTAGTAATATACAGCTGCTCTTATACACAAATAAATAATAGAGTCTAAGACTTATGACTTAAAACTAAATCCTGAGCACAGACACTTTTTTCCTTCTGTATACCACAATCAAAAACAGCTTTTATGAAATGAACATCTGAACACTAAATAAACATTTGCAGAGAATTGCAGACGCAGGGCCTATGCAAGTATGCGTTTCCCCCAGTGAGCCTTCTCGCACAGGTCCTGTGCAAGATCAGGGAGGACGAGGAGCTCTCTGAACTCATTCTCTTCATGACAGCCCCTCCCTGGCCAATTCCTATGAGGAAGGACCTCCTTTCTCAGGTTCTATAGAGGAGCGAGAAGGATAAACCCACCTTGCCCTCTACAGATGCCCTCTTGGGACCTTGCAGTGGTTCTATCTGCCCTGAGGAGAGCTCCCTTTGAGCCACTGCAGTCTGTTGAGCTTAAGTTCCTCTCTATGCTCTTGATTGCTTTTACATTAACATTAAAGAGGTGTGTGAACTCACAAGTACGATGGCAGATGCATTTTTTTGTTCTGGTCCGCTCCCTGTTAAAAGGAGTAATGAGATACTTAGCAGACTATTATCACTCAATGGCTAGTTGTCTAAGTGGTGTCCGCAAAATAACATAGGGTTCATAGACAATTGGAAAAGCTTTTGGGGCAGACCTGACCTGTTGAAGAGGGACAGCATCAATCCTTCTTGGAGTGGTGCTGCTCTTCACTCTAGTAATTTGGCATATAGTCTTAGAGCTAAACCTTGACTAACTGGGGCCCAGGTCAGGAAGCAGATGGACTGGCTTACCCGACCGTCTGCTAGCTGTCGCTCGTTACAGAAGTCAGATAAATCCCAACACATAGAGACTCTTTCACCTAGATATTATCACATAGAGACTGTGTCTGTTCCCCGAATTAGTAAATACAAAAAACCATCAAGACCATTCAACAGTAAAAACTTAATTGATGTCCAACAAATAAACAACAGATATAATACAGATAATCAAATGATAAAGCTTGGGTTGCTGAATATATGATCCCTTTCCCCAAAAGCACTTATTGTTAATGATATGATTACAGATAATAATCTAGATGTGCTGTGTTTGACAGAAACCTGGCTAAAACCTGACAACTAGATTACTTTAAATGAGTCCACCCCACAAGATTATTGTTATAAACACGAGCCGCGTCTGAAAGGTAAAGGGGGAGGGGTTGCTGTGATTTATAATAATATCTTCAGTATTACTCAGAAGTCTAGTTTCAAATATAATTCTTTTGAAGTTTTGGTGCTTTATGTAGCGTTATGTAGTGTAATTGATAAATTCCATTTGACATTTTTTGCTGGCTACTGTATACAGGCCACCAGGGCACAATACAGACTTTATCAAAGAATTTGCTGACTTTCTATCACAGTTAGTACTGGCTGCAGATAAAGTACTAATTGTTGGTGATTTTACTCTCTTTTTTTCCAGCACTTTAGACACAGTTGCTCCCCGGCGCTTAAAGAAGATTAAAGAAAAATGGAGCGCAGCTGGAAGAAAACAAAACTAGAGGTTTTTCGTAATTTGTGGAAAGAGAGCATAATCGCATACAGAAAGGCCGTAAAAACTGCTAGATCTGCTTATTTCTCATCTCTCTTAGAAGAAAACAAACACAACCCTAGTTATTTATTTGATACAGTGGCTAAGTTAACCAAAAATAAAGCTTCTACTTCTGATGGTTGTAAACAGCACATCAGTAATGACTTTATGAACTTCTTTACGTGTAAGATTGACAATATTAGGAAGAAAATTATAACCATGCAGCCGTCTACTACAGTATCACATCAGACAGAGCATTGTAGTGTCACTGAGAAAAAATTACATTCATTCATTGCTAGAGGAGAGGAAGAATTGGCTAAACTCGTTAAATCATCTAAATAAACAACATGTATGCTCGACCCTATACCGACTAGGCTATTAAAAGAGATGCTTAAAGAGGTCATAGATCCTCTTCTTAATATCATTTACTCATCTTTGTCATTAGGATATGTACCGAAAACTTTTAAGTTGGCTATTATCAAACCACTTATTAAAAAACCTCAACTTGATCCTACAGAATAAGTCAATTACAGGCCGATCTCAAATCTACCCTTTCTGTCAAAAATACTGGAAAAGGCAGTGTCTTCACAATTATGTTCCTTTTTAGAAAGAAATGGTATCTGTGAGGATTTCCAGTCAGGATTTAGACCGTATCATAGTACTGAGACTGCTCTCATCAGAGTTACAAATGATTTACTCTTATCATCCGATCATGGTTGTATCTCTCTATTAGTGTTATTCGATCTTAGCGTTGCATTCGATACTATCCACCACAACATTCTTTTGAATAGACTCGAAAATTATGTTGGCATTAGTGGAACTGCATTGGCATGGTTTAAATCATGCTTATCTGACCATTATCAGTTTGTAGCAGTAAATGAAGAGATGTCACACCAATCACAAGTTCAGTATGGAGTACCGCAGGGCTCAGTGCTAGGACCTTTGCTCTTCACCCTGTACATGCTTTGCTCTTCACCCTGTACATGCTACCACTGGGAGATATCATTAGGAAGCATGGCGTTAGTTTTCATTATTATGCTGATGATACTCGGCTCTATATTTCTTCACGCCCTGACAAAACTTACCAATTCACAAGATTAATGGAATGCATAGCTGATATAAAACATTGGATGTCTAGTAATTTCCTGCAACTTAATTCAGAAAAAAATAATTTTTTAATTATTGGACAAAAAAACTCTGCAAGTAGTAACCTAGAATACTGTCTAACACTTGATGGCTGCTCTGTCAAGTCCTCGTCATCAGTTAGGAACCTGGGTGTGCTCTTTGATACCAATCTTTCATTTGAAAGCCACGTTTCTAACATCTATAAAACTGCATTCTACCATCTTAAAAATATATCTAAATTACGGCACATCCTTTCAATGCAAAATGCTGAACAGTTAATTCATGCGTTCATGACCTCAAGGCTAGATTATTGTAATGCTTTACTGGGTGGTTGCCCTGCTCACTTAATAAACAAACTCCAGCTGGTCCAAAACGCAGCAGCTCGAGCTCTTACTAGAACCAGGAAGTATGACCATATTAGCCCGGTTCTGTCAACACTGCACTGGCTCCCTATTAAACATTGTATACATTTTAAAATCTTGCTTATTACTTACAAAGCACTAAATGGTTTAGCTCTCCAGTACTTGAGCGAACTCTTAACGCATTATACTCCATCACGTCTATTGCGGTCTCAAAACTCTGGCCAGTTGATAATACCTAGAATATCAAAATCAACTGCAGGCGGTCGATCCTTTTCCTATTTAGCGCCTAAACTCTGGAACAGTCTTCCTAGCATTGTTCGGGAAGCAGACAAACTCTGTCAGTTTAAATCTAGACTAAAAACACATCTCTTTACTATGGCTTACACATAAAACATTATCAATTTCTATTATTCAAATCAGTAAATGATTGTTAGGCTGCATTAGCTAGGTCAGCCGGAACCGGGAACACTTCCCATAACACCTGATGTACTCGTTACATCATAAGAAGAATGGCATCTACGCTAATGTTAGTCTGTTTATTCCGAGGTTTACTGAAGTCAGCCGGATCTGGGCCGTATCCAGATCAGGTGGTGGACCTGCGCCTGGACATGACCAACACATCCCTGAAATGTCTGTAGAGTGTGTCAAATAAACTCCCCCCGTAAATGCTGCATCGACACGACATCCTCATTAAACCCGTCTCCGGCGTGATGACTCCAATCTTTCAAACAATCTTACGAATATCTGTTTACCTAATATGACTTAAGACCTGCAATGTTGCCAGAATTATAATCATACACTGTTTGTTCGTCGGCCAGAGGGGAACTGGCACCCCGACTGAGCCTGGTTTCTCCCAAGGTTTTTTTCTCCATTCTGGCCCTGAAGGAGTTTTGGTTCCTTGCCACCGTTGCCTTTGGCTTTTGGGTTGCTCAGTTGGGGACACCTAAATTTAATCTATATTACCGATCTGCCCGCATTGACACTATATGATACTTGAAATTAGCTGGATAACATCACTGTTTCACCAGAACGGCTGTACAAATTCTGTTGCATTATTTTCCTGTTAACAATGTGAAGCTGCTTTGAAACAATTGGACTTGTTAAAAGCGCTATATAAATAAAGGTGACTTGACTTGACTTTATACAGACTCCCTTGGGGTCGCAAATCCCCGGTTGAAGACCCTTGGTCTAGCACAGTGTTTCCCAACAACTGTGCCGCAGCAAACTAGTGTGCCGTGACAGGTTGTTAGGTGTGCTGTGGAAACTTATCAAAGAAATAAATAAAAAAATTCTACAAATAAAAATATAATAAGAATAATAAGAATACAGTGTCGCTGTAAGGCAGAAAACTGTCTTTTCTCTCTTTTTTCATTTTATTTTATTTACGTAATTTTTGTTTTATTTTTGAAAATCTATGCCACTGGTCATCCTTTATGCCTGTATGTTGGTTTTACTAATATTTAATCAATGAAATGTATTAAAAGAGATTGTGACTAAACCTCATTAATCCATTGGCTGTCAGTAGAACCTCATAACTTCGCCCACCTCTATCATGAAAGAAGTGCCGCACACAGTTTGGACAGTCTCTGCTTATTTGCATTGCAAAGGTAAATAAATAACTGATGTTTGAATAAGTGCAGCCATTTCTTTACTCAAGAAACACTGTATTAATTGAGACTAATGATTTTTTTTTGTTTGTTTGTTTGTTTGTTTTTGTAAAAAGAGCAGAGAAGAGTCATAGATCACAGATAAGGCTTAAGGCCAGTCCCAGATTAAAATGCATGTGTGAGCTGTTTTAACGGAACGCAACTTGCGCTGACATATATTTTGTCTCAAGATGTGCACCAGTTATGTTTTGTTTTCTAAGGCATGTTTATAAAAGTTACTTAAATGTCCTAATTGAACTAAGGCCTAATTCTGGTTTAATCTTAGCCCTGTCCATGAAACCAGGCCTATACTGTTTTAAATATCCTGTGCAGAGCACTTCAACTTTAATATCATGAGATTTTGTCCAAATGTATTCAACAAGAAAAACTAAGCACATATAATTACAATAAACTTTATAACCCGTAAGTTGATGAACATTTAATGCAATGCACTTACTGCCTCAAATGTGGCTGTTCCAGTAATAGACAAAATATATCTGTCATTTGCTGGTCAAAAACCTCATACTCCATCTGAGCTTGATTTTCATAAAAGGTTAATATTATAATGACACATGCACATGTCTGACCATACATAAAGCCACAATACCACGACACAGTGTTTAATTAGGCTATTCAAAAATACGAGGTTTCTGCCCGACAGCGACAGGTTCTCAACCGCCTAAGGGCTTAAAGGCCCACTCCACTGGTGCATGACTACATCATGGGCCCCACTTTTCTGTGGTGGCAATACTTTTGTGTTCTTTTATAGACTGAATGTGACTGAACCATCCTTAACACATGCGGTGCTAGGAGTTGTTCATCTTCAGAACACAAATGAAGATCTTTTTGATTGAATTTGAGAGCTTTCTGTCCCTTAGACAGTCTATGGAACTGACACTTTGATGCTTCAAAAAGTACATAAAGAAGTAATAAAATGAATCCATATGAATTGAGCGGTTTAGTCCAACATTTTCTGAAGAGACACGATCGCTTTATATGATGAACAGATTGAATTTAGACTTTTATTCACATCAGTTCATATGGATTAGAATTACTTTACGGTCTCTTTATTAACTTTTTGAAGCGTCAGAGTGGTAGTTGTGTAGCTTGGAGGGCTAGAAAGCTCTCAGATTTCATCAAAAAGATAATCATTTGTGTTTTGAAGATGAACGCAAGTCTAATTAATGACAGAATTTACATTTTTGGGTGAACTATCCCTTTAAACATATCAACATAAAAGCCCACAGCCAAGACACAACATATGTTATATGCATTATACAGACAGTATGGCAACAGAAAGAAAAGCTGACATTAAACATTAAACCTGACAAAGACTTCACCAGTCAAAGTGAAGTCTGATTTGACTCTGGTAAAAGCTGGAGTTTGTCTCCCCCTCATTGGATACAACAGAAGGTGAAGGGTGCTATTATTAGTACTGTGGTCAGTTCAAATGTGGAGACTAGCCTATTTTACACCAGGGTTACACCCGTAGTATTTCTTTCCCCTGGGTTTAGCAACCACAGAAGGTGCCTTTTTACAGTATCACTTCACAGAGTGCAGGATGAGCATCCCCTGCTGGCCAAGGGCTCTTCCAGCACCAACATTAGCTTTCCCATTCATGTACTGACCAGGCTCAAATGAGTTGCTGAGTGAGTGTGCAGGCGAAATCTACGAGCAATTTTTAAGCATGAAAAAAATGGCTGTGAAAAAATCTTCATCTTCCATTGTTTATTATTGTTTATCAGTTTATGCGTGTTAGTCACCAGGTTTAGCCTATGTTAATTGACAGAAAAACACTTGTCGAGTGCTGACAAGGCACTTTATTTCATTGAAACAACTCATAATCAGCATTTAGTGAGGCAAGAACAATTGCATAGGACTCTGCACTGTAAAAAAATTATTTGTTGACTCAACTCAATATATTTTATCTTTTTTTTTAATTATTATTATTATTTGGATAAGTTATCTGAACTAATTAAATGTAGTCATGAAAACTTCACTTTAGTTGGTTGAAAAGCTGCTTTAATCAGTATTAAAAGGTGCACTATGTAAGTTTTCCATCCGCTAGAGGGCGCCTATTCAAAACAAAGGCGTAGCTTGATGACGCCAAGTTTGAGCGCAGCATCTTGGGACATGTGGTCTTCACCTCACAGCTGGTGGAAAAATCTCGGGATAGGACTCGGGCAGAAATCATGTTCATGGATGCGGTTATTAACGTTACTGTAGTATGAAGCTGAGAATGACCGAGTGTTGAGGGAGCTGAGCAAGACTCGCGAGCAGTGGGACTTTATTATGACGGGACACAGTCGCCGGCGCCATTTCCGCTCATGAGTGGTAGCTCTGTTTAACGCAGCTCTGTTTATCATATTAGATACATCTGAGTGTGTTGAAAATGATGTTATGACATTACTCTGTGTGTTCAACCGCTATGACACGTTGAACACTGCAGTGAGAGTAAAGCATTTCTGCCAAATAAAACCAGAAACCGAGGGTAACGCAGATATGATGCAATTGACAGGCGACTCCCTCGCACGTCCCGGTTCATTGGTTAAAAAGGCAATTTTCTCACGATTTACAAATTGTTGGAAACATTTGGGATATTGTAAAAACTGAACTGAACAAAATATATAACACTGGCCTAGTGGTTTTTGGATATTTTACTGCAAAATCCTACATAGTGCAATTTTAATTGCATTACTATATTCGTTTGTAGATTACATTTGATACACAATTAATATATTAATACACAATTAATACACAATTACATTTATTGCAAAAACAAACACCTAAAACAACCACACACAAAAAAAAGGTATCTTATGCCTGCCTCAGTAGCTGTTTGCATCCAAAGTTGCGAAAGAGAAGAAAATTATCACTTCCTGATAAACTGGTACTAATTATCACTAGGAAAAGTAAAAGAAGCCACTGTATTTAATATCCCAAAATACACATAAACATAGGTGGATGGAAACATAGCTAATGGATGTCTTGTGCTTGCCTCAGTTTTCAAATAAAGCAATTTGTTTTAAAAAAATTAATTAAACAAGCTCACCCCATAACATAAATTACAGAAATGTCCTTTCTTCAGAAACTTTAAAAAAGAAATGGCAAAAACTGTTAAACTCCTTTGAATTGGCTTTATACCATTTTAAACTAAACTTAATTTAAGTTCATTTTAATTAACAATGTGTATGCACCAGTATTACCTCACTGCATTTTTTTCAGTCCATCAATCTTAGCTGTGCAGCTCTCCCCACCAACTTTGATAAAACTTTTTTTAAAAATTGGATAACCTCATAGCTCTTTGGGACAGTCATTGTTCAAAGCATAAAGGAGTCCAAAAAGTGTGGCAAAGGCATTAGAACATCTTGGAGATCCAAAACCACAAACTCTCCTTCCAGTATCACAGCCACATCCACAACATCATCTGGGAATGGCTATCATGTCTGATGTCCTCACTCACAGTCAAGATTGCAAAATGGACACATGCAAAATGGCGCCGCTGTGTTTGGTCGCCGTTCAGGTCGCTCCGCGAAGACTGTGCTTTTATTTACTATTTTACTTTCTTTTACTCTCAGTTTTTACAAACTTATCATCTGCATTGATCTACTACGACAGCAAAACTCTTTTGGACATTGGTTACCTCTACACTGGACTGTTTCAGGACACTTTCGCCGATCCTCTGTGGCCATCTGAGATTCTTCGGAACGCCGAGTTGAACAATGGACAGAGCCAGCGGCGTAGAACAAAGAAACACCGTGGGAAACGTGCTGGTATCCGTAACAGACTGAGGAAAAGGGCATTCAGACCTCCTCTCGAGCATTCTTCTAGCAAATGTTCAATCCTTGGATAATAAGATGGACGATCTTAGAGCCAGGATAAGTTTTCAACGGGACATGAGAGACTGTAATATCTATTGTTTGTCTGAAACATGGCTCACGCCCGCGGTCCCGACACACAGCTGTGACGCCGTCGGAGAACTTCTCTGTTTTTCGGATGGACAGAACAGCCGAGGCCGTAAATCCAAAGGCGGTGGAGTGTGTTTCATGATCAACAAGAAATGGTGCGATCCCAGGAACATCACCATTCTCTCGCGGTCCTGCTCGCCCTCATCTGGAACATTTAACAATCATCTGCCGCCCATTCTATCTGCCGAGGAGTTTTCTGCGGTTGTCGCGACCGCCGTTTACATCCCACCGCAGGCAGACACAGCGCTGGCTTTATCTGGCCTTCATGATGTTGCCAGCGGCGCCATAAACCAACATCCCGACGCGGCATTCATTGTCGCGGGCGATTTTAACAAAGCAAACCTAAAGAAAGTCCTGCCAAACTTTCACCAGCACGCTCCTGCCCCACACGAGGAGCAAACACACTGGATCACTGCTACTCTCCGCTTAAGAACGCCTATAAAGCGCGGTCACTTCCAGCGCTTGGCAAATCGGATCATGCCGCCATTTTCCTCACTCCCGAATACAAACAAAAGCTCCTCCAGGAACCCCCGGTGAGGCGGGAAGTTAAGCGTTGGTCACCCCACTCAGAGACCGCGCTACAGGCAGCTCTGGGCGATGTGGATTGGGACATGTTCGAGCGAGTTCAGCTGGCGTAAGCGAGTTCACAGACGTGGCGCTTTGCTTCATCAACACGCTTACAGAGCAAGCCACGCAAACAATAACAATAACGTCCTTCTCAAATCAGAAACCGTGGGTGGACAATTCAATCCGCGCGGCAGTGAACGCACGCACTGCTGCTTACAACGCCGGTCTCCATTCAGGGAATATGAATGAATACAGATCGTCCTGCTATGCTCTCAGACGAGCAGTTAAAGCCGCAAAACTCCGTTATAAAGACCGAGTGGAGTCTCATTTCCAACTCAACGACTCGCGCGCATGTGGCAAGGTCTGAGGTCCATCTGCTCCTTTGGATCTAAATCCTCTGCAGAGGCAAGCGTTGATCCGTTGCTCGTGAACGAGTTAAACTCTTTTTATGCTCGCTTTGACTGTAACCGCGTAACGCGACTCGCCAAGTGGCGCGTTAGAGGAAATTACTCAGAGCAGCAACAATCACGTGATCTCTGTCTCGGAGGATGAAGTTCGGAGAGCACTCAAGCGTGTGGACGTCAGGAAAGCTGCCGGGCCGGATGGTATTTCAGGTCGTGTTCTGCGGTCCTGTGCTGATCAGCTCACCGGGTTGTTTACATCTATCTTTAATGAGTCCTCGCTACATCTGTGGTCCCCACCTCCTTCAAAAAATCCACCATCATCCCTGTCCCTAAGAACAGTAAACCCTCTTGCCTAAATGACTATCGTCCAGTGGCTCTCACGTCTATAGTCATGAAGGTCTTTGAGAGACTCATTAAAAACACCATTTGCGCCTTCATTCCTGACACTTTGGACCCTCTTCAGTTTGCCTATCGTCCCAATAGATCGACTGAAGATGCCATCTCTCATGTCCTCCACTCCTCCCTCACTCACATCGACAGCAAAAGTGGGAACTACGTAAGACTGCTATTTATTGACTATAGCTCAGCCTTTAACACCATAGTTCCCACCAAGCTAACCTCCAAACTCCTGGATCTCGGCCTGAATCCTTCTCTCTGCCACTGGATTGAGGACTTCCTCACTGGCAGGCCTCAGGTGGTGAGAATAGGCCAGTCCACCTCCACCTCCATCACCCTGAGTGTGGGAGCTCCACAGGGCTGTGTCCTGAGCCCCCTGCTCTACTCTCTCTACACGCATGACTGTTTGTCCACACACAGCTCCACCTCTATCATCAAATTTGCTGATGATACTGTTGTCCTGGGCCTCATTTCCAACAACAATGAGACGGCATACTTGGACGAGGTGGAGCATCTAACATCATGGTGCCAGGACAACTGTCTCTCTCTCTGAATGTTGGCAAGACCAAAGAAATGATTGTGGACTTCAGGAAGAGACAGCAACGGACATACTCCCCCCTCATGATCAGCGGGTCACCAGTAGAGAGAGTGAGCAGCTTCAAGTACCTGGGAGTAAACATCTCCGAGGACCTGACCTGGACTGCTCACATTCAGACACAGGTGAAAAAAGCCAGGCAAAGACTGTACCACCTGCGCCAGCTGAGGAAATTCAGGGTTTCACCAGCTATCCTGAAAACTTTCTATTTAGGGGCGATAGAAAGTGTTTTAACTCAGTGCATCACAGCGTGGTATGGGAACAGCACCAGTCATGACCGCAAAGCCCTGCAAAGAGTAGTGCGCTTATCCGAAGCGTATCTCAGGGTCAGCTCTCCCGTCTCTGCAGGACGTCTACACCAAACGCTGCAAAGGTAGAGCTACCAAGATCATCAAGGACTCTAATCACCCTGCAAACCCTCATTTCACGCTGCTACCATCTGGTAAGCGCTTCCAAGCCTGATGGCCAAAACTGAGAGACTCAGGAGGAGCTTCTTCCCCAGGCCATCAGACTCCTGAACTCAGTCACTTAACATCACGTGACTTCACGTCAGGATAAACATCGATACACTGACATTGCACTGCACTTTCTGTTCTCGTTGTTACTGTGTAACAACCTGTCATAAACCTGTTTGCACATTATACTCTTTATACATTTGTTAACCACATATTTATAAGTCTACAGTTTACTCACTGCAAAGTCTACTTCAATTATTTTATTCCACTTTATCCTTATTTGTTACCTTTTTTTTCTTGACTTGATTATTTATAATTCTACAGATATAGACATATATATATATATATAGAGAGTACTTTTTTTATATCCTATTTCTATTATAATTTCTTCCTTGTGTTTTTAACTGTGAATTTGCACTGTCCATGGAGCGGACCTGTTTACATTTCACTGCCGGTTGTATATTCTGTATATAACTGTGTATGTGACAAATAAAACTCTTGAATCTTGAATCTTGAATCTTGAGATTGCCTACATTTACCCCACAAACAATGTCTCTCATCATCAGCTGGCTGAAAAAAATGAGAGAGAGAGATACAACTTTTAAGTGGTGGCTGTCAAAAAAAAAAAAAAAAAAAAAAAAAGATTTATTCAAACATACATTAAATACTGAAGAACAGGTAAAGTAAAAATACTACGCTATATAGTGAATAAACTGAGCAACATTTTTCTAGCTGACTAATGAATTTTTGGACATAGATAATCTTTTCTGGGGTAAATGTGACATTAGTAATGGGTGATATGAACGAATTGCAATATAAACGATACAAAATTGGCCTACAATAGAGATTTTAATTCTATCACGATAATGTATGTTGATGAAGCAATGTACCAGCGGAATTTAGAGCCACGAGCTGCAATGCATCATCGTATTCGTCATCTTGAGTAAACGCGGCTGAAAGTGAAATGGAGGAGCTGGTGAAACATCCATTATTTGGATTTAAGCCGTCCGAGCAGCAGCAAACTATACTGTAGAGTGTGTGGGGCAACAGTTCCGGCTAAGAGAATCTGTTCTACCACCTCACAACATTCACTTCAGGAGGTGTACTTTATTGGTATTTTTGTATTATTTCTTATCATATAAGTTACCTTGTAGAAAAGATGAGAGTCGCGTTTGTTTCTATTGAGCCTGATTTCTCAAAATGGTGTGTGTGCGCTTATCCTGGGTGCCATGACAACAGTGCGAGTTATAGTAATGCTGCCTTCACGCGCTCTCGGAATTATGTAAATACCAGTTTCCTAGGTAAAAGATTGCACATGAAAGCCCTCACATTTTGAAACTTGAATGCAGTGATCTCGTAATCACGACTTAAGAAGTCGGAATGATCAAATTTCCGATAGCACGTGAAGGCAGCATAAGCGTGAGCGCCGGCGGCTGCTGAAGGCTCGCACTCATCACAGGAACACGCGCAGAGTAACGGCCGAGCTCAGTGTTCTGACTGAATGGTAAGGTTTCTTTCTCGCAAAACCTCATAGTATGCCCCCTGAACACTTTCCATATATGGCGCATGTCTCACTGTCATTATAGGAAGGAGCGCATGCAGGACATTGTTTTTTCTTCTTCTTTTGAGGTCCAAAAAAGATACAAGGACACAGGGCATTGGAACAACAGCAAGGTGAGTAAAAGATGGCTTTATTTTAATTTCAGGGAGAACTATCCGTTTAAGCTTTTTCTTTGTTAAAGTCTCTGCAGCTAGTGTACTTGAATTTTATTTATCTGCAACATTATGTTGTATAATTAGTTTTGCACGATAAATGCTTTCAAAACTACATGCAACATTTTTTTTTTATATACATTTAGCAGTTTGGCTTTCCTTAGGGTCTATGTAACCTGTTCTGAAATGGTTCTATTATAATTTATATATCGCGATATATATCGTTATCGCAAGAAGCTGCAATGTATATCGCAATATGGATTTAAGGCCATATCGCCCATCCCTATATTCAGCACAAACAGGGCTACAGTAATATGTGAGCAACATATACATAAAAGTTTGTAGTTTTGAGAAAATAATGTTTATGTGTAGTTTTTGAAAAAACTAAAATGTTAAATCACTGAAATAAGGCCATCTAACACACTTTAAACATTTGTTCACAAGGCGTTTCAGAACTGGATGTTGTTGCTTTGAGTTTTTTCAAAACAATGTGAAAACCATTTTGATCACTCATTCATACAAAACAATATAGTCATTTAACTTTCGTAAGACACTTATTGTCAGAATGGCTGTATGCAGGGATGGTGTGGATCATCATGAATATTCACAGCTGAGGTGTAGGGCTGGGACGGTTACCGCATTACCGCAATACCATGGACACGTGACGCCTACGGGTCTGAGATTGTCACCGCCATCACTGCAAAAAAAAACAAAAAAAAAAAAAAACCTTGGCCTGCACATGTGTGCACGTTGTGTCTAATTCCATGGATTATTTGATTCTAATGACATGGATGCTGTCTAATGATGTGTGTCTTATATGGATTCAAGGTTTTCTAAACAAAACTTTATCAAAAGATGGAGCAAATCTGACCTTTCGCGAGTTGTGGAGCGCAATGTTCCATTATAACATTCCATTTGTATTGACCATTAGGCCTACATGCGAGAGTACCTGTGTAATGTCTTGTAGCCTATAATTAGAATTTTATTTTACCAAAGCATAAAATACAGGTGCATAAGCAGGACCTCAGTTTTTAATTGCACGTGCTTAACACAATTCTCTCACGTGGTTGCGCAGCCGACAATAGCGGGTAGGTAGATAGGCTACTATTCCATCGAAACATGGCAGAGAGGGCTAACTTGGTGGCAAAGCCAAATGTCACATCGCTAATATGGGCACATTTTGGCTTTGAACCGGACAAAAAAGGACTTCCAGCTAATTTGGATGAGCCACAAAAAGATACCAGTATCACGCTCAAATATTTCCAACCTGAGGACGCATCTTCGAATCCATCATCCGGCAACATTTGCTGCCCTTGGCAGCACCACAAGTGCTTCATCTGAAGATCGGCCTACAACCTCAGGTCAGGGACGACAGCTGAGGATCGCAGACTCGTTTGCTAAAGGGACTAAGTACCAACACGACAGCCATCAGTGGCGAAACCTGATGGATAGCGTGACCCGCCTTCTGGTGGAGGAAAAGTTGCCATTTAACTTCGTCGAGAAGCCAGCCTTTAAGGCGATGCTACAGGCCTTTAACAAACAATATGTCCCCCCTGACAGAAAATACTTTTTAAAAAAGGCAGTACCAGAGAAGTATGTGAAGATGAATGACAGTTTGACTCACGAGTTAAAAGATGCTGACCATTTTTCTCTCACAATATGAGCGTGACAATTCATTACCTGAAAATCAACTGGGAGCTGAAGTCAAGGTGTTTGGACAAACAGTCATACAAGTGATAACCTGTCCGAGGCTCTGTGATCCACTCTTGAAGAATAGTCTCTGGATGAGAAGAGGTTGGCTTGTGTCACTAGTGATAATGGAGCCAACATTGTGGAAGCGGTGAGGAAACTTGGAATGGGGATGGCTACCATGCTTCGGCCACAACCTCCATTTAGCCGTCACCAACTCCATGAAAGCAGAAAAAGAACGCACCGCCCAGGCCATGGGTTTGTGTCGAACGCTGGTGACTGCTTTCTCCCATAGCTGGCAAAAAAACAACGGCTTCAGAAAGAACAAACTGAGCTGGACCTGCCTCAGCACTCCTTAGTACTGGTAAGTTTTAACTCTCTTCCAACTCTGTTTGGGAAAGATTGACTACAAATAAGCTAGGCCTGCGAGATTTCATTCAGTATAATCAATAAATAATCTATTGTAGGCAATTAAATATAAGTAGGCTATGTGATTCTGAAATTCCAATTTCATTAAAAGGCTATCGAAAAAGATATCCGTCTGGCAGGCTTACAATCACAGTAGTGTGCGACACTTTGTTAAATTAAATAGCCTTCGTTAAATTTGAACCACTGAGACAAAAGCACACACGAGATATATAAATTAATATAAATATGTAAAAATATGTAATATAAATAATATTTTTATTTTGTATTATATATATATATATATATATATATATATATATATATATATATATATATATATATATATAGTTGGGACACTGTACAAATTGTGAATAAAAAAGGAATGCAATAATTTACAAATCTCATAAACTTATATTTTATACACAATAGAATATAGATAACATATCAAATGTTGAAAGTGAGACATTTTGAAATGTCATGCCAAATATTGGCTCATTTTGGATTTCATGAGAGCTACACATTCCAAAAAAGTTGGGACAGGTAGCAAGAGGCCGGAAAAGTTAAATGTACATATAAGGAACAGCTGGAGGACCAATTTGCAACTTATTAGGTCAATTGGCAACATGATTGGGTATAAAAAGATTGGGCAGTGTCTCTCAGAAGTCAAGATGGGCAGAGGATCACCAATTCCCCCAATGCTGCGGCCAAAAATAGTGGAGCAATATCAGAAAGGAGTTTCTCAGAGAAAAACTGCAAAGAGTTTGAAGTTATCATCATCGATAGTGCATAATATCATCCAAAGATTCAGAGAATCTGGAACAATCTCTGTGCGTAAGGGTCAAGGCCAGAAAACCATACTGGATGCCCGTGATCTTCGGGCCCTTAGACGGCACTGCATCACATACAGGAATGCTACTGTAATGAAAATCACAACATGGGCTCAGGAATACTTCCAGAAAACATTGTCGCTGAAACGTTGCCGGCTAAAACTCTATAGGTCAAAAAAGAAGCCATATCTAAACATGATCCAGAAGCGCAGGCGTTTTCTCTGGGCCAAGGCTCATTTAAAATGGACTGTGGCAAAGTGGAAAACTGTTCTGTGGTCAGACGAATCAAAATGTGAAGTTCTTTTTGGAAAGCTGGGACGCCATGTCATCCGGACAAAAGAAGACAAGGACAACCCAAGTTGTTCTCAGCGCTCAGTTCAGAAGCCTGCATCTCTGATGGTATGGGGTTGCATGAGTACGTGTGTCTCTTTCAGGGAAGACCTTGCATTTTCCAACATGACAATGCCAGACCACATACTGCATCAATTACAACATCATGGCTGCGTAGAAGGATCCGGGTACTGAAATGGCCAGCCTGCAGTCCAGATCTTTCACCCATAGAAAACATTTGGCACATCATAAAGAGGAAGATGCCACAAAGAAGACCTAAGACAGTTGAGCAACTAGAAGCCTGTATTAGACAAGAATGGGACAACATTCCTATTCCTAAACTTGAGCAACTTGTCTCCTCAGTCCCCAGACGTTTGCAGACTGTTATAAAAAGAAGAGGGGATGCCACACATTGGGAAACATGGCCTTGTCCCAACTTTGTGAGATGTGTTGATGCCATGAAATTTAAAATCAACTTATTTTTCCCTTAAAATTATACATTTTCTCAGTTTAAACATTTGATATGTCATCTGTGTTGTATTCCGAATAAAATATTGAAATTTGAAACTTCTACATCATTGCATTCTGTTTTTATTCACAATTTGTACAGTGTCCCAACTTTTTTGGAATCGGGTTTGTAAAAACAGTAATATTGTGAAATGTTTTCTATGTGAATACATAGTAAAGTGTAATTTATTCCTGTGATCAAAGCTGAATTTATCATCATTACTCCAATCTTCAGTGTCACACGATTCTTCACAAATCATTCTCATGAGATATATATGCTCAACAAACATTTCTTATTATTATGAATGTTGAACATTATGAAAAAACATTTTTCAGGATTATTGGATAAAGATTTAACCCAGAGGGATTAAATCTTTGATTAATGGAAAGTTAAAAAGAATAACATTTATCTGAAATAAAAGATTTTGTAACATTATAAATGTCTTTACTGTGTTTTTTGATCAATATAAGGCATCTTTGTGAATGAAAGTATTAATGTCAATAGATTTCTATTTCAGATAAATGCTGTGGTTTTGAACTTTCTATTTATCATATATAGAAATAAATTGTACACACATGTTTCTTGAGCAGTAAATCAGCATATTACAGTGATTCTGAAGGATCATGTGAAACTGAAGGCCGGAATAAATTGTATTTTAAAAATATATCCAAATAGAAAACGATTATTTTAAATTATAAAAATACTTCACAATAGTACTGTTTTTGCTGTATTTTGGATCAAATAAATGCAGCTTTGTTAAGCAGAATATTTTTTTTTTTTTTTTTTTTTTTTTTTTTTAAACATTAGAAAATCTAAAACTTTTGACTGGTAGTGTATACTTGGGTTTACGGTGCAAAAGAGACATTCATGGCAAACGGACAGTGCGAGATGAACGAAAAATAATTAGTCTCTAGCCTATTTGAGCGCGCTTGTCGCGCGTCTACATTTAAAATAACGAACTTGAGCGCGCAAAAGACGCAACATGTGTGAACGAGACAGTGCATGGTTACATCAGCGTACCAGTCAATAAACGGGACAGTCATGTACGGGACAATTAGGCCCAATAAACGGGGCGTCTCTGCTAATACGTGCTCGGCTAATCCCCGCTATTCATTTCGTACGTGTATCTTTATTTAGCATTGAGGTTGCCTGCCTATTTCATATTTCAACATGTTTCCGTTGATTTCACACATTTTAGTCTGGCAAT
The DNA here is from genome assembly GCA_018749465.1 of Paracanthobrama guichenoti. Lineage (NCBI taxonomy): Eukaryota > Metazoa > Chordata > Actinopteri > Cypriniformes > Gobionidae > Paracanthobrama > Paracanthobrama guichenoti. Next base: position 5,192,213 of record CM031959.1, read on the forward strand.
TGTTCAACTGGTAGCCTAAAATGTGAAGTTTATGCATCAATAACGCTAATATAAGGGAGACGAAATGTTTCACCTTAAAATCGCGTTCTTCTTATTCTGAGGTAAATCCAAGATAAACTCGCAGTGTGTCTTCCGAGCTGGATGAAAATCATTAGAATGATGAGGACGAGTGTTTGGAGGTGATGGGGGCGTTTACAGGTCCGCGTTCCTTCCTCGTGGACGATTTGCATGTGAAACGCTTTGCGCGCGTGGGTGTGGTCACATTACAAATAATGAACAGCCGCTTGAGAAACTGGACCTCTCGCTGTTTTCATACGGATTACATAAACAGAGCATATTTGTTTTTTATATAAATGACTTGACTTAAAAGTAGACATTCCAGGCTTTATAAAGAGATATATGTCGTGTCTGTGTGGCAAGTTTTCTCTGAGTTCTGAGTATATTTTCACACGCATTTCAGAATGGACTTCACAGGGAGACAGACGGGCGAACGCGCATCCTGTTATTTAGCCTTTATTTAGCGAAGCTCACAACATTTAGTTTTTATTTTGAGTGTAAGTAAATAAAAGTAGACACTTTAAGCTTTGTAAAGACATATCGTTCATGTTTGTGAGGCCAAAAATGAGTATTTTAAGTTGTTTTACATGGTCATGAGGAAAAATCCAGCAAATGGCGATGGCGTTGGACATAGTGTAAAAAAAAAAAAAAAAAAACGTAATTGGCGCAACGATGACGTCGGACATAGCGTAAACCTTTTGAACTTCGAGAGGCGTTACACTTTCTTCGTAAGCTGAATGCGGAAGGTGGTCCGCCAAAAGCTAGATATTTTACTTTATAACGTGTTAAATATGTTGTGTTTTTTTTCTTACACAAACCCATTGATTCACTTCAGAAGGCCTTTATTAACCCCCTGGAGCCATGTGGAGCACTTGGATTATCCAGGACATTTTTAATATAACTCTGATTGTATTCGTCTGAAAGGAGAACGTGATAAACACCTAAATGTATGGCTTGTGAGTAATCATGGGGTCATTTTCATTTTTGGGTGAACTATCACTTTAATATGCCTGTGGTTTTAAATGTTGTTGTCATTGCTTTTTTGCATTTGAATATTGCACTTTACTAGTAGATTCAGCATGAAATAAACATGTATGAACATCAGAGAATATGTTGAAAGATACAGTACAATGTATAAAATCTGTATCATCTCATGTAATCACACAATCAGTCTTTCAACTGCGCAGATGTTAATAAACCTCAATAAATAGCTTTTAAACAATGTCATGTCACATAGGGATGGGCGATATGGCCTTAAATCCATATTGCGATATACATTGCAGCTTCTTGCGATAACGATATATATCGCGATATATAAATTATAATAGAACCATTTCAGAACAGGTTACATAGACCCTAAGGAAAGCCAAACTGCTAAATGTATATATAAAAAAAATGTTGCATGTAGTTTTGAAAGCATTTATCGTGCAAAACTAATTATACAACATAATGTTGCAGATAAATAAAATTCAAGTACACTAGCTGCAGAGACTTTAACAAAGAAAAAGCTTAAACGGATAGTTCTCCCTGAAATGAAAATAAAGCCATCTTTTACTCACCCTGCTGTTGTTCCAATGCCCTGTGTCCTTGTATCTTTTTTGGACCTCAAAAGAAGAAGAAAAAACAATGTCCTGCACGCGCTCCTTCCTATAATGACAGTGAGACATGCGCCATATATGGAAAGTGTTCAGGGGGCATACTATGAGGTTTTGCGAGAAAGAAACCTTACCATTCAGTCAGAACACTGAGCTCGGCCGTTACTCTGCGCGTGTTCCTGTGATGAGTGCGAGCCTTCAGCAGCCGCCGGCGCTCGCGCTTATGCTGCCTTCACGTGCTATCGGAAATTTGATCATTCCGACTTCTTAAGTCGTGATTACGAGATCACTGCATTCAAGTTTCAAAATGTGAGGGCGTTCATGTGCAATCATGAATTTTTTTTTTCTCGATAATTCCGAGAGCACGTGAAGGCAGCATTACTATAACTCGCACTGTTGTCATGGCACCCAGGATAAGCGCACACACACCATTTTGAGAAATCAGGCTCAATAGAAACAAACGCGACTCTCATCTTTTCTACTAGGTAACTTGTATGATAAGAAATAATACAAAAATACCAATAAAGTACACCTCCTGAAGTGAATGTTGTGAGGTGGTAGAACAGATTCTCTTAGCCGGAACTGTTGCCCCACACACTCTACAGTATAGTTTGCTGCTGCTCGGACGGCTTAAATCCAAATAATGGATGTTTCACCAGCTCCTCCATTTCACTTTCAGCCGCGTTTACTCAAGATGACGAATACGATGATGCATTGCAGCTCGTGGCTCTAAATTCCGCTGGTACATTGCTTCATCAACATACATTATCGTGATAGAATTAAAATCTCTATTGTAGGCCAATTTTGTATCGTTTATATTGCAATTCGTTCATATCACCCATTACTAATGTCACATTTACCCCAGAAAAGATTATCTATGTCCAAAAATTCATTAGTCAGCTAGAAAAATGTTGCTCAGTTTATTCACTATATTGCGTAGTATTTTTACTTTACCTGTTCTTCAGTATTTAATGTATGTTTGAATAAATCAAATGACTGTCCCAAAGAGCTATGAGGTTATCCAATTTTTAAAAAAAGTTTTATCAAAGTTGGTGGGGAGAGCTGCACAGCTAAGATTGATGGACTGAAAAAAATGCAGTGAGGTAATACTGGTGCATACACATTGTTAATTAAAATGAACTTAAATTAAGTTTAGTTTAAAATGGTATAAAGCCAATTCAAAGGAGTTTAACAGTTTTTGCCATTTCTTTTTAAAGTTTCTGAAGAAAGGACATTTCTGTAATTTATGTTATGGGGTGAGCTTGTTTAATTAATTTTTTAAAACAAATTGCTTTATTTGAAAACTGAGGCAAGCACAAGACATCCATTAGCTATGTTTCCATCCACCTATGTTTATGTGTATTTTGGGATATTAAATACAGTGGCTTCTTTTACTTTTCCTAGTGATAATTAGTACCAGTTTATCAGGAAGTGATAATTTTCTTCTCTTTCGCAACTTTGGATGCAAACAGCTACTGAGGCAGGCATAAGATACCTTTTTTTTGTGTGTGGTTGTTTTAGGTGTTTGTTTTTGCAATAAATGTAATTGTGTATTAATTGTGTATTAATATATTAATTGTGTATCAAATGTAATCTACAAACGAATATAGTAATGCAATTAAAATTGCACTATGTAGGATTTTTGCAGTAAAATATCCAAAAACCACTAGGCCAGTGTTATATATTTTGTTCAGTTCAGTTTTTACAATATCCCAAATGTTTCCAACTATTTGTAAATCGTGAGAATGCTGCCTTCACGTGCTATCGGAAATTTGATCATTCCGACTTCTTAAGTCGTGATTACGAGATCACTGCATTCAAGTTTCAAAATGTGAGGGCGTTCATGTGCAATCTTTTACCTAGGAAACTGGTATTTACATAATTCCGAGAGCGCGTGAAGGCAGCATTACTATAACTCGCACTGTTGTCATGGCACCCAGGATAAGCGCACACACACCATTTTGAGAAATCAGGCTCAATAGAAACAAACGCGACTCTCGTCTTTTCTACTAGGTAACTTGTATGATAAGAAATAATACAAAAATACCAATAAAGTACACCTCCTGAAGTGAATGTTGTGAGGTGGTAGAACAGATTCTCTTAGCTGGAACTGTTGCCCCACACACTGTACAGTATAGTTTGCTGCTGCTCGGACGGCTTAAATCCAAATAATGGATGTTTCACCAGCTCCTCCATTTCACTTTCAGCCGCGTTTACTCAAGATGACGAATACGATGATGCATTGCAGCTCGTGGCTCTAAATTCCTCGGGTACATTGCGTCATCAACACACATTATTGTATATAAAGGAGTATTTTTCGAGTATGATGTCATAAAGGGCGGAATTCCTTGTATGGGCACTTCTCCCAGATGAGTGCGTGTGCACATCAACCCGAGCAAGAGCATGCCCATCAATGAGCTTTGCTTGGGTTGCAGAAACTGCCATTTTGTTTTTAGACCACAAAATCAACAATATCATTTAAAGAAGTGTGTTTTTGTTTGTGAGGGAAAGATAACCTTGTTCAGCTTCCCAAAGAATCCGGCGTTAAGGGAAGAGTAGGCTACGCAGTTTGTTTTTCCGGAGCAGCAAGGTGACGAATGTTTTATGAACAAGGCCCAGCTCGACGCTGGATTTGCAGATAGTTTGAAATGGAAAGATGGAGCGGTCCCAGCAATAAAAGATCCCAGTCATGAGTTGAAACCGCAGCCGTTAAGTGAAACCGCATTAAATGTCTGTGTTTTGTTGGCAATCGCCGTGTAAGCGCATGAATCAAAAGTTATCCAGGGATAATGTATTGTGATTGTGTGTGTGTGTGTGTGTGTGCTCATGACTCTTTAGCTCCGCCCACTGCATTCCTCCACCAGCAGTACAGTGTATCTGTGTCTGTATAAATCTGATAAAACTAAAGACTCTTCGCTTCGGAGATATGAAGGATGCAAAACTACTCCGTAGGTACTCAAGATTAGCATGGGCAGAAACTGTGTTATATGTACCCTTTAAAAATGCTACTTTTTCAAATAGCTCCAAAGCCATTTGTCAGACCGTTATCAAACTTTGCACACATTAGCTCTAAACCATGCTGACTAAAAAATATCATAAGAATTTGTATTAAACTATTTTGCATTTTTTTATATATATATATTTGTCTATATATTTTGTATATTTGTATGGACCATTATGTCTATATCTTGTCTGAAGTCTCAACAAAATTGTACATATGATGTGGTGAACAAGTTATTCTGAGCAAAGTTTATGATGCAACAGCAAATTAAAAATTTAACTGAAAGATGAAGACTGATATTTATGTTGTCCATTAAAGGGAGCAAATAGGATAAGGAATCTTTTAAGCATTTTTTTATCTCTTTGAATGGAAATTAATAGATCTAGTTATTTTGTATAACTATGGTGTACTGACAGTATAGGCTTATATAATTAGTCCAATAGACATCTGTAAAATGCTTATAGATTAAATGTTTATTTCGCAGACATGATTAAATGTATTGCTGTCCTTTTAAATTGAAGACATCATTTTATTTGTCTTTTTCAAGATTATTTAAATTCTAACATTTCAAAAAAATTCCATTGTGGTATAATAAAACCAACAATTATATGTTAAACTGAAGAATTAGGTTAGACTACACATAAAAAAGGATACAAATGTAAAGGGCCTTTTTGATAAAGTTTTGAGCTGTAAATTATATCTTCACATTCAAGTGAACATGTACAGGACACATTTGTCCTGTAACATCCATTGACGTGATTCACTGGATTCTAAATTTAAATGTTGACACAGTTGAGCATTTTATACAGCATTTCTTGTACTCTTTTACTTAAACTACTAAAAGAGGGAAGGATTTCTTTTGAAAGTCAGTTGCCATTTTTGACACCAGTGTGTTTCATCAAACCCTAACTTTGAGTGAAGATTCAAGATTGCCTTTTCTATAAAAGAAAAAACACACAAGACACACAAAACACACATTTCAATTGGATTGCTAATCATCCACATGGGCCATTGGTGTTTGTTCAGACCCCGCTAATTACCGTTTGCAACTATATTATTCATTTTTCAATACAATATGTTTGTGTACACATTCACAGTGCAGTAAAACAAAATCTGGCACAAGGGCAGTATAGAGTAAATATGCTGGGCAGTTTTCTTACTGTGTGAGTGGCTAAAGTATCCAGTTAAATAAAATGACAGTGACTGGCCATTTCAGAGGTTAGAGATATTTTAGGATGTGGGTAAAAGAGAGCCGTTCAGCTCAAATGATGGAAAAGTGTGTCTGCGAGATGCACCTGTGTAATGTCCTGGACTGGCTGGGGTGTGGAGCTGGATCGTACTGCTGGTAAGGAGAAGGCAGTGCTGTTAGGTTAAACATGGGTTCAGATACTGGTTCTGGCAGAGAATGAGCTCTAGTGGAGAATCATGAGTGCAGACATGGTGAGTGAGACATGCTGAAATGTCATTAGACTGCTTCTCTGAAAATGCTGCTCAGTTATAAGAAATGTAAAGTGCGACAAGTATTATGCATTTAATAATAATAAAAAAATTAAAAAATTACACTGAGGGTCCTCAACTAGGCCAAAGGACCTAACTTTTACTGAAACTGGGCTGGAACTTCTATTTCCCAGCATGCTTTGCCATGACACTCAAAAAGGAGAGTAAATGTGAATTTTATGTAAAATTCAGTGTAATATAATTTATTTAATATAATTTGTTTTTTGTGCAAAATTATTGTTAAGATGGAGATTTAGTCGTGTTTAATGTTTTGCTAGTTTAGAAGAGTTTCTGTTATGTTGGGTTTTCAGTTTGTGTTACCTATTAGCAAGGTAGCATTTATTGAATTAGCTAGTTAAAGCTAGCCAAGTTTCCACAACTAAAAAAAAATATGATTTTAATTTAAATGTATGAATTAGCTTACTCAAATATTTGAAGTCAAGAGCAATTCAAATGTGCGAAGTACAAAATATATATCTGCAAGTTCTGCTTACTTAAACTTTACATTTCTTAACTTAAAAATTGGATGTAACCGATTGCCTTCATTTTTGTTAATTTCTTAATTAAGTTTTGCCAACTTATTAGGTTTACAGTGTAAATTTAATATGTATTTGATTAAAATGAAAAAAGTAATATTGTTAAATATTATTACAAATTAAAACAATGTATCTGTTTTCTATTTTAATATATTTTAAAAGGTAATTCTATTCCTCTAATGGCAAAGCTGAATTTTCACAGGTCACATTTCCAGTCTTCAGTGTCACGCGATCTTTCAGAAATCATTCTAATATGCTGATTATAACTGAAGTTAAAAACAGTTGTGCTGCTTAATATTTTTGTGGAAACTGAGACATTTTTTTAGGATTCTTTGATGAATAGAAAGTAACAGTAGATATGTTCTGACCTTTGGCACAGTGGTGATGTCATCAGTGAAATGTAACTCAGCACACTGGGGTGTCATTCCCAAAAAAGAAACTCTGTGGTGATGTCACTCCTATATATGATCCGATTGGTGCCGTGTGGCCTGTTCTTGAGGTCTAAATTTGGAAGATCATGATACCACTGACATCAACCTTATGACTTCATGGGAAGAAAAGGTGAGAGAAATAGAGAAAGAAAGTGACCGAAAGCAACCTCTAAGAGAAGTTCCAATTAGATCATCCATGTTAACAAGATCCAAATAAACACAGTGCTACCAGAATACACCCAGTGATCCGTTACATTATCTGGCCAGTGACAGGTTTATAAGAGAACAGTTGTGTTAGTGAGTCATTGGACAGCATTCAAGAGGGACTTTGACTGTGACTCTCATGAATAATGTAGTTAGCCAATGGATAGACAGGCTAATACACACGGCAACAGAATGATGCAACAAAGCAGCAAGAAGTGAAGAGGATAACAAATCAAACACTAGTTTGTGTCTCCCTGCACATTTCATTTTAGAAGGCCTTTTATTGCACTGGCGAATGGTGACCGTCAAAGAATCAAAATAGTATGTGAAATAAAGCACTTGTACATATGGAACTAAGAGCAGCAAAGTTCATATTGTCTCTCCAAATGGAGTTAAAACAATAGGTGTGTCCAACTTGAAGCACTAATGCTATTACATGCATTCTGACTTATTTACTCTGTTAAAGAGTTGGATTCTTATGTTAAACGAGTTGGACATATCATGGAGTATTTCTGTGCCAAATGCACTCCTTCAGGATTCGAATGGAAAGTTTTAGAGTATGGCCCTGTATGACATCATACCCGGAGTGGCGTGTGCATGTCAACCCGAGCGAGAGAAAGAGCACGTCCATCAACGAGCTTCGTTACGGAATCGCTGTCATTTTGTTTTCGGAAAGATTCGGTATTTGTCTTTTATAAATCTGATAAAACTAAAGACTCTTCGGAGATATGAAGGATGCAATACTACTCTATAGGTACTCAAGGTTAACATGAGATACTGTGTGATATGTACCCTTTAATTACTCACCCTCATGTCATTCTAAACCCGTACTTTCATCTTCAGATCACAAATAAAGATCTTTTTAATGAAATGTAAGAGCTTTCTGTTCCTCTATTGACAGCTACGCAACTGACACGTCACAAAGTTCACAAAGAGATCATAAAGTAAATCTATATGAATTCAGTGGTTGAGTGGTTTTCTGGAGAGACACGATAACTTTATATGCTGAACAGATTTAATTTAGGCGTTTATTATTCACATATAAACATTCATCAACTCACACATCAGTTGTTCTCGTGTTATTTGGCGTTTGAAGCTTCCACAAGTGAACTCAATGTTCGCTTTAACCAATGAGGTTCATAAACAAGAACCAAAGAGATTCATTCTCGTGTTATGCAGCGCGTTTGAGCTTCCGCAAGAACCAATGAGGTTCATTCTCGTGTGACGCAGCGCGTTTGAGCTTCCGTAAGAACCAATGAGGTTCATTCTCGTGTGACGCGTAGCGTTGAGCTTCGTAAGAACCAAGCTTCAGCAAGAACCAAGAGTTCATTCTCGTTCATTCTGCGTCGTGTGTTTTGCAAAGCGCGTTTTCTCGTATTCGAGCTTTGAGCTTCCGAGGTTCATTCTCGTGTTACGCAAGAAAGAACCAATGAGGTTCATTCTCGTGTGCAGTGACGCAGCGCGCTTGAGCTTCCGTAAGAACCAATGAGGTTCATTCTCGTGTTACGCAGCGCGTTTGAGCTTCAGTAAGAACCAATGAGGTTCATTCTCGTGTTACGCAGCGCATTGAAGCTTCTGTTTATATTAACTGATCAATGTTTATATGTGAATAAACAACTAAATTCAATCTGTTCATCAAATAAAGCAATTATGGCTCTTCAGAAAACTACCGCTCAATTCATATTGATTAGTTTTACTATCTTTTTATGAACTTTTTGAAGCTTCAAAGAGGTAGTTGCGTATGGAGAGTACAAAACTGGCTTATATTTCATTAAAAATATCTTTGCGTTCTAAAGATGAACGAGTCTTACAGGTTTGGAACAACACAAGGGTGAGTAAATGACAGAATTTTCATTTTTGGGTGAACTAACTCTTTAAACACTATATGTTTGCTTGTGGATGAAATGGGATTCCTACTTTAAACCATTATAAATTGAATGAAAACTCCCAGCATTTCTGCATTTAAAAAAATAAATAATAATAATTCAATTTGTGCATGTTTAATCTGCTTCCTTTTTTTCTGTAATGGTTAGCAGGGGGTGGAGGGATTCAGTCTCACTTTCTCTGTTTAACAAATGAGCTGTGAATTCTCCAACTCATCCTGACTGAAAATAGAGTTGTTTGTGACATGCCATGATGAAAGAGAAGACAAAAAAAGAGAGCGAGACAGTGGCAGGCTTTCTTTGTTTATTTACATTTGTGTGATGAATGTGTTTTGAACATGTTTATATTCTTGTCTATGTTGACATTAACATTTCATTATGTAGATTTCAAGTTTAAAGTATTTTGGGTAACTGATTTATTTCAGTTTACAAAATCTGCAAACACTTGCAATGTACTGTAAACATCCAAACAAACTTATTGCTGACATAGTTCTTCCAAAATCCTACAGCAAACATTTGAACAACTTCAGTTCATAACCACAATAAAATAAGTGTTGCTGGGCATGGACATATTGGTGATTATGCGTGTGTTGCCTTTGCCCTATATGAAGTATTTTTGACCTTCTCTTTTGCAACATGAACGGCAGGGCAAACAGACAGCTGAACAAGTGATGCACAGACTAAAAGAAGAATGCATGTCACATTCCACTTCCTTGTGCATGAGTAGGGGAGAAAAAAAAGTGAGAGAGAGAGAGAGAGAGAGAGAGAGAGAGAGAGAGAGAGAGAGAGAGAGAGAGAGAGAGACTGTGTGTGTGTGTGTGTGTGTGTGTGTGTGTGAGTGTGTGAGAGAGAGAGAGAGACTGTGTGTGTCTGTGTGTGAGAGAGAGACTGTGTGTGAGTGTGAGTGTGTGTGTGTGAGAGAGAGAGAGAGAGAGAGAGAGAGAGAGAGAGAGAGAGAGAGAGAGAGAGAAAGAGAGAAAGAAGCAGGGAGCAGTGCATAGAAAGTCTAAAAGAAGGCACATTCCTGTCTTTGTTTTTCATTGTCAGATTTAAACTCTCACACACTAATATCAGCACACACTTGAAATGGTTGTTTTGAAGAATGGCTTTCAACAACTTCAAAGGTTTTAGCTTCTGTTTTAAGGTCTACTGCCCTCAGTCCATTTTAATGAGTATATAATGCAAAGACTTCTAAAATGCTTCAATTTAAGAAGTCTAATAGATTTAACTGCAAGTTATACTGTCATGCAAGTATAATAGATTTTCTTTCTTTTTTTCTGGAATATAGTCAAAGAAAATCCACTATTTTTGTCATATTTTAATGTTCATTAATTAAATAACAATATGTAATGAACAGCATTAGGTAGCTTTTCATGTACAGTGCGAACATATTACAAGGGGAACACATATAGCAGGCGGTGGGACGTATAAAAAAAAAAATAAATTACCCCAAGCAGCATCATCTATTAGGAAAAAGACAAGCATTGACAAAATCTTTTGATTATAGATTCAAATATACATAAGTGCTTCAACATACAAAAATACACTGTATTTATAATCAGAGCTCAAAGACACTTTATATTTGATTTGCATGTTTTCTTAGTGGGGAGGAAATTGGATTTTGGAGAGCAGCCAGTGGCCTTTGTCCTAAACAACAACGTCAAGAATTCCACTGAACTGACAGACAGTGCAAATGATTTTTAAGATTCAGTACAATACATCATGTTGGTATAACATGAAGTTTTAGCTTGTCATAAGAAACATTTGGACAAATAGAATTTTACTATTGGTAGACATAGGTACAATCCACTTAAAACAGTGTTGCTGAGCAATTCTCATTCTAGATTTATCTTTTGACTTACAGCACTGAAGCAACTCTAATTTCTAACATCCATTGTTAAGATTCCTTTATTCCAAAACTGACTTCAGAACACAGGACAAACCCTCATTTCACCAGTTATCACCCCCTGAGATGATCCGAATCAAAGGTTCACATAATGATTAATGTAATCCTTTTCTACTTTGAGTACCATCACATAAAAGTTTTTAGGAATATAATCTTGATTGGCAAAGTTGCATGTTTTGAAAAAGCATTCTGAGAATGTGCATGAAATCGGTTTGGCAACTTTTTCAGTGTTGGCGTTCACTTGTAATTATGATTTTAAATGATTCCTATTATAGCCCACTACACAGATTAAAGATTTACATTGTCATGTAAACAAACTTAGAAAGTTAACCTATCATCTGAACTAATGCTCCTAAAACATCCTTAATATTTAAAATATGATGACTGAATTCAACTCCATTGAATATACTGATATAGCTGCGTAGTAGAGGACTACACTGAGAAATATCAGATTTTGACTTTTCTTCCACTTTGTGGAAGTAACCAAATGCATTATTGCATGTCTCTTGCACAGTTGTTTTCCTAGACTTCACACATTTTTAGAAAGTGCATAAAATAAAACACGTTTATAACTTCATTTTGATCCACCAAACATTGTTGCATCAGTATGGCATTATTTTGCTGCATTTCACTCAAAATACAAACTGTAAAAAGTGTATTATTGACATTCTGGGGTTAAAACTCAAACATCTGTTGAGGTGGATTTGATTGGAATATCTCAAATATATTTCTGATTAAACAGGAAACAACAGAATGTTTACAACTAACAGACTGAGCAAAAGCTGCTCTTAGAGAGATGCAGCTGGGGCCCTTCAGTCATTCCCCATTCAGCTGTTTTTAAAGATGAGAATTTTCAATGAATTAATGCAATAAGCATATTTGGCATCAGTTAATCTTATATCATTTTAATTTCTATTAAGAAAATGATCTGGTTTGGGTAAATGTAAGACTTGGCCTTAGAACAGTGTGAAGGAAAAATGCTTACCCAGAGTGCCTTTCAGTGCTGTTATTTTGGGACATCTACAGCGCTCTCATTCAATTCCAACTGAATGAGATCCATCAATACTTCAGACTAGAGCCAAAAACACCATTGGAGAAAAATGAGAGTGTGAGGGAAGATGGAAAAGGGCTGAGAAAGAGAGTGAGAGTGTGCGTGTTGTGAGCGAAAGAAAGAGAGAGAGAGAATGATGACATGAAAAAGAGTCACTGAATGAGGGACAATGTGGGTGGTGAGAGCCGGAAAGAAAAGTAACTAAAAGTAAAGAGAGAGAGAGTGTAAAAGGTAAGACAGAACAGGAACACTACAGCGAGACATTTGGATTTGCCTCTAGTGCAAACTCTTGGATAAAAACACCTAATAAAACATTCTAAAATCTACCTTCTAGCGAGACTTCATTTTAAAACCGTCTCCATTTCCTCTCTCTCCTGTCACCTGGCCAAGACGCAGCTTTGCGATGAGTTTTAGCTTACTTTCTGTGCTAGATTGCTATCAGATAATCCCAACGGGCCGCTGAACGCTAAGGCGTTGTCATAGAGACAACATGCAGAGAAAGCTTTGGAGGAATATAATCATCAAACTTGATACAGTGCCAGTGGGCGGAGCCACAACTGTCAAACAGGAACATGAAGGAGGGAGGAATGGAGGAGTAGAGGCTGAAGCAGTGCACAGGAAGGAGAGCAGTCCTGTCAATCATGGAGCTTTGTGTTGATGATTTTCAACGGAGGCACAATCATTTCGTTTTTCTGCTTTTTGTCCATCTCTTGACATCAGTCTGCATGAGATTTCCACAAAGCTGTAAGTGCTGTTTAACCAAAGTCAATCCTTGGACGGTATTCGAGAACCATGGGATAAGCCTGGGGTGAAAAAGAAAGTAAAGAATGACTTCACATTTTCTGATTTAAGCACCATATCATATCCATTATATTGTCATAATTCTCTCCTATTTTCTTGTGGTGTAAAAGGCAAGGACACAAACCTAGGGCCATCAATGTGTCCTCTGATTTTATATCAACCTCTAGTGTGCATGTGTGTGTGTAACTGGAGAAATATGACTCATAGATCTGTCAGTAGCTGTGAGCAGGGTTTTCTTTTTTTTTTTTGCCTCTGCCCCCCACAATCACCACCAACTCAGAGACAGCTGTTCACACTTCTCATGAACGCACACCCACATTTTCAGGGTCAAACTAACTTTTCAATCATTTACCAAGTTTCTAGGCTCTAGTCTTTCAAACTTTTTAATGCCAAAGATTCAGAATATAATATGATGATCCCCTATCCTAAAATATAAAGGCAGCTATATATTTAATTTATAAAAAAAACTATTTATGTGTGAAATAAATGTGATACTATAAAAATAATTAAATAATTAACTTTTATATTGTGATTATAAAAATCACTTGAAACAAAAGTAGTGACAGTTTTTTTAAATTCCATATTGTGACATATATCCAAGTGAAAAAATGTACGATGGGTCTTGGTTCTATCCGTCCGTTGTTGATTGGATGGAGGCAGATCTAAATGCGAGCTTGCAGTCGATTGTAAGAAAAGTGCTGGGTTTAAGTGGACTAAATAAGTTACAAAAAAAATTAAACATGTATGGATGAATCATTTACAATAAGATTATAGTTCAATTTCTGTTTTATACTGGCTTTAAAGTGTTCTCTGGGAAAATATTAACTTTTTAGTAAGTGTTTTGGTGACAAAACTACATGCAGCTTTGTTTTTGTTCTTACTGATAAAAACTACAATACCAGAATAAATCACAATTAATCTCATGATTTATTAGGTCTTTAGACAGCAGAATAGTAGTAGTGGACTTGGTGAATGTGACTGTAAATGTAAAAAGCTGTATCCTAAGTGCACAGTAACTTTGACAGCCCTAAAAATAACTTAAAAAGGTAATGTTGCAAACACACACATAAACACATATACACACATACATTTGCTTTTCAATAATGGTGGTGACTTTCCAATGACTTCTATTGTTTTTACACTGAGGTAATGATATTTTTCCATCCCTGAACCCTGAAGAAAATATTAAGTGTGTTTATAAAGCCATTTTCCTCTGGTGATGGTAGGCTGGTCCATGTAATGTAAGTAATTCTGGTTTTACTATCCTTGGGGGACATTCAGTCCAAACAATGTTGGTAAAATTTGACCCACACACATACACACTTACGCTGTCACCCTGAAGTCTCCAGCGAGTGCGGTAGATGAATTCCAGGGTGTGGTCTTTGCCCATGATCTCCCCGTTACACAAAACGTCGAGCTGTACAAAACACAGACAAGCATGTTTTATGAGCTTTATGAAATAATAATAGGCACGTTAAGACTATGGCATTGTGTGTTACATATACACTTAGTCAAACATTGAACAGGACAGGCTAAGAAAAACAACATCAGAAACAATTTTCATTGAATATTAAGTATCACAACTGACGGGTCAAACCCATCAAGAGCTTATTTATTAATATCTGTATTGAACTGTGAAAGAAACCTATTAATTCTCAGTACACTCACACAAGTGCATTGACAGCCCAGTGAGACTGTAATAAAACAGTATTTTACCTCATAAGAGCTTGGCAGCTTCAATTTTACACAGAGGAACTTCTTAATGGTTCCCACCGTAACACGGGTGGAGCAACGGATGAATTTCTTCATTAAACCCTGTTTCAGAGACATATGGAGTGCAAATTATAAACATGCGCGCACGCACACACACACACACACACACACACACACACACACACACACACACACACACACATCCCAACATATCCCAACATATCCCAACATATCCCAACATATCCCAACATAAACACACAATACATTGAACTATACTGTCTCTGTGCACCTTAACTATGCTTTCTCCTGATTGGCCATTGTTACGTAAACAGTCCAGACAAATAGCGATCTGAGGATCACTCCTGTGGTAGTCTCCACCTTTTCCATCATCCTCTTCATCACTCAGATGAGCTTTCTTAGCCCTAGGGCCATCTAGAAGACAAAGGAAATCTTAAAATATATCTCTATATTCACTGTATGTGTGGTACATGTGACTGTGTGTGTGAGGGGATGTGTATGGAATAGTTCATTATTACCTTCTCCATTTGCTTTGATTTTATTTTTTCTCCAAAACTCACTTTCCTGTTGTTCCTCCTCTAGTAAATAAACACAATCATTTAAAGAAAGTACATTAAGAAACAAATTTACAGATATAGAAATATATACCAACCAAAGCACAACTACATGACCTACAGAGAGCATCTCTGAAGTGTAAGTATCCCTGTTGGTCTCTCTCTCTCTCTTTTCTATCTCTCTCTCTCTCTCTATATATATATATATATATATATATATATATATATATCTCACTTTCTCTTAGTCCAGGCACCAGCTTGAAGATGATCTCCTCCAGGGTTTTATCTAGCCTGCAAAAAGTGAAGCCAAGATACCAAATAAAACACAGAGGACTTGTGCGTGTACTTAATCTGTGCATGTGAGAAACGAGAGCGGGTGAGTTTGGTTACCTCAGCATCTCTAAAGGGTTGGTTTCATGGACCTGTATCCCACATTCTGGACACTCATTACTCTCCTCAAAGTGCTGAACAATACAACTCTTACAAACTGTAGGACAGTGGAAAAGGAAGAGAAGGAAGAACAGAAGAGGGACAAGAGAATGAGAGAATCAGGGCAAAGTACTCTAAGACCATTAAAAGTTTTAAAACTTAAATTGAAGCTCACTGATGTTAAAATAATAATAAAAAAGATTAAAAATGTCACTGCATTTAAAATAACTGTTCAACATACACTATCATTGAAAAGTTTGGGGTCAGTATTTTTTTTTAATTAATAATTAATATTAGTATTTTTATTAAAAATTAATATTTTTATTCAGCAAGGATGCATTAAAGACAATGTTAAAAAAAGATTGTTCTTTTGAACGTTTCCACAAAAATAATGTTTTCAAAATTAATAATAAAAATGTTTCTTGAGCACCAAATCAGCATATTAGAATTATTTCTGAAGGACAATGAAGAGTTAAATAATGGCTGCTAAAAATTCAGCTTTGCCATCACAGAAATAAATTTCATTTTAAAATATAATAAAATACAAAACATTTATTTAAATCCTTTTTCTCTCTTTTTTTTTTTTTAATATTACTGTTTTTACTGTATTTTTATTTAAATGCAGCTTTAGTGACCATAAGGCACTTATTTCACCCCAATGGTAGGGTACAATACAGTTTTCTAAAGACTACCGAGTCCTATTTAGACACCCAGACACAGCCATAAATTAATTGGGTTGGTTCAGACAAAGATGGAAATTTTAATGTTAGGCAGAGTGTGCAACAAATAGGTTTTAAAGACATTTTTTATTTGAGATATGAGACAGTTCAGGTCAGGCGAGCAGGTATGCCATTTTCAGTTGCCATTTTCCATTATATATTAAATGACAATAATAGCAGCCGTTTTTCGTGCTATAGCTGAAACATACACATTTTACACAAATCTTGCTAATAAATAAACTCATCATATAATGAAACAAAACAATTCTAGAAAAAGGCCAGTTCATTCTTATTTCTGATAATGAGGATTACAACACCAAAGAAAGAAAAAACTATTTGGGGAGAAGAAGGACTATTTAGTTAGAAGAAGAATATTTTGTTTTTATTATCAGAAAATAGATATGGTCATAGAGAACATAATGCGGAAGAGACATGAATGACTCACAAGTGTGCAGGCATTCCGTGACAGCGGTGGGCTTGATCAGGTATCCATGGCAAATTGAGCAGGTGATGTGTCTGTTGAAATCTCGGATCAGGTGTTTTCGGTGGGTCGCCATCTCGACTCAAAGGTCACAGAGGTCAGGAGATTCACACTGCTGCCTGTGCTCCCACATGGGGTTGCCACGGTGATTTCATCATTGCCTCCGTGTTGAGGCAGTCGTAACTCTGATCTGAAGACATTATTGTTGAGAGTGACCCTAGCATAAAAAATAAACATAAAAGGTTTATTGTTAGAATACCAATTACCAACTTTTAGTGTGAATTTTCAGTTACATATTATAACTCCACACAACAAGCAAGGTATCAAAACTGATTACACCACACATTCTGTGTTGAAACCAGTCCAACTCAAACCAGACTTGAGCTGAGCCTTGTTAGTCAAAGTGTAGAGTTCAGGACTCCATTCAGTCTGAAAACTTAGGAAAGTCCCTGTCAGGAGAGACGGGAAAAGCGAAGGGTGTGTCATTTCAAGAGTTCTTTTGAGTTTTCATTGGCTTGATGTTAAGTTTGTGTGGTCAGAATATAACCACCAGATACAGCAGGATATTGAGGCCCTCTTTCTTTTGCATCAAATGCACACACAACAAAGTCTTGCCCATTTAAAACTAATTTCAGTACTGAGCAAAGTCTTCTAAGAAGTAGAATGAAACAATATTTTTAGTGGGTCAGAGAAAGGTTAGAATGTTGCACCAATGCATGCAGCTAAACTGCAACACTTGATTAAACCATTTAATAACACCTATTTATTTTAGTTTAGAGAGTAACACTGAACTATCACACAATAAGCTTACTGCCTTCTGACAGGTTTTTTTTTTTTTTTTTAAACAAATAGTCTACTCATTTTTCAAGTAAGCATTTGAACTGTTCTGTCTTAATTCTGTTAAGCAAATGAATATAGATACATAGACTGAAAATAAGTAAATCAAAGATAAACTACTCGAAATGATCACTACAGGCCTTTAAACACGACATGAAAGTATGTCATTGCACACATTGACCCCTATGTGACAACATGCCCCAATAGCATGGCACTATATGAAGCCTGCCTAGCCTATGGCGGTAAACAGTTGTGAAAGTTCGTAGTTTTTAGTCAAAATTCACAAAAATAATGTTTTTTATTTAATGTTAAGGAAACGAGAACATACACTTGTAAATCGTCTACTTGAGTCTCTGAGGGTTAAACTTTTTAACAGATTTACACATTTACATGCACTGTTACTGTGTTTGAGAAACAACGCCATCGGTCAATCATTTTTCACGATGACGTACTCCTTGCGATGCTCTCTGCCTTTTATGTAATACATATTTGTATTAGAGGAAAACAGAAACTCACAGGCTGCTATTCGATTAATAACTAACACAAATGGATTGTGATCGTTCCTTTTAAACGCATTATAAACCTATAACCTGTTCCTATGAAGCTTTTAGTGTGCATCCGAAACGCGCAGTGTGTCACAGTCCCGTTATCTCATCAGCGCGGTGCGCACGGCGTCAAGGACTGCGTGACGTCATCCCCATGGAAATTATAACACATGGTAAGTTGAGCTCGTCTCGCGACGTCGTTTTTACATTCTATAATGATGTATCTATCTGCTCCACTAGAGCGGACTGACGGGCACACAGCCTCTGTCGTACCACATGACACAATTTCTCCCCTCCCCAAACTTTACACACATTCGTTGCCGCCAAACCGATAACGTAGCGCAGATTCCCACGTTCCGTGGCCATCCGAAATACACTTACCGTTACGTATCCCCTCGTCTCGCTCTGTGCTGGGCCGTTAATGGAGACGGAAAAGCCAGAGAGAGTCACATCGTTGCAACCCGGCGGTGGATTGAGCGCGTGCAGGCAGTGCGTGGCTGGTAAACTCGCGGCCGACACGGAACTGGCAGCAGCACGCGCAGAGAGAGGAGCGCTCGCGCAGAGAAGGGGCGGGGGACTCACGCGCTTGTTTACGCGGTGCTGTGTAGATTGATACCAGCGGAGGGGAGCGAACAGTTTAGAACAGTTCCCCTACATTCGTAACATTATTAAGAGAAAATGCATTGGGCCAAAGACAGATTGAATAAAAATACAAATAAAATAAAATGTTATATATATATATATATATATATATATATATATATATATATATATATATATATATATATATATATTTTGAAGGTTAATAATAAATAAAAATGTTGTAAAGACCGACTTGCTGACAATACATTTTGCCTCTGATTCTTTTTTATATATTTTTGTTTTATATATGTTATCTAGAGTATAGCCTACATTTCCAAATAAACACTATTTGTGACATGTCCTGATAGCACGACACTAGGCTATATGAAGTATAATGTATTATATATTTACATTTTAAATATTTAAATTTGATTAAATAACATACCTTTGTCCTGATGAGAACAGTTCAAACTTTTGGTTGAAATCTACCGTCGTTAAATCTACCTTCATCTACCTCCTGAATGTATTTTACAATGTTCACTTTAACTTATGTTCACCTGCTTACACAAACTATAGCAAAAAAGTTTAGAATTTAATTAATTTAAATTTCAGTATTATATTCAGCATTGAACCGTGACTTTCTGCCTACTTTCTGTCATCTTTGATGTCATGGGCTGTCATCTCATGGGCTGTCATCATGTTTTCAGCCCATGCATTCTACTGTTTAAGATGCTGGAAACCTTTCTACTAACATTTCCCATTTTATACAGGATAGTATATTTGTACTAAAAAAATAAATTAAAAAAAGACCTTGCTCCACTCCTATAAGTGTGTGGGTGAGTCCTTGTGTGGGTGATACCACAGGCTCTGATGGGTGAATGGTGATACATGTACATTTCTTAATGAGATACACATCTGTTATAGCTTTGAATATTGTAAACACTCTGCATTAGTGTGTTCCCATAGCAACAGAACATCAGTACAGTGCCCTTTGAACTGAAAATCCAGCTCCTCAATGAAGGATTTTCTGACATCTCTGCTCCCTCATGCATTTTGATGTCTTAATTCAGATGTGTTCATAGCTGTCCATCAATGTATTGTTTACATGGATGTTAAAAGTACGTGTGAATTTCTACAGACATACAGAACAGTATTTTCTTTTAATTTTCTTTATGTACATGCAAACATACACAGTGTAAATGTTTACATGCATTTTAGAGTGCATAAAAATGGATTTTAGGAGATTTTCTTTTCATACCTCTGGCTGTCCTTCAAATCCTTGTGATTTCACTTGCCATTAGACAGCACTATTTATAGAAGAAACAAAAAAAAAAGGAAAACTGTGAGCGAAATAACAAAGGAAGTGATCACCTGTCATTTCAAAGGAGTTTAATGTGTACAAGAACTGGAGTTGTTAACGTGCAAATAACATTTTCAACACCAGCTAGATCTTCAAAGCATCGCACAGATACATTATAACATCAGAGATAAATCTCACCAACCAGTGCATAAAGCTTGAGATTGCTTTGTTTATTTAATCACTCTGACAGCTGGGTTGTCAAGGACTAGTCGCTTGCTTGTCAAAGCCTAACCTGTCATGAGGAGGAATATGTTCTGACAATCAAGCGATCAATTAAAAACTACCTTTGGATCACCCTCACATACACTCTAAAAAAAGCGATTGGGTTGTTTTAACCCAGCGGTTGGGCTAAATGTTTGCTTAAAACAACCCAATTGCTGGGTTAAAACAACCCAATCGCTGGGTTAGTCCATTTTCAACCCAGCATTTTTTAGAGTGTGCTGTAGCTATAAAAATGAACTGAAACTCGGTCCCACTTTATATTAGGTGTCTTTAACTACTATGTACTAACAATTAAAAGAATAATTTGATATTTGCACTTATTGTTTCTACATTGTACTTATATTTAAGAAATACCTGAATGTAATTACAGTACATCTATGACACTACCCTTCTTTTACCCCTTAACCCACACTTAAACCTACCCATAGCACTAAACCTGTCCCTAACCGTATCCCACCTAAATAGCAGCAAAGTATTTTCGAACTTGAACACAGTAAGTGCATTGTACTTATTTTTTGATGTAAGTGCATAATGGTTAAAGACACCTAATATAAAGTGTTATAGTGTCATACTTATTGAACATCTTGTCACAATATTGTTATTTATATCGACAAACTCGTAGTCTTTTGCAGACCAAAAGAAAGGAATAGAAAGAAAAATGCAGCAGGGCAAAATATTTAATACAATTATTTTTATTAATGTATTATTTATTCAATTAATTTTTATTAGAGAGAGAGAGAGAGAGAGAGAGAGAGAGAGAGAGAGAGAGAGAGAGAGAGAGAGAGAGAGAGAGAGAGAGAGAGAGAGATAATGGAATCATTAATATTAATATTTTGCGTGACGTATGATAGCATTTACCTTGAAGGATTAGTTCACTTTAAAATGAAAATTACCCCATGATTTACTCACCCTCAAGCCATCCTAGGTGACTTTCTTCTTTCTGATGAACACAATCGGAGTTATATATTAATAAATATCCTGATGTTTCCAAACTTTATAATGGCAGTGAACGGGCTCACGAGTTTGAAGCTCAAAAAGTGCATCCATCGATTATAAAAGTAATCCACACGGCTCCGGGCGGTTAATAAAGACCTTCTGAAGTGAAGCCATGCGTTTGTTTAGAAAAAAAAAAATCCATATTTAAAACTAGTAAAATATCTTGCCAGACTGTCTTCAGTATTAAACTTACAGAAAAACGCAATGCAAAACATTTTTAACTGCGAGAGTCATTACACTTTCTTTGTAAGTTGAATACGGAAGGCAGTATGGCGGAGGCTAGATATTTTACTTTATAAAGTTTTAAATATGGATATTTTTCTTACAAAACCCCATCAATTCGCTTCAGTTGGCCTTTATTAACATTTATTACACTTTATTTTTATAACAATTTATTAATATAACTCAGATTGTGTTCATCAGGAAGAAGAAAGTCATATACACCTAGGATGGCTTGAGGGTGAGTAAATCATGGGGTCATTTTCATTTTAAAGTGAACTAATCCTTTAAGATATTTGGTTCTGTACCCTCTCCAGCTCTTCCCTGATCTGTCCTGAGAGCTTACATATTTTTTCTCTTCCTCTTCCTCTTCCTCTTATTGCCTCACACAATGACTGCAGAAGCAGATAAGGCTTAGATAGAAATAGATAAATAGAAGGGGAGAAAGTAAGAGAAAAATACTGCTTTCATAATATTCAGACACATTTGAATTACTAAGAATCACTTCAGCTAGAAGCAAACAGCTGTGAGAAGAACCTAAGCATATCAGGTGATCACATTATGACTCTATGTGAAAGTGTGATAAAATTGTGCAAAGAAGGGAAACAGAATACAAGCCATGAGTATGTGTCCGTGTACTTTTTAACCCTTCAACAGCTGCAAGAAAGGTTGTAACAATAAAATCTTAAATCTCAAAACCAAATGTTCATACCAGTGTGTGACTGCATTCTCAAATGTCTGCTTTAGATGCACACACACTTTATTTTCCCCCTCAGTGTTTGTGTCTGGTTTAGTGTTTAGAGACACACAAAGCATCAGACTAATCCATGTGGAGTCTCAGAAAATGTACACAAAAACCTAACACATTCTAAAATGTCATATTCCCAACAAATGACCCAGGGCTGCATTTCTTAAAAGCATTGTGAGCTAAGTTGATCATGGAGACCATTGGTGGCAACAATGATGGTTTTACAATCTACACACTGCAAATTCACCAGTGTTAAATCAACACTGCTCAGTGTTTATATAATCCACACTCAGAGTGTTATAAGTAACACTGAATCAGTGTTGAAGTTAATTAGGTAATTAAGAGATTAACAGTGATAATTGAACATTAAATGATAAACACCTGCTGTTAACAAGCAGAATCACTGAAGAAAAGAGACACAAGAACTACAACTGACTTCAGCCACAGCCTTAGATGAAATCAACAGCAATGAAAACGACTCAAAACGATGTAGTATACATGCCAGGCCAGTGTGTGGTGCTGTAATTCTGACACAGAAATACACTAAAAACAGAGAAAGAGAGTTGTGGCTAGAAGGGGTACAGCAATGGTAGGAAGTGAGGCAAAATCTCACAATAAAATAACAATAAATAAATTTGCTATAACAGATGTGTTTTATTAATGTCTACACCCTAAACCCATACCCTTACAATAATGCAAATACAGTAATTAAATGATGCAATATTGATGTGTGCATGCCCAGTGCCTTTAGTTGTATCCCTTTCTAGTCTTTCCCGCGCGGGACGAGATGTGATGACATCACCGTTTCATAAAATATACGGATTGGCTGTACACACGAAAATGCAAGGGTGTCGTTTTCAGATTTATCCACTCTGGGACCCGGTTTAAAAAAATATTGGTTTCGTGATCCCAAAATGCTGGCTTTGTGTGGATGAAACACTGATGTGATACAAAATTTTAATGTATACAGCTAAAAGCATCCCTGTGTGGACGGGGCCTCAGTGTTACTTATAACACTATATGAGTGTGGACTATATAAACACTGAGCAGTGTTCATTTAACACTGGGAAATTTGCTGTTCAGGTTTACAATGCTTTTGGAAAACACAGCCCTGTATGTTTATGACTAATTTCACCTCCAGCATTGACTAGATTTCATTTTTGCCCATTTAATTTGAGGTGAGCTCTATTACAAGTCTTCTGAAAGAGTACTGAATCTCCTGATCAAAACACAAGTGAAGAAGCAGACACAAACGATAGCATATATGTAAGCAGATGCATATGTAAAATAACGCAATCATCAACATTAAACAGTATATCAATCAAAACTGCCTAATGTTACTAAATGAAATGTCAACCCAGGACAAGTGATTCACCTTATTTTTCAAGTAAGAGCAGGCGCGGCTATTTGTAATTTTAATGTGTCTGACTTCCGGTGTCATTCGCTTTGTTATTTTTAGCTGTATAAAACATCTTGTTATGCTGCTAGATATTGAGTGTTGCAGGTATGACATCACACAACATCACTAGGCCAACCGGCAGTTAGATCACACTGGTTCCCTCAACAAAATCCCAATAGGATTTTTCCATAGGCTTTTAGATTATCGCAAGAAAACAAGCTCTGTCATCAACAGTTTATGATACTTACACGTTTTGTCCATCAAGATCATTTTCACAGATGAACACAACTTTTATGAATTATGAAACCTAAATGCAGTCGCCAAAAGTAAAAATCTAAAGGTAGGATTTAAACCAACTACACCACGGTCCCACAAATGTAACATCTAAGCTTCCGACAACTCTTTCAGTTTTTATCTAAAAAACATTTTCCCAGAAAGTAGTTTATAAGAGCTCAATTAGAAGCATAATGAGGCTGTAAAAGTGGAATGATCTTACCTGTTTGGCTTGATGGCGGCCGATAGCCTCTGTAGTCCCATTTAGCAACTGCCCTTTTCAAGACATAACAGATTTAAAAAATCATGAGTGGGGTAATACTTGATTTATAAGATTTGGTCTGGTTTGGTCTTTTATTTTGTAATTCTTACAGTTTCCTGTTTGTCATGTGCTTCCATTGATACTCATGTTATCCTGCCATGTGCTACACCAGAAAATTATTTTAGTTTTATTTAGAAACTTTCAGGAGGGTGTACTCATTTTTGCAACACAACATTTTTATCATTTTGATAAGAAAATATTATTTTCCTGGATCATTTTGACATGCTTCTTTGGTAACTGATCAAGCAGACTTCCTGGAACATTATATCTCTAAATAACCCTAACATGTCTTCTAAGTAAAGAATAATTGCTGAATTGGTTAAGTTTCAGAGGGGGTGTACTCATTTATGCTGTGTTGAATAAACTGCTATCTTTGTTTGTAAAAGAACAATCATACTACAAAGCAAAAATATCCAGGATAGAGTCCTAACACTTGACACAAACCTCAAGAATGGTGACAATCAAAAAATGTAAAGATGAATTCTTTACATCACAACACTGAATAACTAGCAATAGTGACTGAAATAAGTCAGCAAAACAATAATCCTATAGTAGTAAACATAATTTATGCTGCAATGCAATTCAGCAATATGAGGTTATTTGTTTAGACAACTTTGGGACAACATTTGGGGGAATTCTGTTGGTCTGGGTTTTTATGTAGTTTTAATAAAATTAAAGGTGTCATGAACTGGCTTTTTTTTTTACATTTTTTTTTTTTTTTATGTATACTGTTGTCTGAGGTCAACTTGTGACGTTCGCGTGGTTTTTACATTTAAAAACATCATAATGAATAAGTAATAGGGTATTTTCTATCCTGGTTTTGAGCCTCTCTCCTGCACGCTCGGATTTTATGGGCGTGCCGCACTGAAGACTTAGAAATGAATACCCACGGCTAGGATTGGATAAGAGTTGTATATTTAATGAGCTTCGGCTCCACCGCGAGTACACGTGAGGGATTGTTTTGAAGCGTGAGGGAAAACGGCAACCGGAATAATTCGTCCCACAGGGCTCGCAAAACGTCTTTATCAAATAAACACAATGTCTCTCATCCATCCGCGATTGATTGGAATGTTATTTTTTGTATTACTTGGCCCGCCCGATTGGTGGATGTAAGCGCGAACCGTACGGACACACACGCCAAGTACGCTGCAGACAGTATGATCAAAACTTATGCGATTGTATTTTTCCTTCAAATATCAAGTCAAGAGAGTGAACAACGCACATCAAGAACCACAAATAAAGGATTCTCCAGCCTTTGACAGCGTGCTAATGTATGTTCAGTTAGACACGGACATGCTAGTCATATAATTAGAATATCATCAAAAAATGTATTTATTTAGCTAATTCCATTCAAAAAGTGAAACTTGTATATTATATTCATTCATTACACACAGACTGATATATTTCAAATGTTTATTTCTTTTAATTTTGATGATTATAACTGACAACTAAGGAAAATTCCGTAAAAATTCCGTAAAATTCAGTATCTCAGAAAATTAGAATAGGCTATTACTTAAGACCAATACAAAGAAAGGATTTTTAGAAATCTTGGCCAATTGAAAATGAACATGAAAAGTATGAGCATGTACAGCACTCAATACTTAGTTGGGGCTCCTTTAGCCTGAATTACTGCAGCAATGCGGCGTGGCATGGAGTCGATCAGTCTGTGGCACTGCTCAGGTGTTATGAGAGCCCAGGTTGCTCTGATAGTGGCCTTCAGCTCTTCTGCATTGTTGGGTCTGGCATATCGCATCTTCCTCTTCACAATACCCCATAGATTTATGAGGTTAAGGTCAGGCGAGTTTACTGGCCAATTAAGAACAGGGACACCATGGTCCTTAAACCAGGTACTGGTTGCTTTGGCACTGTGTGCAGGTGCCAAGTCCTGTTGGAAAATGAAATCTGCAGCTCCATAAAGTTGGTCAGCAGCAGGAAGCATGAAGTGCTCTAAAACTTCCTGGTATACGGCTGCGTTGACCTTGGACCTCAGAAAACACAGTGGACCAACACCAGCAGATGACATGGCACCCCAAACCATCACTGACTGTGGAAACTTTACACTGGACCTCAAGCAACGTGGATTGTGTGCCTCTCCTCTCTGCAGGGTACAATAAAATAAATATGTAAATTAA
Source organism: Paracanthobrama guichenoti (assembly GCA_018749465.1). Lineage (NCBI taxonomy): Eukaryota > Metazoa > Chordata > Actinopteri > Cypriniformes > Gobionidae > Paracanthobrama > Paracanthobrama guichenoti. The sequence goes on from CM031959.1 coordinate 5,218,724, forward strand.
CTAATTCATGACAATAGAACCTCTTATTATTAGAACATTATTTTAATGTATAAAATAAGTGATATTAATGTTTTGTTTTTTTATATCTTTAAAACAGACTGTGCCCATTCATCACTAAGACCTAAATGTGAAAGCATTCTAATAGATGTATTGTAAATCAGCAGAGAAAGATTTTGTCATAGAACCTTCCTGGGTGCTCTTGGAATGGTCAGGTGTTGAGGAAATATATTTGTTGTGGACACATTGAGGGATCAAGTGATAGGCTACGTATGTGAGCTATCATGTAAACCAAGTGGGAAGATATATTGTCTTAAAACATCACATGAGCCATATGGCCACAGCTGAGGACATAGAATCCTAAATCCTCTCATCATTCCCAAAACTTCACAGCACTTCCGAATCCTTGTAGAATTCCAAGCCATTTGCTGGTGTTCTACTGCCCCTGTGGCCTGGGTTTCACAGTTGGGTTTTCGGTTCTTAAATAAGAATTCCAAATAGCCATTTGTATTAGGAACTGATGTTTGTTTTTTGTTTTTTTAGCAGAACATAAGTGTGTTATTTTCTTCTTTTCTTTCATTTAATCTATGCATGCATGTTTCTTCATGATTATTAAATCATATACTCTACATGTCTCTGAGTATGTTTGCATGCATGCATATGGGCCGGGAAGAATGGGCTGTGTTTGTACATCCTCTGAGGAGGGGCAGTTATTCTGGTGTAGTGCCTGTTTGGATCTACAAAAATAAAAATCATCACTATATCAATAATAACTAAGGCAGCTGTTGCATGTGCTGCACATATGCAATCACCTGCCAGAGAAGCCATTTCCCAAGGTTAGTGGGTTAGAGCTCTCAATCCCTACAAGCCTTCAGTGATACTGACACATATACACTTGGTAACACCCCGTAAATAACCCTTATTAGAGACACCCACCCACAAAGCCAATGGCTAAATTTAACTAAACTGTCAATATACAGACACACACACCATTGTGTATGAAAACGTGGGGTTATGCTTTAAAACCTAGTTTGATAGATTGACCGCTATCAATGAGCAATTCAGCATTGGGAGAGCTGGAGTCGATTATGAAAATGAACGCTTTTCATACAGTCTGAATTTCATTCTGAATATCAGAGAAAATGAAGCGAATATTTTTATTTTTAACCAGTGCACCATTTAGAAGATGGACAAAAATGCTGCAATGCAAGATATTGTTTACAGCTTAAACGTTAAATGTTTTGTTTTTGTTTTTACATGAATGGATGTTTCATAAAAGATTTTAACACTAAATTTATTTAACACTTAATTTATAATACTATTAATAGGCATAAGAGCTGGGTTGTATGTATTTGTTTTGAAGGTTTAAAGATTTGTAGCACAGGCCACACAATTGTAGCATATGTATAAAACTAAAATGCTATAAAATACAAAACAAAGTATTTAAGAATCAATAAAATAATTATTAATATCTTTTTAAATTTTTTTTTTTATACAAAAAAACAGAGGTCTAAGGTTTTATTATAAAATATTAAATTATGATAAAAAAACAAGACCAAAAAATTATTTTGACCAAAAAATGACAATGAAAGAGTCAAGCACTCTGTAAAGTCTACTCCAGAACATCCCAAAGACTTTAAATTAATTTAAGGTCTGGATTCATAAGGTGCCAATTCTTCATGCTCTCTCCCAACCATTCTTTCACAATTTAAGCCTGATGAATCTCGGCTTTGTCATCCTGGAAAATGGCCATGATGCGTCTTCCTACATGGTTGATTAAAGTCCTCATGAAATCAAAATTGACCCTATTAACTTTGTTAGCACACATTACAGGTCTTAGGGTGAACAATTAATCCGTGCAAGTTAATACACAGAAAAAAAATAGTTTGTTGTGGTAATCTTTAATGGCATTCCTTCTCAGATGATGTCAGTTTGACGGCTTGGGTTTGAAAATGCTTAACCACTCCCCTTCAACCGTTAGTCTGCTATGAGCCGAGAGATGGAGAGGAGGAGCGCTGAAGTGAAACTCTGCCCTCTATTCAATATACCGTTTCACTTGGAAATACGTCACAGCACTGAAGAAAACTCACTTGCTACTTCCGGTTCACTAGGACTTTAAGAAACAAAAAGCTACATTCTGTCAATAGGGTTGTCAAACACATAAAGTCAGGGACACACCAAGCCAACGGTCGGCCGTCGGGCAACGTTGGGCCGTTTTTTTCTGTGTGTTCCGCACAAAAGTGATGAGCAAGTAAATCAAAACTGAATAGACTGTTATAATTTTACATCATCTTACCTGAGCAACTGCATGGATATTTTCATAACATGATTGGAGTGGAATAAAGAACGTGATCGGTATGATTGATATTTCCAAACGGTTTGAATTTCATTCAAAGCACACGTACATCTCGGAGACGTCTATATGATGTGCTTGTTTACATCTGGAAGACATATTTTTTAGAGTGTTTTCTCATCTGCAATATGCCTATAGGACGTTTCCTGTCAAATGTCAAATACACGTTTAGACAATGTATTTGTCTATATTTTAGAAAGTATGTAAAACTTATATCTTAAAGACATCTATGAAAATATCTAAAATAATGAAATGTTTGTAAACAGCAGATGCTTTCCAGATGAAGTGATCTTTAACAGACATCTTGCAGACGTACGTGTGCTATCGTTTATGGTTTATATACCTGCAGTCTTTGTTTCACTTTCCCTTTTTGAATGAAGAATATAGACGTATTATATATCTGATAAAATAGACATTTATCTCCTTCACACACAGGTGCAGAATGCGCGTGCTAGTTGACAGTCACCTGTAGTCCTTTTGGTGTGTTCAAGTGCTGTTTTTCCCCCCAATACAGTCGACTTTCCTCAGTGCTAGTTCTTTGGCGTTGGTGTGTCCCTACCCTAACATGCTAGAAACATAATAATCACTGCAATAATGATCCAATCATAGACTTTTAAGCAGTTATGCTTACCATTGGGGAGAGTAAAAGTGGGCCTAAACAAAATGCTTTTTGATTATTTTTTATGTACTCCCTTAATTTTGTAAACAAAAAAGCATAAGATAATTTATTATGGTTTGTCAATAACTGTAGAAACTATGGTATTTATTCCGCTTTAATCACATCAGAACATCTTGGAGTGGCTGATTTTGTTAAAAATGGTAAGGAGGTTGAAGGTTTGAACACCACGAACGGCAATCCAGCCTTGTAACCCTGAACAAGACACTTCAAACTGAAAGCTTCTCTCATTAGTCACTCTTTCGTCATCTTGAGTCATGACCTTTGGTATCTTCTCAGATATAGGTCTAGACAGTGGCCTTTTAAGGAAAACACCATTGCAGATCATCTTGCGGTTGATTTTGATTTATGGCTGATGGACTGGTTGAGTTTCTTAGAGTAAACTTCAGATGTATCACTGATCGTATGAGTGATCACACTTGTATGCAATTCTGCACCTGCTCAGCTTGTGTCTGAAGGGCATGAGTGCCTTACAGATACATGATGCACCTGCAAAAACACGGCTGTTGACGGATGACATCAGCTCAGATTTATCTGTACATATTGCTCTCTGTCCATAAGAGGTGAAAAGGTGTCTCAAACATGTCACTCTGTCATTACCCTGAGGCTATTAAAAGCCTATGTTACAGACGGTATTGTCATGTGAAAGGAAGCTCACAAACATCATTCCATACCTGTCATGCTCACGCCAGACTTGCACAACTTCACAGACTGGCACATTATTTTTGAACATTTGTTACAATGGAGGCATGAATTATAACAGCCATTAAATATAGTGAGTGTTAACAGGTCTCGATTGCAAAAGAGCGCATGGTGACATGAACACTAAAAAAAATAAAGCGCATGTGAAAACAGAGCACAATAAATAAATGTCCTTGAATATAAATGTTATCCTCATAAACAAACACACAAATCAAGTGTATACTGTCGCCTACTGTAGACTATTATAGGTCTACTGTACTGCTCTATGGGGAGACTGGGGCTAGTTGTCACATTGCATCTTTGTCATATATGTATTTACATATTCTCTTGACCAAAAGGATGATATATTTGTGTTACATTTTCCATTTTGTTTATTTTTAATCTTTAATTTTAACTGAAAAGCCTATAACAGAAAGTGAAACTGTAGTTAATCGTTTAATTTGTGACCCCATGTAGTGTGACGCCATGTTCCTGTGAACTGCTTTTATCAGCTTTTTTTTTTTTTTTTTTTTTTTAAGTATATGAATAAATAGCCTACTATATAAGTATATGCGCCTTAACAGAAGCTGAATTAAAAAGTAGACCTACCCTGAGAAATTTTCATTGGAGCAGCAGGCCTGAAAAGTGTGACAACTAGTCTCGTTACTATAATTGACAAAAAGGCCACGTCACACGTCTTTACTGCTTTTCTCACGCGCAGAATAGATTATGCAGTCATGCCGCCGTGCACCTGTTGCCCACGTGTTAGTGGAGCTAGTAGCTACTGGTAAGCGCGAGCCATTCATGCCAGAACGGAAGGCGAGCGTTCCTTGCTTGTGCAGTCATCGTTCGCGCGAGATTCAGGAGAGGTGCGGGAAGGATGAATGAAGGTGTCTCGCGCCATTGGAATGTTGTGGGCGGTGAAAGAGGGGGAGAGAAAGTAAGGAATATGATCTAACTTTTTTATAGTCCGAGTCTGGGACAATATATATATGGGAGGTGATGGAGAGGAGATGCACAGACCACCAGGGAGCTGAGCAGGCAACTTTGGGACTCTAATTAATCACAAAGAGAACTACATCGCTCACCACTGACAACCTTACAGCAAAACTCACAACCGAGAGCTGAAGACACAACTCCAGATCACAGACATGGGACTGCTGCACGTTGAAGAGCTGGTAAGTTTTGTGCATGCAGTGCTTTCTCATCTTAATGTTGGCACACTCTAACACACTCTTTTTTTATTTATTTTTATTAATTAAATTATGTTCATTCTACCAACAAACTATATTGAGTTAGTTTGAAGAACTTAATAATTTAAAATTAAACAAGCATTAAACCCTAACTTTAACGTCTTTCCCTTTACTAAATAACATAAATAAATTAACACTTAATTTCAAAATGTATTCTGTCCTGTGCAAAACATGCTGGAAACTAGAAATCCACTATGCCCAATTTCCAGAGTTATCAAAACTATTTACTACACCTTAATATGAAAATCAATTAAAGCAAAACATTTTTTTTTTGTTCAAATGACACACAATATTAAAGGGATAGTTCACTCAAAAATTAAAATTCTGTCATTATTTACTTAACTTCAAGTTGTTCTAAACCTGTTCTTTCTTCTGTTGAACATAAAGGAAGATAATTTTAAGTATATGAGTAAACAAACAGTTGCTGGTCTCCATTGACTTACATAGTATAGTTTAAAAAATAAAAATAAAATTGTGTTCAGCAGAAGAAACAAATTCACACAGGTTTAGAATAATTTAGGGTGAATAAATAATATTTTTTGGGCGAACTATGTCTTTAAGTTTATGTAATGATCAACATTATGTCAACAGAACTCAACAAAATATTGTTTGCAACTTAAAAGGTTTAGTCGCAGCCATGCATTTAATTAAGTTTAAGTTGTGGTAACAGGTTCCCTGAATTACTTGTGCATGTTATGAACTAACTTCAAAATTTATATGGCTAAAATTTAATTTTGCTAAAGAAATGTAAAATTAAATAAATATAAAGGTAAATAAACATATTAAAATAATACAAAATAAAAAGCAGATAACAAAATTACTAAAACTTAAACTAAAATGAATACTGAAAAATAAAATCTAATTAAATATATTAATAAAGATATTGTATTGTTTAATATAATGCACTGCTCACAGTTACAGTATAATACAATTATTGTTGAAATAAATGAAGAACATAAGACAAAGAAATTACATCAAAGAAAGCACAAGCGAGAAAGAAAATAAATAAAAGAAAAATAATGAGATAGAGTAAATGAAATGTTACATATTCTTTAGAGAAATGGAAGAAATAAAGAATATAGGAAACAGAAAGTACCTCAAAGAAATAAGAGAAGGGAAAGGCATAAAGGAGAAAAAAGAAAGAATGAGTGTGACATAGAGGGGGAGGGAGTGATGTGGTGTTATTAAATATCTGTCAGCGATTAAGAAGGTTCCAGGATGTCTAGAATAAGCCAACTGCACGGGCCTGTCTTCCTATTTTAAACAACAGAAATGTGTGTAATTATTTTTTTAGGTTCTCAAAACAGCTGAACACTCCCTCCACCCCACCCACACAATCGCTGAATTAAATTACATCTACTTTAAACTACGCACTTGTTCTTTCTCTGGAAGCTGTTCAATCCTTGAAACTGAGTGTGTAAAAGCTGTGGTCACACTAAACCACAGATGCTTGTGCTCCATTGACTTCCATTCATACACATGCGAAATCCAAGACTGATGGGTGTTGCGTCCAATCACAGGTCACCGGGAAGAGAGGTGAGGGAAAGGTGGCAGGAGGTGCCTGTGCAGAGGCATTCGCTGCAGGAGAATATGAGACCAGCATCATTCAGGAGAAACAGGATGGTGTTCAGACACAACAGGACCAGAATGACATCTGCCTGAAAGACATTCAACTGAGCAAAGAGAAGCTCAAACTCAATGTAAGACTGAATACAACTTGATAAAAGTGAACATGGCTTAACATTTCTGCGCAGTAGCATAATGAAAAAAACATCTGTCTTTTTATTTTTCTTAGGTTGACCGGTCAGGACAGTTAAAACTAGAAACTGTAGAAGACCTCTTTAACATTTTGGAGCTGAGGAAGAGGAGAAAGGAAAGGAAGATTCAAGTGGCGAAGAAACAGCCAGAGCCTGATATCCTGGTAAGGAACTTTTTCTATAATGCACTACAAATATTGCTATATCATTTTAAAGCCTTAAAATGTACAGATTTGAGATGTAATTATTGCCTAACGTTTTTTCAGCCTGAGACAGTGGACCAGACTTTGTTCCTAAAAGCTGTCACAGAGAATAAACTACCTGTTGTTGAGAAATATTTATCAGATGGTGGAGACCCCAATGCCTGCGATCATGTGAGTGTGTAACACAAAAACACGCACGCACACATCTCACACTTTCCTTCAGTTCCAGTACATATTAAACCCTCACCAGTGTATTTTTTTGTATTTTTTATATACTATTATAGTCTTTATTAATGATAAGTACCTATTGTTTTTATATTTTCAGTTTTCATTTTAGTTATTTTGTTGTGTGCTCTTGTCATTTAGATTAGGTTTTATATATACAGTCAAATTATTCAGATACCAAATATAATTTTTACTAGTAGGTGCAGGACACTATAGTTAATTTATGTAAGTGAGGATAGCAAAATAAAGTAAGCTGTGACATATTATACCCAAATATTATTCATATAGTGGATTACCAGTAAATTTATAAACATTTGGGACCAAAATTATTCAGACACTTTGACCTGACCATGTTTTGCTTAAGTGTTTTTTGCTTGACCTTTTACACCACAGACTGAACAGAATTAAGCATTGCTTGTTAATCGGCTGACCTAAATTGGTATTATCTAATTGTGTACTTAAATGTTGAAATTTTAGTTTGACTGTATGTATATATACATCTTTAATTTATTTTTATTTCAGCTTTTAGTTTTAGTAATTTTGGTAGGTTTTTATTTTATTTTATTTTTTTACCTAATATTTATATTGTTTTCCTTTTATTTCAATTATTTTATTTTTTACTTAACTGTAACACCACTGACTCTCACTTGCTCTCTCTCTCAGTTTAAGCGCTCAGCTCTGCATAAAGCCAGTGCACAAGGTCACACAGAGATCATGCAGAAGCTCCTGGAGAGTGGAGCATCCATGGATCAAAAAGACAAGGTAGCACAGATGGCTGATGTTTCACCAGTGCTACAGATTATTATCTCACATTTATTTTATATTATAATTCTGAGATGCAACTTTTTTGTATCATGTGTTCATAGCTGGATGCTTCAGCTGTGCACTGGGCCTGTAGAGGTGGAAGCCTGCCTGCCCTGGAGCTGCTTCTCAATAAAGGAGCCAAATTCAACACTAGAGACAAGGTAGATATAAAGCTCCTGTGAGTGAGTGACACCAGATGGTCTTTGGACAGTGATAATAACATCACAAATCATTCTAATGCTTTACATGCTAAAGTTTATGTAGCAAACAATGATAAAGCATTATTTATCCTCATTGTGCTTAAAGTTTTCTATTTGTTCCTCTGGGCTGGCACTGTAATTTGCACTAAAACTAAAACTCTAGTTGTTGTATCTTTAGCTATGCAGCACTCCGCTCCATGTTGCAGTTCGGACGGGACATTACGACTGTGCTGAGCATCTCATTCATTGTGGAGCCGATGTAAATGCTAAAGACAGGGTAAGAATTATTTTTGCACATTTCCAAAACATTCAAAAGCTTTAAAGTGCCACTATTATGCTTTTTCAAATATTACCTTTCATGCAGTGTGTATAGCTGTTTGTGAACGTAAAAGGCCTGCAAAGATCACAGTGCACGAGAAATATAGTTATTACCTCCAAAAAGAAAGAATCGATTCTGAACTGCTGAAACAAGTCCTTGGAACAAGCAATTTCAGTCTTACTTTCTGCTACAAACCTACGTAACAATATAACGACCATATGTCCAGTTTTATGTCGTACGTTCGTTTCATAAATGAGGCCCATTGTGTTTACAAGTGCTGATGAACATCTGAATCTGAAAATCAGATATGGTAATAGGCATTTGGTTTCCAACAAGCACTGTAAGCGGTAGACCAATCACAACACACTTGGCCTGTTGACCAATCAGAGCAGAGTAGGCTTGGAAAGGAGGGATTTAGAGAGACTGAATTTTAGAATGAATCATTTTACGCCTCTTTGAGAAATGAGGTGATGTGCAATTTGTATTATGAGAAAATGAAAGTGTGTTTTGACCTTGGATGCATGTAAACCTGTTGTAGGACACATCCGAAAACAAAATAAAGGAACCTTTACAATAGCATAATAGGGGCACTTTAATAAATGTTTTAATAAACATTTTAAATAGCAGATTTATAATATTAGTAATGCATTGTCCCACATGTTGCTCTCTTCTCTTCTCTAATGCTAATGTTTGTGTAGGATGGAGACACACCAATGCATGATGCAGTGAGGATAAATCGATTTAAAATGATAAAACTGCTAATGATGTATGGAGCCAGTCTAAATGCCAAAAATAACGTAAGTTCAATCAGGGTACATTCAATCTTTACTGTATGAGTTGAAGTTTACAGGATGCCCTCTAGAGACAGATTGAGTCACTACAGGATTATGTTAATGCCCCAATTCTGACTCTCCACAATATCAAATTTAAGAAGCAAGATATGCAAAAAAAAAGATGACAGTGCAAATAATGAAAGAACAATGAAATAATTATCTCATACGGTGTTCCTTAGAAGTCTTAGTTTTAATGGATAAAATGATCTGTCTTTTACAGGATGGAAAGACACCAATGGAGACTCTGCTTTCATGGCAAAAAGGTGTAAAAAACATCCTGAATAACTTGAATGAAGAGGAAGCACCAAAGCCAGATGTACAACTTTTGTTTTGAATGTTTTCTTTCTTTCTTTCTTTCTTTCTTTCTTTCTTTCTTTCTTTCTTGGTAAACAATAAAAACAGACTTTTCAATTTAAATAATGATGACGCCAATTGCTGGCAATAGAGCGTTCGAAATATTGATGAGGTTATTTGTAAATATTGTTTTATCACTTGTCTCGCTTGGTTTTGAGAGAAAAGAATCTTGAGGGAGTGACAGAAGACATGAACATGTGTGAGTGGTTGGATGTTTGTTTGCTTGTTCAGTGTATTTATTGAATATATTTTTTTTCTTTTTTTTTTTATTAATTTGAAAAATGTCCATGACGTTTGATCTACTGGGAAAATGTCTAGACAGAGACTGAACTATATGTTTTCAGAAATGAAACAGAATGTGAATTGCTGGTCTGAGAATGTTTATTATGATGGATATTATTATTGCAATTGACTTTTTTTTTGGACTGGATTTGTGAAAGACTTGGTACCGGTACATGGGCCTCCGTTATGAAATGTGTTTTGTAAATGTAATTGATGTAATATGTGAATAAAGTGTTTTTGTATGTGTCACCATGTGTTTCCACCTTTTTTTTTATAACAAACATTTAAAAATAACATATTTTGGTTAAGTTTTTATATTAATTACAAAAATATGGATAATTTCAGCATAAACTTTTACATGAAGACACACACATATATATATATATATATATATATATATATATATATATATATATATATATATATATATATATATATATTATATATTATACACACAGGGTTGGAACACAGGGTGTTTTTTTTTTTTGTATTTATGCAATAAATATCCAAATTCAAAATACTACAATACAATTAAATTTACAAGACAGTGTATATATATACTTCTATTCTACACGTTATCGGCCCATCAACACCACAACTGTAGTTAGATGCATTTATGAATATTTATGTGCAATAGACTTCAGCAGATGATTTTGCTATACTAACACAATACAACAAGAAGAAGTTGTCAGCTAACACAACATTAAAAGGTACCATAGTAAAAACTTATTAATACATATAAAAACACAAACCAACACAAGGTTATCCCATTTCTTTGGGTGTTTAAATATCAGTGGTTTCACAACTAGAAGCTGGGTGGTTTAAACAAAAATAATAATAATAATATATTTTTTAATTAATTAAATGCATAAAGGAACAATAACAGCAAATTTTCATCATTGTCATACCACAATAAAGGAATAATACACCAAGGTCCTTCAGTCGAGATTAAGTTCCAAGTCCTTAAACACAGCCACTATCCTTGTAGCTTTTACATTTTTAGAAGACTCGATGGATTCAAAATACATTTTTACCTCAAGTTTAAATCTAAAAAAAAAAGTGCAGTTAGAAAATTTAAATATATTAATGTGATATTTGGCTAACAGAAAAATAAGATTTATAAAATAAATATAATTGTTCTCTTCCCAAAAGCTGGGCGATGTTGTGGCATCGTTACTGTGAGTGACGACACACTGACCGTTCCAAGATGGCGGGCGCGCCGACGTGATTGGAGCGGTCGAATTTGGATTCTACATATACACATCTATGCAAAGACTTTCGACCGCTGTAAAGCCTTGACATTTTATCCTTTTTAAGGACCTCTGTATTTATTTTGTAATTAGAGATATGGATTTGATTTGAATACCCCTGTGTGTATATAGTTATTCATCCCTATTATTTTGTTGCTTATTTTATTTATTTATTTTATTTGTATTATTATTACTATTTGCATTTTATTTTATTTATTTATATTTATTTTGTTTGTCACTGATTTTATTGCTGTTATTATTACTGTTATTTTGTAGATTTGTTACTAAATAAAGCTTTTTAAAAAAAAAACAATTCAACTTCTGCGCATTTATAGCGCCACAATGACGTTCACGAGCACGTGCTCCCAGCAGCCTTTGCATTTGCTCTCGCTTATCCGATTGGTAGAATTTGAAAATAAGTACGCGCGACAGTTTGGGAGATGAGGCAACACAAATAAAATTCAGTAACGAAGTCAAAAGCAGTATAAAGCACACTTTATCCTTTGACGGCCCTGTAAGTCAACTTAATTAACTTATTTTAATGCGCATGCTTTGCTGAACTATTCTTATTTGGTATTTTTACTCAATGAACGTCTGAGATTGTGAGTTTGGGAGGGTCCTGTTGTCATTTCCCCCCCACCGGATTTAACTTTACTACTGTAAACGTCGTGTAAACTGTCTGTTAAATTGTACGTAAGATAATTGAGAAAGTGTAAAGATAAGTGGGACCTTTCAAATTTCAAAGGATCTTATTACCATCAGATGTGATAAAAGGGTGAACATAAGTTCTCTGTTTATTAGAGGCTGTCATTTTATCCTCAAATTTGATGTTTTCTTAAATGCTTAGAGCAGGATGATGGAATCAGGGCTAAAGGATGATCCAGCAAGACCGCAGATGATGGTTGTGGAGGATCTGAGGAGAAATCTGTCCTCAGAGTTCAGCGAGTGTTCAGATTTCCAGGTAAGATGACACAGCCCTGACTTTATGAACGAGTCTGTTCATAAATGTATGATTTGTACGTTTATTATGATGAAATGCTCAACTGAATCACTGATTCCGTTTTGAAGGACCCTTCTGACCAGGAGAAGGAGCATTTGAAGGTCTATCTTAGAATAAGACCATTTTCAGCAGCTGAGTTTGAGAATGGAGAATCACAGGTAAAAATAAGGAAGAAATTGTTCAGGCATATTTCACACGTTTCAAGCACCCCAAAATGTATTTTGATATGGTGTGCCTTCTCTCTGTGCTTTTGAAGGACTGTGTGGCCATTCAGCCTCCAGAGACTGTACTTCTCAAAGCTCCACGATCATCTCTCTCTGCCAGGCTCAGTGATAAATCAGTGCCAGTTACAGCTCAGCGTTTTCAGTTCTCTCAGGCAAGCAGACCCATCAGCACACACAGTCTAGAGATAGTCAATGATTGTGTGAGCTAGTACTTTTTTGACAACCATGAATAACTTGAATCTTCAAATTTATCTTTGGAAAAGAATACTCCTCTGTTTGGAGCTACTGCTCTGTCTTGAGTCATGGTCATAATTTGCTGATTTATGACACGTTAAAATGTGCATATTAATGTGTTTGTTTTTGTTTTTTTTTAGGTTTATGGTCCAGACACTACACAGAAGGAAATGTTTGATGGCACAGTGAAGGGTCTTGTAAAGGATGTGCTAGAGGGACAAAATTCTCTGGTCTTTACATACGGTGTCACCAATGCTGGGAAGACCTTCACATTTTTAGGTTTGTATATTTATTTATTTTTGGGACTTAATTATTTTCTTTTGTAATTGACATAATGTCAAAAAGAGGCAAAAGTTACTACATTTTAAAGATTACAAAGATTTTATTTTCTGTAGTGTGTACCTAATGAATGTTTTGCAGTATAGGCCAGGAATGTGTATTAAGGTCAATAAATTAAAGGGTTACTTCACCCATAAATGAAAATTCTGTCATTTAATTACTCACCCTCATGTCATTCAGAACACAAATTAAGATATTTTTGATGATGAAATCCGAGAGCTCTCTGACCCCTCCATAGACAGCAATGTAACTAACACTTTCAAGGCCCAGAAAGGTAGTAAAAATAGTTTTTACTTTTACTAACAAAAGGTTGTTAAAAATAGTCCTTGTGACTCCAGTGGTTCAACCTTAATTTTATGAAGCGACGAGAATACTTTTTGTGCACAAAAAACAAATTTCTTCACGTCCGTGTCAGTCACCTGCACTGTTGATGTAGTAAATACAGTCCAGCGCTTTTGAGTTATGTCAGAGCTACGCCGGCTTACCATTGGCTGATGCTGTTCATGTGATCACCACAACGCTTGCATGTAATGCTGATGCAGGAGTTGGCTAATGTAAACAGTGTAGGAGACTGACACAGACATGAAGAAACTGTTGAATAAAGTTATTTTTGTTAGTTTTTTTGCTCACAAAAATTATTCTTGTCACTTCATAACATTAAGGTTGAACCACTGGAGCCACATGGACTATTTTAACAACGTTTTTAATACCTTTCTGTGCCTCGAAAGTGTTAATTAAACTGCTGTCTATGGAGAGGTCAAAGCTCTTGGATTTCATCAAAAATATCTTAATTTTTTGTGCTGAAGACGAACAAAGGTCTTACGGGTTGGGAACGACATGAGGTTGAGTAATTAATGACAGAATTTTCATTTTTGGATGAACTAACCCTTTAAGATCTGTTTTGATCAGAACAACCTTGTAAAATAGGTTCTGTGTTGATAATCTTGTTTATTAAAGTCACAATGAAACTGAAGTAGCGACAGATCATTTCTTCTGTATCGAAAATAAAAAAAGCGGGGGCGAGGACTTGGTTCTATCTGGTTGTTGGTTAAATGGAGGCAGATCTGAATGTAAGCTTGTGGTCGACTGTAAAATAAGGGCCGGGTTTTAAGTCCCCGCATACACCGTCAGAGATAATTCTGACGTTTCACTGGAAAATCGGCTATGACGTTTTGATAAAAAATTATGAGTTTGTAAAAGCAAAACATGCTTTTCGTGCTAAATTTAACAGTGCTTTGCTTTTGTTAAAATATTCAAATTCAAGCATAATGTCCTGATTGATTGTTTGTTTATGTATTAGGTCCGGATACTGATCCAGGAATCTTGCCTCTTTCCCTCAACTTGATCTTCAGTAGTCTGGATGGTCGGATCTTCACTCAGTTGTGCTTGAAACCCCAAAGGTGCCGGGATTTCATCAGACTCACCAAAGAGCAGCAAAACGAGGAAGCAGCTGGCAAACGCAACCTGCTCAAGCTTTTCAAAGAGGTACAGTAATGTCATAATGAGTTCAACACCCTCTGTTTTAGCAGGGGTGTTTCATTTGACTGAATCTTTAGTTTTAATCTTCTCTTTAGACTGATGCACAGAAGAATATATCTTGCCACAGCTCAAAGTCTGATCTTGAAGGTAAAGAGAGGATTTTTCAGCTAATATCTACATCTGTAAGGTTGTGCTTGGCAGTCTGTTTATATTGTTTGTCTAGCTGAAACAATTTTTTGGTTGCCTGTTAGATGGTTCCACTCTCTGTGATATAAGCTCTGCAGTGAATGAGAGGAGTTTGGCTATGGATATGGACATACACACTAAGTTTTCTATTTGGGTCTCGTTCTGCGAGATCTACAATGAGAACATCCACGACTTGCTAGAACAGCATGCGAGCAATGCTTCACGGAGAACCAACCTCCGCCTTTGTCAAGACGTCAAAGGAAACTCATTCATCAAAGGTAAAGGAGCACCTGCTTCTGTAATTTACTGTTTATTCTCTAAATAAATTAAGATGGAGCTGATGGTGCATCCAAGTAAAATATGAACCCTGATATATTAAAGTTTTGCATGTAACTACAAAATTAATCCCAATAATGTGCATCTTCATTTACATTTGACCTTTTATGCTATTTTTATTTTTAATTTTTTTTAATCCACAGAATCTTCATTTCAGATTTAATCAGTTCATGCATTCCTTAGGATTCAAACTCATGACATGTTTCTATTGCCATATGCTGGTAGAGGTGTTAGTGAGGCCAGCAGGAAGTGCTCACCCTGTGGTCTGTGTGGGTCTTAACTCCCCAGTATAGTGATGGGGACACTATACTGTAACAAGCACTGTCCTTCGGATGAGATGTTAAACAGAGGTCCTGACTCTCTGTGGTCATTTAAAAATCCCAGGATGTCCTTCGGAAAAGAGTAGGGGTGTAACTCCGGCATTCTGGCTAAATTTGCTCATTGGCCTCCTTATCAGCTCCTTTTTATATATATATATAGGTTGATTTGTATGTAATAGAGTGACTTTTGAGTTTTTTTGTTTGGAAATGTGTAATAGCTAAAACTGGCCAGGTGCTGGTGCTAGAGCAACAAGAAAAAAAATTGTAGCAATAATAGCATTTCCATAGGTGATTCAGATGAACCGTGTGTAGCCTATGCAGATTGTGTTTGTGCTGATAACTGTTTATTTTGTTTATTTTCCAGATCTGAAATGGGTTCAGGTGAGCAGTGCTGATGAAGCCTTAAAAGTGATGAAACTGGGCAAAAGGAATCAGAGCATCTCCAGCACTAAACTTAACCTGCTCTCTAGCAGGAGGTACAAATTCCTTCCTGGTGTTTATCTGTTTTAAAGTGGTGGATTCTGTATTGATCTGTTATTCTGACTTTATGTCCCTCTTTGTTTGATTTTTAGCCACAGTATTTTCTCTGTCCGAATCCTGAAGGTGGAGGATGTGGGAATACCCAGAGTGGAGTCAGTCAGCGAGTGAGTCTATGTGTTCTGATCTGAGTTCTCTGCAGGGTGTTTGTGTTGTGCTTCAGAATGGTTTGTAAAAGTATGTACTCTGGTTCCAGGCTGGCACTGTGTGATCTGGCAGGATCGGAGCGATGTGCTAAGACACAAAATAAAGGTGAACGGCTAAAAGAGGCAGGAAACATCAACACCTCTCTGCTCAGCCTGGGAAAATGCATCAGTGCACTCAGAAATAACCAGCAGGCCAGGTATGCAAGTGTCTTTTTTTTTTTTTTTTTTTTTTTTAGCCCTCCCTTTTCTTTAATCATTGTTATTTTTTTTCCTTTCAGACAGCACATTCCATTCAGAGAGAGTAAACTCACTCACTATCTGCAGGGCTACTTTACAGGCCGAGGCAAAGCCTGTATGATCGTAAACATTAACCAGTGCGCCTCCATGTATGATGAAACACTCAATGTGCTCAAGTTCTCTGCTGTAGCTCAAAAGGTATGTAATGTCCTAATATGTCTGTATCTCACTTATTAAAGCATTAGCTCTCCCAGAAATGGATTAATTAATTACTCACCCTTATGTCATTCCATCTGTGACTTTCCTTCATCTTTGATTTGTAACCTGAGATATTTGAAATCTTTCCCCACCAGCGTTTTTGGAAAAAGTTGCCAGCCAGTGCCACCATTTTCATAAGTTTCATGGCCCTGATAATATTTTGCTGTATGAATATATTTCTTTCTCTCATTTGAAAGTCCATTCCAGAACTTTAATGCGTCATTAAAGTCCTTGAAGAAGATCGTAAGATGAATCCATATGAATGTAGCGGTTTAATCCAAGCTTTCTAAAGAGATGTGATACGGTTGTACAGTTGAGCTTCTGTTCCATATTTGATGTGCTCTATATACATGTGTTGATCGATGTTTGTTTGCATGTGAATAAAAGCTGTAATTAAATTTGTTAATATAAAGCAATCATGTTTCTTCTTCAGAAGACTTGAATTAAACATTTTTACGATGTTTATGAACTTTAACTGTCAAAGTTTCAGAGACTTTTAATGGAGACTTTTAATGGAGGGGCATAAATCTCAGGTTTCATTAAAAATATCTTAAATATATTTGTGTTGTGAAGATGAACAGGCTTATGGATTTTTCATTTTTGGGAGAACTATTCCTTTAAAAGGGCTGTATTCTACACTCTAGGAGAATTGTATTGTTTTCCCATCATGTTTGTTTGTCAAGTTTCTTGACATTCAAACTGCTGAAATGTTTGTTGTTTTCTTTTTCTGCTGAAATGCTGAATGGTTACTTGTAGCTGTGTTATGGACAGTTCTGTCTTGTTTTTCAGGTGGTGGTCCTCACCACTAAGAATGTTCCAGTGGTGGTGAAAAGGAGTGCCAGAGAGGTTTCCTTCATCATCAACAATGTTGATCGGCGGGAAATGCGGCGCAGCTCCCTGGTACGATGGGACCCCAGCCTTGAGGATGTCCAGGAAGATTCTGACACTGAGGAGGATGAAGAGGGAAGTGAAATGGAGGACACAATACTGGATTCTGAGGTAGAATGGAAAGAGACTGTGCTGCTCAATAAAGAGGTTTATGAGGTGAGATTTGACACCTTACACCACAAGTCACATCTATGGTAATTGTTTTGTCCTAATCAGCCATAAATTCAATGAGTGTCACACAAGACTTTAAGCGTTTTATTTGATTTGAATGAAAATAGGTCACAGAATTATTGCTGCATGTTTTTATGTTTGTATAACAGTGAGGTTTCTGCTTCAATATGTTTTGTGTTTGTATGTAAAGGCCCAGCTGCAGTTTATAGAGGAGATTCAGCAGCAGTTGAGGAAGGAGAAAGCCGAACACTTAGCTCTTGAGGCACGTGTTCGAGATGAAGTTACAAAAGAATTCTCTGAGCTGATTTCCCAGATGCAGGAAGATTACAGGTCAGAGATCACAGGCTCCCATGCTCAATTATGTGTAATTATAACAAATTGCAGGTCGTGCTTTATGATGGCCCAGACCACTTTCTGTGTCTTTTTCTATTTTAGTGAGCGCATATCCAGGGAGAGGGAACTGATTGAAGAGCGGTGTGAACGGAGACTGGAGATTCTCAAAAACTTGGTGGGAAAAACAGCTGTGGAGGATGACAGCATGGTTTCAGCTTCGACAAAATCAGAGGTTCAGATATGCTTTCAGAATAGATATTCAAGGTTACATAAATACTTTCAACATGGCATTCAAAACTTAAACAAAAACAAACAAATATTTTCTTTGTTAGATGATCTTATTTATTTTGGGAATAGTAATTGTATTTGTGAATTTGTGTAGGAGAACCATGTCTCTCTAGACAGCATGCTTGACTCTATGAGCAATGATCTGGCTGAAATCAGACAGGATGCCCAAGCTGCAAAGTCTTGCTTGGTGACCTCTGACCCTGGAGTCTCTACAACGCTGCATGACCTTGAGAAAAATGTCACAGAACTTTCAGAACTGCTCAGTGAAACTCAGAATCAGTTGTCACTCAAATCAAAGGGTGAGAAACCATTGCAGATGAGCTGACATACATCAAATCTCCACCTGCACACTTCCACTGAAATATGTTGTGCATCCCCTGCCCCTTGTTTGTTAAATATTTTTCACAATATAGGGTCCCCCATGTTCTGGAGAGCCTACAAATATTAGGGAATTTTAAAATGTGTTTTCAGTCTTAAAAAGTAATGGAATTTTTTTTTATATTCTTCAGCTAGAAAATGCTTTTCGTGAGACCAAAAAATTTCCTTGGAAAAGTCATGGCAATTCATTGGTCAGAAAGTGTGGGAACCCTGTATTGTGAGAGGCAGATGCTTTTACTGTAAAACTGTAACCACATACACTTGCTTAGTGTTCATACTCCAACTTACCAGGCTTCCTAATCACTTGATCTAACACCAAGCCCCATACTCCCTCACAGAGCTGGAAACCCAGAGCCGATTGTCAGATGAACTGGAGGAGGTTAAGAAGGTAAAACTGACATTGTAAAATACCTGAAGCCCAGACTGCGAGTTTATGCATCACTGCGAGTTTTGCATAAGCAAGTGCCACTTTCTTTCTTCAGAAATTGTAAAAATCTTGTAGTGAAGCTGTGGCTTGTTCTGCTGCTTTTAGGCTCTGGAGACCCACAGGCAAAGGGAATGGGATCTGAGTGAAATGTGCAGACAGAAGGATGAGATGGTTTCCAAACTCCAGACAGCTCTTGACCAACATGTAGAAAACACAGCTCAGGATGTGAGTGTGAACATCTAGACGTTGTTTTCAAATGTCCAAAATAAATAACTGATATTAAGCCGTTTTGCTGCTTAATATCAGTTGCACTGCATGAAAATAATCTTACTGATCCCAAACTTTTGAATAGTAGTGTATCTTTTGGTAATGGTTAAAAGAATATTTTGCCAAAAAATAATGATGTCGTCATGATCTCATCCTTTCATGGTGTTGGTCCTATTTGGAGCTTGACAGCCCATTGTCACTATGAACCGTTGTGTAGAGAAGCTCTATATGCATTCTTAAATAATTTTTTCCACAAAACAAGTAAAGTATTGGTTTTGAACAATATACGGGCGAGTAAGTAATGACTGAATTGTCATTTTTGGGTGAACTGTTCCTTTAATAGTTTGTATCTTATGTTATCAGTTCAGTAATTAAAATGTTAGTTTTTTTTGTTTCTTTTTGTTGTGGATTTCTAGAGAACTCAAATTGACTCCATCAAAAAGGAAATCATCCAACTTAAATGCAATTGTACCTGCTCAGAGCAGCGGCCCAGCTCCCAGACTGAAACCAGAAAGCGGCGTCAGGAAGGGGAGGGGCTTGATGGACAGCCCCCACTCAAGAAAGGTACAGACTCCGCCCCAGGTGTTGAAAAATGCCTCCCAGCTTTTGTCACAACCAGAGGAGCCGGCCGAGAGAATCGGGTCAAAGGACGACGATACCTCCACGGTCGAAAAAGGCTCTCAAGCATAAAGAAATAATGATAAATGTTTTGGGTATTTTTAGAAAAAGTTACCACAGTGCATGATAAGCCCTGTATTTAAAAGTACTTCTGTGAAGTGTATTGTTTTTATGACCTCAACTGAATAAAGAAGTACATTTATTTTACACATGGAGAACATTGCACAAAATTAAAAGCACTGTAAGCCATATAAGGGGGGAAAAGTATGCCTCAGTTTCATATAAAAAAAAAAAAAAAAAGAACAAGAATAAAAGAAATTTTATTATATAATCAAAGCATTCCAGGCACACATGAGGTGCTTCCTGTGTATAAACAGGAGACTTTCAGACTGAGTGATTTCATATTTAAATGCCTCTCTTTCATCTTCATAATGGAATCAAGTTGACAATAAATTGTATGCCTCATGTGCAAGTAAAGACTAGTGCATTTTAGATTAAATTGATTGCTGGCTTTGTTGCTAGGCTAGTAGCAGAAAATCTGAAATACCTGGTTGTACCAGGTATATTAAGCACACACACATAAATATTGTTTTATTGCTTGTCACACTGACAAATCTTCAAAATAAAAAACATTTTGTATGTCTTTTAAGTATTTTCAAAGTTCTCCATTCTTCTTAGGTCCCCTGGAGGACGTAAAAGTCCAAGATGAGCTTGCAGATAATGGGTGTCAAGACTCCGCCCTTCTTGAGGTCAAAGGTCAGCTGGAGTGTTGCCTTGCTGAATCCAAACAAAAAGACAAGCAGATCACAGATCTGGAGCAGGAATGCCACACATTAGAAGTTTGCATACGGGATCTGAAGTCTAAACTGGAACAAAGAGTTTCACAAGAATATATTCAGTCAGAGAAGGTGTGTCAGACATCCTTGGAAACCAAACCTATGGCAACAGCGGTGGATTGCAGGAATTTGAAGCTAGAAGTTGTATCCAGTTTTAGCAACACTACAGAACTTTTAAACGGTGTGTATCAAGAACTTTCTTCTGCCAAATCACAAATGGCTAAGCAAGATCGTGAACTGGGAGAAAAGAACAAACACATTTTGACTCTTGAACAGGAAATTACACTACTGAAACAGAAAGCTGAAACCTTTGCTTTGCTTCAGTCTAAAAACACATCAGCTGTCTATGATGACCTCAAAAAAGTCAACTGTGACCTGCAAGCTGAGGTCGCCACCCTTCATGGCGTCAAAGCTGAACTAGAGGTGAAGGTCAGATGCCTTCAAAAAGAGAAGGAGAAAGATACAGCACTTCTGTCTAAAGAGCAGGGGCTTAAAGATGGGGAGGTGGGGCTGACCAACCCTAACACCCTTGGATCTAAAAACAGGGAGATCAATAGCAAAATAAACATGCTGTCTGAGAAGGAGGCTGAACTTGCACAGAGGGAGAAAGACCTAGCGTCAAAGGAGGCTCAGCTTTCAGTGCTGCAGAAGAGACTGAAGGAAGCACAGGATCGTTTGGAGGAGGAGGAGACACAAGCGGTGCAACAGGCGCGCAGGAGGGAGGTGGAGAGAAGAAGAGAGCTGCTGGCTGTGGCAGAGGAGGCCATCGCTCAGAAAGATGCAGAGCTACAGAAGAGGCAAGAAGAGATCAACCGGTCAGTTATTTTCCTCCTGAACTATAATACAGTTTCCTTAAACACAAGTTGCGTTAAACCACCATACAAAATCAGTCCAATTTAATTATTAATTACTGTTGCCAAACACTGACACACAATTCATTATTTTTGTATTTTGCATGTATTTTATTTATATCCAGTACCATTCAACAGTTAAAAGAAATTATTATTTGTCAAAATGGACAGTAAAGGCTTTTACATTGTTACAAAAAAATCTATTTCAATTGAATGCTGTTCTTTAAACGTTCTATTCATCAGAATCCTGAAAAAATGTTTTCATGGTTTCCACAAAATATTTTCAACATTTAATAACATTAAAATTATTTCTGAAGGATCGTTTGACACTGAAGGCTGGAATAATGGCTGTTGAAAATTCAGCTTTGCCATCATAGAAATAAATAAAACATTTCAGACATATTAAAATAGAAAACAGTGTGTGTATACACACACACACACACACACACACACACACACACACACACACACACACACACACACACACACACACACACACACACACACACACAGATATTTCGCAGATTTACTGTTTTTACTGTAGTTTTGATCAAATATCCTTGGGTGAGCATAAAATACATGCTTTCAAAACTTTAGAATTGTAGTGTAATATAAAAAAATATATATATGTAAAATACAAAAATTGTGTTGTAATATATTATGATTTTTGTTTGGTGCTACTAGTGGTGCAGAAATTCCCCTGTAAATAGTCCTTAGAAAATTGCTGTTTAATGTTGATTCCTTATAAATCAAAGCTTTGTGTCTTTGGAACTGACTTTATGTATAAGCACTGATGATTTGTTTGAACACAAAGTGATCAAGAAAGCCTTAGTAGTTCTTCACTGGTTGAAATTCAGTCTCTTGCTTGATTTGTCAAAGATATTGCACAAGATTGCTGCTTTTTTGGATTAATTATCATCCCACACACAAAAATACATTGATTTATTTTGGCCTTTTTTTGTTGGCTGTTTGTTTGTTCTTTCTGAATAAGCACGAAAAGTATGTATTTGTAATCAAGATTATGTAGACTATTCTGTCAGATTAATGGTCTATTTTTAAAGCTTTTAACTAGTGGTTGACCAACATAGATTTTTCATTAGCTGAGAGCAGGGTGGGTGATATAATACCAATATATAAATATTAGTAGCAAATGAGATGTACACAGCCTTGCGGAAATAAAAAGAAAACCCATTTTATACAACATTTAACCAAACTTCATTGGAAAAAAGTAGAATCTGGAACTGACCAAAGGGAAAGATAAAAAAAAAAAACTTCTCTTCATCAGCCAAAAGATGCAGAAAAATTACAAATACTGGCCAATTAATTAGACAATTTATCAATACTTTTGCCTCAGATTTGTTTCATTATTCATTTTGTGTGTGTGTTGTTTTTTGTTTGTCATCTCAGGTTAATGGAGGAGATTAAAACTAGTGAGTGTAAGATGAGCAGTCTGGCTGTTGATCTATGCAGACGTGAAGATGATTCATCTGATCTTCGGGAAAAACTTGGTGACTCAAAGAAACAGATTCAGCAGGTCCAGAAAGAGGTGAGAACTCACTCTTCCCTCATTGAAACGTCTTTACTGTCCAGGTCGAAACGTGTCAGAACTCCTTATGTTTTTTGATATAGATCTCCTCCATGCGAGATTCTGAGAAATCTCTACGACTGAAGCTCAGTGATCTAGAAAAGACTAAAGCGCAGCTTCAGAATGAGATCGCCAACAGGGACCGCATCATCAACCAGCTGAAAGCTGTAAGCACCATGCAGCGATGAATACCTAAAACCACAAAGAGAGAAACACTTGTTGAAATTGCCATGCGGCTTGAATATTTTCTCTTTCTTCTAAAACAGGAACGATCCTCTGAATCGAAATCAGATGAGAATCTGCTGCTCTATCAGAAAGCATGTAAAGGTATCTTTTGTTTGCAATAATGGATACCATTTATTTTTAAGTGCTTAATTAAATGTGTGGCAACAACACCGTAATGAATGTTAATGTTTATTAATGGTTTCTGCAGATTTGCAAGAGCGTGAGCGTGTTATTGAAGACATGCGTTTGGCTCTGACAGAACAGGAGGAAACACAAGCACAGCTGGACCTGGAGCTGGACAACAGAGAGACTCAGATAAATGACCTCTCTCAGGGTATGAGATTACATGGACAATATTACATTCATGATACCTTAATGTACTGTAACAATATATTTAAAAAAAATAAATAAATAAAAGGATTATACACAGAAAAATTAAAAATGTATAAATGACAAATAGAAAAATAGAAAAGTTTAATAGAAAAATTTACATTTCAGCAATTTCTCAACTGTCTTAGTATTTAGTGTGTCCTCATTTTGCTATATTGTCGGCGGCACTTAATCATGTGTTCCCCAGCATGATTTGAAGTGATTTAAAGATCATCTGCTTGTTCATTGGAAACAAGAACATCTGACCGTCTGATCTGAACATGTGTACAAGAGAGTTCACATGACCAGTGCTGTGAAATGTATTTATTTGATAGTGACCTAGAATAAGTGCAGAATCTTAAATATTACTTATACTTATCCAAAACTGATTTTACATCACTGTATTTATTTCCAGAATTGCTGAGGTTAAGAGATGCGCTCCCTGAACAGAGGAACAGGAGAGATTCTAGACCGATCTCTGATGATGTTTTACAGGCCAGACAACAGACCACTCAGGCCCAGGAGAACTTACAGGTCTGGTGTCCAAATGTTTTCTCAATTTCTCTTCAACTGTAAGACAAAATGTGTGCTTGTGTTCTTATAGTTTGGTTCTTTGGGGTTCATGTTTGTAGCTGGCCAATGAGAAGCACCAGGCAGAGCGCAGGAAGTGGATGGAGGAGAAGTTGGTTCTGATTGGTCAGGCTAAAGAGGCTGAGGAGCGCAGGAACCAGGACATGAGACGATTCGCTGATGATCGAGACCGGCATGCCCGTCAACAGGCTGAAATGGTAAAGAGCAGTGTGTTTCCAGAGACACTATCAGACATGTATTTTTAGTTAAAGAGAGAATGACTCTCTTGATGCATCAATTAGGAGTCTTTGACTGCACGTCTTGCTGCTCGTGAGGAAGAGATGGAAAGCTGGAGAAAAGAGAGAGACACACTTGTATCTGCTCTGGAAGTTCAGCTGAAGAAACTCATCATGTCCAATGCAGAGAAAGACCAACAGATCAAGATCATACAGTCCAGTAATACCCCCCAAACACCAGAGGTCAGTGAAGTGCCGGTTACAGATCTCACCATGTACACAAACTCTTTAAAAAGTTTGGGGTCAGTAAGATAAAAAAAAAAGATATATTATATATTATAGTGTGCGCATGTAGTGTGAACGCTAACCGCACCGGAGCATGGAACAGCCGCGCACTACTGTCATCATTACGACAGCAAACACCCAACTATTACTACTTGGATACACTTTTCAATTAATTCAATTATATTTAGGTTTATAACAGGTCTGTTTTTTTTTCACCTTATTGACGAACAGGGATTGTAGTTTGTAGCTGCAAATTCCTCCATCACAGCCAGCTGCCTTCATTATAATCTTCTTATACGTGCAGTACAGTCAAGTTAAAATCACATAAATGATAAATCTATTAGTCAGTCTGTTGACGAAAGTCTTCAAAACAAAAAAGTTGCATCGTGAATGATGTAAGTGTGCTGCGGCCCGGTTGAAATGGAAAACCTTTATTTTAAATTGTAATAATAGTTCACGATTTTACTGTATTTTTGCTTACATAAATGCAGCCTTGGTGACCATAAGAGACTTAATATTATGTAATATTTAAAACTCTTACAGACACCAAACTTTTCAATGGTAGTGTAATTGTCTGCATAAAAGCACATTTTAAACCTAATTGAAACTAATGGTAGATGCATCAGGCAATTCAAAACTTAACATAAATAAATTATTTGGTAATAAATACCAAGTTCAAAAAGTCAGTCAGTTTTCTTAAAAGTTTTGATTGATACTTATCATAATATACACATTTGTGTATATATTTATTATCATGTACATTACAGTGAAACAACTTTATCAAGAAATAACAATTACATTTTCATGTATCTTCTCTGCATGTTTTTTTCATGCATTCATTTGTTTTTAGTTAAAGAATGTAATGACTTGATATGAAAGCATGGTAAATTCAGATATTATTTAAGAATTCCTGGGGTAATTCACTCAATGGCAGTACAGGTGCATGTAGGAAAGTATGATAGCAGTCTTATCATTGTTCAACAGTGCTGAACAGTTGATTCTGATTGGTCGACATTGACAGACATTTTTCTATAACTGTACAACTATGAAGCAGTCCAGATTTGTTTACTGCATTACAGTTTCCTATCACTCACATCAGAAGAGCTACAAAGAGCCATACAGCTCTTTTTAAGCCAAGCAATTCTAATATAAATGGCATACAATTCAGAAGTTATTTTTGTCTGGACTAAAGATGAATGTGATCACTGTCCAGTTGAAAAATGTTGCTGTAATATGAAGGCTTAATAATGTAGCCTATGTGACTGTCATCTTGATGTGATGTATAACTGCAGAGCCTTACTGTCAACAATAGCTTTACTGAAAAAGTAGTTTCTGAAAACGTTAAACAGCAAAATCTAAACTAATAGCGGTGTTACCACTTGATTGTTTGCTATATTGTTCTATAATTCCTCAATTTTTCCCTGCATAAAGCATTATTTTAACATTCTGTCTCCGTCTCAGGAGGTCACTGAGGAAAGCAGGACCGAGGCACTGCAGGCAGAGCTGGCTGCAAAGGACGCAGAGATCCAGAAACTGAAGGAACAGCTCAGTGTCGGTGTCATAGACGACAGACTTCACAGAAACTCATCTACTCAGGTCAGACACGCGTGTCTTATTACTGACAATTCACCCGTTAGCTTTGATGATTCATTAGAGTCTGCATATGACAAATAGAATCACTGTCAAAAGTCCAAGAATGTAATTTTAAATGGTTTTACTCTGAATGTCATAAAGACATTTGTACAAAACACACAGCTAAGTAAAGGGTGGCCTTCTCTTTTAAAGGTTTTTATTTTATATAATATACCTCAGAAGAGCTGAGTTCTCTATGTTAGGAGGAACTGAGAGTTATATGAATAGAGCTTTTATATGGATTGTACAATTATATTTGGTAGAATTACTTTTTACTTCTTGGTACATCAAATGTCTTCCAAAGAATCGTCTCCCCAAACTGATTTGAACACGTTCATTCAGGGTGTTCTCAATATATATATATATATATATATATATATATATATATATATATATATATATATATATATATATATATATATATATATATATATATATATATATATATATTTGTACAAACCAGAGGTGATATGTGTTGTTTATTAGACATGGCTGTGTAATTAAATGGAGTTGGTAATTAGATATAGTGAGAATTGACTGTTTATTTATTTATTGATTGTCTCTTAATTGCTGTGCTAGACGATGGAAGAAGAATTGTCTGATGTGAAGCCTCTGAACACCAGTACACTCAAACTTACAAGCAGAACCAGAGGATCTGTCACCAGTCAGGTAAAAATGAAATACCTGATTATCATTTCCTTGTGAAAATGTTGAATCACAATTACATTTTGGTAAAAAAATTCTTATTAGTTTTTCATTTAGTTGGTACCCGTTTTATGCACTTTAGCAGATTAACAATTTTTGGGGGGGACAATTCTAAAACAAACGTGCATATTCATCTCTCTTAGTTTCGAATGATCCATCTGTCAGTAACAAGGGAAAGTTGTATCTTGAACTAACAATTAAACGTTTTAAATTTTAGATTTATATTAATTTATTAATATACTATTTTTCACTTTTAATTCATGTTCGTTCATAATAGATTAATGTTAATTTAGAATTCAATAGTTTAAACTTAAATGTTAAATATGTATTAGTATACACTCACCTAAAGGATTATTAGGAACACCTGTTCAATTTCTCATTAATGCAATTATCTAATCAACCAATCATATGGCAGTTGCTTCAATGCATTTAGGGGTGTGGTCCTGGTCAAGACAATCTCCTGAACTCCAAACTGAATGTCAGAATGGGAAAGAAAGGTGATTTAAGCAATTTTAAGCGTGGCATGGTTGTTGGTGCCAGGCAGGCGGTCTGAGTATTTCACAATCTGCTCAGTTACTGGGATTTTCACGCACAACCATTTCTAGGGTTTACAAAGAATGGTGTGAAAAGGAAAAACATCCAGTATGCGGCAGTCCTGTGGGCGAAAATGCCTTGTTGATGCTAGAGGTCAGAGGAGAATGGGCCGACTGATTCAAGCTGATAGAAGAGCAACTTTGACTGAAATAACCACTCGTTACAACCGAGGTATGCAGCAAAGCATTTGTGAAGCCACAACACGCACAACCTTGAGGCGGATGGGCTACAATAGCAGAAGACCCCACCAGGTACCACCCATCTCCACTACAAATAGGAAAAAGAGGCTACAATTTGCACGAGCTCACCAGAATTGGACAGTTGAAGACTGGAAAAATGTTGCCTGTTCTGATGAGTCTCGATTTCTGTTGAGACATTCAGATGGTAGAGTCAGAATTTGGCGTAAACAGAATGAGAACATGGATCCATCATGCCTTGTTACCACTGTGCAGGCTGGTGGTGGTGGTGGTGTAATGGTGTGGGGAATTTTTTTCTTGGTACACTTTAGGCCCCTTAGTGCCAATTGGGCATCGTTTAAATGCCACGGCCTACCTGAGCATTGTTTCTGACCATGTCCATCCCTTTATGACCACCATGTACCCATTCTCTGATGGCTACTTCCAGCAGGATAATGCACCATGTCACAAAGCTCGAATCATTTCAAATTGGTTTCTTGAACATGACAATGAGTTCACTGTACTAAAATGGCCCCCACAGTCACCAGATCTCAACCCAATAGAGCATCTTCGTGCCCTGGATGTGCATCCCACAAATCTCCATCAACTGCAAGATGCTATCCTATTAATATGGGCCAACATTTCTAAAGAATGCTTTCAGCACCTTGTTGAATCAATGCCACGTAGAATTAAGGCAGTTCTGAAGGCGAAAGGGGGTCAAACACAGTATTAGTATGGTGTTCCTAATAATCCTTTAGGTGAGTGTATGTAAAAACACTACCATTAAAAAATTTGGTGTCAGTAAGATTTCTCTTTTTATTCTTAGTATTATACTTTAAAATTAAATGTTTATTTTACAACATATATCTGTTTCCACAAAATATTAAGCAGCACAATTGTTTTCATAATTGATTATAATAATAATAATAATAATAATAATAATAAATGTTGCTTGACTATCAAATCCGCATATTAGAATGATTTCTGAAGGATCATGTGACACTGAAGACTGGAGTATGATGCTGAAAATTCAGCTTTGTTAAAGTACATATTATTAAAATACAAAACCGTTGTTTAAATTGTAATAATATTTCACAATATTACTGTTTTACTGTTCTTTTTTGTTGTTGTTTGTTTTTTCAAACGTGTGCAGCCTTGATGAGCATAAGAGACCTTTTTTTTTTTTAAATTACTGACCCAAAACTTTTGAACCACAGCATAGTTAATAAGTGCTGTTGAAATATTGTTTACTGATATGTAATTTTACCTAATGCATTAATCAGTGTTAACAAATGTTGCCAAAAAATATCTACTAGTGATCAGACCATTACATCATCCATCCAGGCTGATATTTGGCTGACATCTTTAGGTTATCAGCATTTTGCAGATGACTGTGCTTGATCCATCCAGCCTACTGTCAGTTCTGACAGCCTTGCCATTAGGTATTTTATCAACACATTTTAGTGATATTTCAGTAAATTAAAAAAATCTCTAATTTGACACCATTAAATAAATGAATAAGTTTACTTGTTGCGGCACCTCTCATGTTACATCTCGTTACATGATTTTGTTGCATTTCCTAATTTTTGATAAATGTCTACTAAATAAATAAATGCACATATTTATCATTCCATTGATTTATGATAATCAAGTTGAAGATGATAATCTTCATATCGCAGACTTCATCCGCTAGCTGTCCACTGGTGCTAGATTCATCAGAAATCTCCACGGAAACAGGCAGACGTTCCAGGTTTCCACGACCAGAGCTGGAAATTTCCTTCAGCCCTCTGCAGCCGGATCGTTTCGCTCTCAAGCGGCAGGGAGAAGACTCTGCCGTTACTGTTAAAATCTCCCGACCCACGCGCAAGAGGAAGAGCGGGGAGATGGACAAGGTGAGAAATTAATCAGATGGAGGGGCTTTAGAAAATTGTTCTTAGTTCACACAAATTAGAATAAAGTGCTGTGACTGGACCATCTTGTGCTTGAGCGAAATGTCTAATCTTTTAAATTTCTAGCCTTATAATCATGGTAAATTTAGTATAATGTTATTTCAGATTTATTATCACAAAGTTCACTCCTCATCCTCTCATAATTCTTTTATAATTATTATTACTAAAATTCTTCAAAAATCCATAGACCATCTGCTGCTGACCTAATCTGCACAGCCAGCAGCCCTTTTATTGTCCTAATTAGTCATTAACAAGGCTCTAATTTTGCTCACTTACACTTAACGATTGGGTTCATTGTGCATGGGCAGCAAAATGGCAGTCCTATTAAGCATCTAGTTCTGAGTGTGAGAATATATTTATGTGTGTGGTTGAGTGTGCCTTGGCCTAACCTCACAAACTCTACAGGCAACTTAAACACTTGCGGACACTTGCTCTGGGAACAATAACAATAATTATAGAATACATAGTAGGTTATTTTTTTTTTTTTTTTATGGAACCTTTTTATGGAAATTTAATTGAATTGTTCAGACAAAGGGATTACCAATACACAAATACAAAACTGCCATAAATGCTGACTAAACAGGGTGTTAACATTTTATTACATCACACTTAATAAGGGTAGCCATGCACTTAAGAGTCTCTAGTCTGGGTGGGTTATGCTATTCTCTCAAAAATGTTATGTTGCACACTGAAAGAATGCTCTTTGCTTGAAGTAAGTGACCTCTTATTGTCAAAGAATCTTGTGCTCTCAAGCTGGTTGTCCCTGGCAACAGAGTCACGCTTCCACATGCTCTGTAGCTGGTAATTGTTAGAGAGTTTTGTAATTGAATGGCACAAACCATATTTATGGCGCTTCTGTTCGCTTAAAGCAGAAAGGAGGCAGGAGCAGCGTGGTGAAAAAGAAACCCAGTCCTCAGGTACCCTCTTCCTGTTTAATCCTACTACAACAGCTCTTCCACCTTCAGGACTCCTAATGGTCTGGAACTAGACATTAACAGCCAAGACACTAAGGGTCATGTTCATTTCCTCAGGTTATGCTGAGCTGGAGATTGAAAGTATAAATCCATAAATTATGATTACTTTTTTACTAATTTTCCTCCACACCAAATCAATTTGTGCAAGTCTGTGTGATGGAAATGTTCCATTAAGGACGAGCTTTACCATTATCTTATTTAAAGTCAACCTGAGATCCAAATTGACTTTACTTTCATAAAAGAAGAGAAAATGTAAATTCTGTTATTTGTTTGTGGTCCTTTCGTTCCAAACCCATATGCATTTATCTTTTCAGTTGAACACAAAAGGAAGTATTCTAAGGTATTTTAATGCAGCTCTACTTCATACACATGTGCAGGTTGGATGTCAGTAAACAGAAGTCTAATGTCAGACCAATATCATTTCAGCATAGAGCTGCTTAATGATTCCTCAGATATTTTTTCAGTTACACACGAAGAAAAAATTACTTTTTTTTTAAATTGTTGAGTCATTGATTCCTTTAATACACTTTCCTATCACCTAGGCCAGAAATGATGTTAGTCAGTAGCCAAATACTGTAGCTACACTACCGTTCAAAAGATTGAGGTCAGTTTTATGGTTTTTGAAAGAAGTCTCTCACGCTCACCAAGGCTGCATTCATTTGATACAAAAAAACAGTAATAAATATTACAATTTAGAATAACTGTTTTCTAATTTACAATATTAAAATGTAGCAATTAAAGATATTTTAAAATCAAATTTATTCCTATGGTGGCATTACTCCATTATTCAAAATCTTCAAAATCCAGACCTCAAAATAATCTTACTGACCTTTGAACGGTAGTGTATTTGGTCATAGTTTTGGGCATAGTTAACCCAAAAATGAAAATTACCCCAGGATTTACTCATCCTCAAGCCATCCTAGTTGTATATGACATTCTTCTTTCAGATGAATACAATCGGGAGTTATCTTTAAAAATGTCCTGGCTAATCCAAGCATAATAGTAGTGAATGGCAGCCCAAAATTTGAAGCCCAAAAAAGTACAACCATCCATTATAAAAGCCACACAGCTCCGGGGGGCTTCCGCCAGACCGCCTTTAACAAATTTTGGTCTGTCGTCATAATGCTTGGATTAGCCAGGACATTTTTTAATATAACTGATTGTGTTCTTCAGAAAGAAGAATGCATCATACACCTAGGATGGCTTGAGGGTGAGAAAATCCTGGGGTAATTTTCGTATTTGGGTGAACTATCCTTTAAAAGCTACTGTTAAAGGTTGTTCTACCTTTTTGACTACAGTTAATTTAATAAAGGTCATAGCAATCTTAGCAAATAGATATATTTTTCAATTGATTTGAAAAAGCTTTGCCGTTGGGATACATCAAAGTGCTCCTAAGGATGAGCTTTAGCCTCCATGCCTCATGTTTAAAAGCCTGCTCAAATGTGGATATGCAGCTTTCAGTCAGGGACTAGTCCTTCATAATCAACTGCAAACTTGCGTTCATGTCTAGCTCTATTCTGAGATGGAATGGATTAGAATTTACAATTCAGTCTATTCCTGATAGGTAATCTATTTTATTCTCATTTAATATTGTTTTACTCTGAAATGTCTCATTACAAAATAAAGTTTGCAAATGAGATTTCATGTTGGCTTTAAAGGCATCCGATTCACTTATTAAAAGCAGAACATGGCCTAGTCCAGACCTCTTTGAACAGAGTACCTATAAAGTGTAAAGATGCAGAAATTAACTACCAGTAGTCCTATTACTCCTTTAAAGTTCCTAAAAGTTTTTGTGACCATTTCATCCCGGCCATTTGCTTCCTGATGGTGGAAATGCAGCTTGAGTCATTATTCCTGAAGCCTTTGATGCATCAAATAATTAATATCCTTTTATCAAGGTGGGTGTGTAGATGGAGTGGGTTTTACTATGTGGTTTACAGATCTATTATGGTAACATTATTTGTAACAGCTGTTCATGCCCTCAGTGGCAGGGAATTTCTTTCTACATGATGCATAAACAACAAAGGCTTTGGGAGATAATGCTCTGTAGACCCTTAATTCATCATTCACCCACAAAATCCTCAAGGTCATGACATTTCACATATTATTGGGGGAAAATCATTGTAATCATGTAATGCATTCACCCTCGACACCTCTGAATTATTGTAATTACATTTTATCATTTCATGGCAGGGAAAAACCAGCACCTGACTGCAGAACAAGCCATCGGTCTTGATTTTTCATGCGTTTCCCTCTGATACGATTGAACAGTGAATGACTTGGCAGGTTCCTGGGAGTCGGGGCATTAGTCTGCTTTCAATGCGAGCCTGCGAGTCAGAGAGCAGGTGACAGGTGTGACAGACAGAGATCCGCCCTGTTTAGGTTGGCGGGTGTTACGAGCGTGGCATTGGCTGTCACATGCAATGTCACAGATGCAATCTTGTTGTCTAAAGAGAGAGAGAGAGAGAGATAGTGACAGGAAGGGAGTGATGGAGTGAAAATGCAGACAGGTTGGAGAGAGAAATGAAGAGACTGAAAAGTGATGAGTCACTGGAGAGAGGCTAAGAAGTCTTTCAGACTGAATCATTTATTTTGCAGATGTGAATATTTTTCATGTAGCATTTGTTAATGTGTGTGTGTAAAAGAGGGATCGGGCAGATGCTCTGCTGTCTTATTAGAGATGCTTTAATGCACCGCACACTCTTGGCACTAGATCTGTCAACTAATCCTCAGGGGTTTGTGCTCTTTTGAGTGTCAAGAATTTCACCGCCCCTCTTTCCAGCTGACCTGAAACCAATTTGTGTTTTGTCAGTAGGGATTAAAGGTTCAGATCAGTCAGATACTCAGTGCTGTGTTTCTCCATTTGCATTTAGCATTTTACATTGTAAAATTTCCTGCTGACCTGAACATCAGCAGAGGGTTAATTAACCACTACGACTGGGTAATTATTTTTTCATTAACTAGTTCATCAGTGATCATCATAACATCCATCACATCTTGCATGACCAATCACCGCTAAACATTCAGATTCAACTAAGGCCTGTTTCACTGTCTGTGGTGTGTGAACGGCACATAATCATTTAGAGGTTACAGCATTTACACTAAACTCAGGTTAACAGCACATTTCAACATTTTCTTCAATTTATGAAAACTATCATTTTCAAATGATTGGAACAAACCCTTTTATTCAGTGTATGTGACTGAATTCAGACCATTTAAACAATTTATAGCTACGCTTTGGGGTTTGGGTCCAGTGTACATTTTATTACCATTTTGTTACCATGTAAACTACTTGTTCAAAATATATTTTTGCTTGTTTTGGAAATAAGTCTTTATGCTGTAAAAACAGTGTAATTCTGAAATGGTATTACAATTTTTTTTTTTTTTTTTTAAAGCAGCCATAACTCTAGTATTCAGTGTCACATGATCCTTAAGAAATCAAATATGCTGCTGCTCAAGAAACATTTCTTATTATTATCAATGTTGAAAACAGTTGTGCTGCTTAATATTTTTGTGGAAACAGTGATACATTTCATACATTCTCACTTTCAATAACCATTTTATAAAATAATATAAAATGTTTTGTCTTGTAAGTCAGAAATCCCTTTGTTTTCTGACTGTACAGAGCCATCGATCTGTTACACAGCAGAAGCACTGCTAGTGTGAAAGCACAAAACAAGCCTGCTGTTGAAGTTGTTGTTTTGCTCACGCATTGCAGACACAAAATGTGTGAAACAGGCCTAAACGAAACCAAAGCATTTATGTTAGCCTTCCTAACTCCAAAATATTTGTTTACTCTTGCACTTTGCTATTCCTCAGGATGGGGTGGAATATGAGAACATTAGGAATATAAGGAGCAGAATGACTCCTCACCTAACGCCTCATCAGGAAGAGGTGAGTTACAACACATTCTATTGAAGTAAATGTATTAAGAAATGTGTTCTGTGATAATGACCAGTGAAATCAATCTCACAGTATGATACTGAGATTTATTAGGTTTTAGTAAGGTAGAAGAAGGAAGTATGGACAGAGGAGTTAAAGGGCTGATAAATTGAGAAATCAACTTTCCCTTGAGCCTTTGATATATAAAAGTTCATTGTGATAAGAATATCCTGTAAGTGTCGGAGGTGAAAACTTCCTTGTTAGTCAAAGAAAAGCTTTTATTGACACCAGGCCCAGCAAATGATCGATCTCAGAATACGTCGACCATTGGCGTCATAGAATGCAGAAACGCCGCCTCAACAGATAAATATGTATGCCTGCTTCTGTAGCCCCGCCCACCGACTCGTGGAGCTAAACGGATTGCGCTACAGGGCAATAAACATGCCGAAGATAGCAAGATATTGCGCTGTGCCTGGTTGTGGAAGAACAGTCCCTGCATAAACTTCCTTCGGATTCCAATATTAGGAGTGGTTGAACTTTATTTTTAATGAAAGTTCCAACTCACGTGGGGAAGACATTGCACGTTTGTTTGCTTCGTTTCACTGCGGAATTGTTTGTAAACAAGACTCAGGTCGAGACTGGATTTGCAGACATATTGAGATTAAAACACAATGCTGTGCCTTCTATATTATGTGAGTAAAACTTTTTTTTTATGTGATAGTATTGCATTGTTACAGATCGTTCTCATTGCGATTCGGGATCAGACTCGGACATGTATGGGCCAGAGCTCGCAAAGCCCAAACGTCCCCTAGGCTGGTGAATCTTAAATAGTGAAGTAATATTCCTTTCTTGATCTGCGTTGTTCACTCTCTTGACTGTGTGTGCAGTTCACGCTTCTATCCACTGATCGGGTGTGCCAAGTAATAAAAAAATATTCCAATCAATCGCGGGTGAATGAGAGATAAATCATTGTGTTTGTTTGATAAAGACGCTTTGCGAGCCCTGTGAGAGAATCATTCCGGTTGCTGCTTTCAAAATAATCCCTCATGTGAACTGACAGGGGAGCAGAAGCTCATTAAATATGCATATCTTATCCAATCCTAGCCGTGGGCGTTTACTTCCAAGTCTTCAGTGTGGCACGCCCATCAAAACCGAGCATTTCTTGAGAGAGCCTCAAAACCAGTGTAGAAAATAGCCTATTATTCATTATGATGTTTTTGAATGTAAAAAAATTATACAAACGTCATAAGTTGACCTCAGACAACAGTATAAAAAAATTAAAAAAGCCATTTCATGACCCCTTTAAGAGAGAAAAAATGGCTCTGAGTCACTGTATCACACACTTGAAGACTTTGATTGGGAGCGTCGTGATTCCTGATTCTAGCACTATTGAGTGATTACAGTGACTGATGAACTCCTTCCTCATAGCCCTCAACTTCCCAGGAGTCAAACCAAAGAGGAAAAACGATCCAGAAGATTGGAGATTTTCTTCAGGGCTCTCCCACCTTTCTTGGGAGTAAAGGTCAGGATTAAACGCATTCCATCATCATTGCCCTTTTGTTAATTTCTAGATTTTGTCATACTCAGGCATCCTGTTTGTTTTATCTGACAATCACATTCTTTCTCTGTCTCAGCAAAGAGGATCATGGGATTGATGAGTGGAAAGTCCCCTGATGGTGGGGCGATATCTATAAAACTTAAATCCAAACGTGACAAACGAAAACACGACAGACCAGATATCTCCTCCCCAATGGACATACCGGCCCATCAGGTACTGTAATGGTAAACAAAGTTTGGTTTCTGTGAGATTTTTTTTTAAAAAGAATTCTTGTGCTCACCAAGGCTGCACTTATTTGATTATTTGCAGTTGTGCTGCCTAATATTTTTGTGGAGACTGAATTTTTTTTTTCTTTCAGAAACAGCATTTATTTGAAATAGAACTCTTGGGGAAAAAGTCACTTTTAATCAAATTGATTATAAAAAATCTTAATTACACGAGTGTACTTTATATAAATATCTATGTTTTCAATGCAGTTCAATGAAAAATTGACATGAATTTCAATTTAAAATTGCATTTTTAGTAACCGCTTACATTTGACATTCGTTATAGATCATTGGCCGAAATCCAGGGGAGAAAGAGAGTGAAAACCTTATCAAGAAACGTCTTCGTACTAGGACTGCTAAATGAACTGGAAGGAAATGTTTTGTTTTATTCTGTATTTTAAATTTTTGTATTGTAAATCATACCAGTTTTATAGTCTTTTCTTTTTTTTTTTATGTGATGCACTTTCCATACATAATACGTATTGTTTATTAGTCAAATTCTCTTTTTACTTTTTTATAAAATATGGCACATAATATATTATCCTGGAAATGTAATTAACACTAGTGTCACTTTTGAAATGATTGACAGTTTTCATAAGCTCATGTATGGCGGAATGAACACATTTTGCTGCTACATTTCTGATACAAGGTTTCGCTTCACATTTAAACCATGGTTATTCGTTTATATTGTGCATATGCTGCATGCAAATCAGTGCAAAACTGTTGTTTCGTTCTAACCACTTTCGGTTTTTCAAGTGTTAAAAATGCACGCGCACACACACAAAATATAGCACAAAGTAAAAGTTTATGGGGTTTTGTGGGTTTTTTTCCCTACATGTCAATATTCTTTTGCTTCTGTTTATCACCATGTCACAAACCATTAATATATGCCACTCACATGATAAAGACTCTCCATTACCACGTCAGTAAAACTGCTCCAGATGCCTAATGAAACCCAAAGGACTATTCGTTTGAATTACTGAACAAATGCTTATGTAACAGATGGGTAATTGAATTTCGTTGTGCTTATCTAAGATGACATAAGAGGGGAAGGGTGAGGAACTGGGAACAGGTCTATCTCTTTGTTGGCACTGACTGACAGGATATCAACGGGGTGGCTGCTTGCAATGGTGAATCACGGTTGTGAGAGTGTTGAAAGTGTGGGAGCATGTGGTAAAGACAAAATGGAGGAGTGAAAACTGACTGTGAGGAGGAATAAAGAGATGAAGTAGAAAACATACAGAATGAGCCACGTGCAGCCCAGCTGTGCTTTTTTTTTTGCGCAATTTACCTTTTGTTATAATTGTGTCACCATTAGGAATAAGGTCTGAAAACTTATTTTGATTGCATGCCCTTCCTGTCCACTTCAGCACACCTTAAGTGCATGATGTAGTTAATGTAAGTGTCATGAGACAGACTGTAATCGTGAGTTTTGATAGTGTGTGTAAAACGTCACTGGGTTAGTGTTTTTTTTGGCACAAGGCGAGTCATTGTCCCCGTCATTTGATTGCGTCACTTAATTGACACACAAAGTGTTGTCTCTATGTATTTTTTTCCGGTTTCGTGTTTTGGTCTCTTCCTCTGCATGCAGAAAACAGCAGGGAGGCATGAAAGCATCAGTCTGATCCGAGGCATCCAGGCCTGGCAAACAATGCAGTAATAATCATCTGCTGCAACTATAATTTAGGGCAGAAAATTACCACATCATTTGAAATGATAAACAGGCAGAATGCAGCTCTATCTTTCCTGCCACTCTGTCGAGTGCTAAAGAGAGGCAGAAGAATAGAGAGCCTGTAGGGATGGGTCTAATTGCTTGGCCTCATCAGGAGATGCGCTTTAAATAGGTTTGAGACAAAGTAGTGATACCGTCGAGAGGAATGCTCAGGGAAGATTTCCACTTTGTGCATCTTATTGCTTTAATCCAACCAATTTGTTCTGTGAGAAAATTTGATGCGCCATTGTACCCTATTTGTGCCTGGGAGAGGATTTGATCTCTCTAGAGCTGGAGTGACTGTACTGTTAAATGAAGCGTCACATCCTGCCGCATCTTAGTTGTACATGAAATAAACTGTTTAAATAAATTAAATGACATGCAGCGAAACAAGCAAACTGAGTTAGGCAGGGCGTTCATATGAGGCAGTGTGGCGATAATGGAAAAGATAGAATATATAGTTTGGATGTGCTTTTGTTTTTATATTTCTTTTAAAAGTTGCATTTCTTATCACTGCTAAAACAGAAATGGCGCTATACGGTTAAGACATCTGTCTAGCATGTTTAAGTATTTTTTTTTTTAAAGCTCTCAAAACACATTTTCTTAACTTGACGCATTGTCTTGTTATGGAAGCTTGTTTCCACAACGGAATAAAAAAAAAGTTCATAAAAAACAACTTTTTTTCTCACAATTCTGTTTTTCCCCTAACCCAATTTCGAAACGGGTCAGAATTGCGAGTTAAAAAATAAAATACGGTAATTATGACTTTTTAATAGAACAATTTTTAGATTTTTTTTTTTCACAATTACCTTTTTTTCATGGCGAAAACAAGCATCCGTATCTTGTAAACTCGGCCCAGCAGTCAAGGACGTCCTCCTCGCTCATGGGTGCTTCTATAATTGTAGGTAGTACATGTTG
Organism: Paracanthobrama guichenoti; assembly: GCA_018749465.1. NCBI lineage: Eukaryota > Metazoa > Chordata > Actinopteri > Cypriniformes > Gobionidae > Paracanthobrama > Paracanthobrama guichenoti. The sequence goes on from CM031959.1 coordinate 5,257,899, forward strand.
GTGTCCAAAGTCATTATTTTTTTTCTACTATATTCTTGATTATTTTGATAATTTGTTACTCATTGTCATGGATGTTACAGGCCATAACAATATAATATGTTCTGGAAAAAAGTGTCACAGCTGAAAATCATGATTTCTTATCCAAATCAGTGTATTTTCCCCATGTATCATTGTGTAATCAAAATATTTTATTTTTCTTTTGGTAATATTTTATTTATAAAAGCCTAATTCTACATTATGAACCGACATTAAATTGTTTTAAAATATCCAGGTGTCCATAAATCTTACGTCAAATCTGTTACCATACCATACTTTGTCTTTACATTGGTGGAATTATCTCCCACAACTATAGATACAGGAAATGCTGTCACTTTCTCTCGCTTATAAGATCTGAAGCACTGAAAGGTGTGTGCTCTCTCTGAGAAAATATTTTAATCTAAAAAGTTCTTACACCAAGAGTTTTGTAAAACGTCAAAATTGTTACGACTATATCAAAAGGAAAACAGAATTTATTACTGATCACACATTGGGTTGTTTAAATGGGTTGTCTCTTAATCATGATTTCATTCGCGTCATGTGCTCTTAGCATTTATGCTAGCAAGTGGAGTTTTTGGCTAAAGTTTAAAATGGTAAATTCTGTTACCAGGGTAGAGTAACAATGTTGCTTAATTCATCTGTAACAGAGTTGACAAACAATACTATAAATATTTTTTTCCTGTTAAAAGTAAATTAAAAAAAAAAAGAAGGAAAGTAACGTTTTTGGCAAGCAATGAATTATTAAAACTGAATGGCTGAATCTGAAATCGCCCCTAAACCCTCAATCAATATACCCTATGTTAGTCTACTAATACAGTTCCCTTGAAGGAGTGAGTGAATTCGGAGAGCTGTTGAGTGTACATCTGCTGTACGCTCGTTATTGCGGTGCAATGTGGGATTGAATGAGTGCACTCGATAACGTCCACTATGTTTTCGGACACCAGTACAAATGGCTGTGCCCTCAAATAATGCCCTATTTGAAGGTATACGGGGCGATTTCAGATTCAGCCAATATTTTTTCAGTAAGATACTGGAAAGAATGTCTGACTCTTCAGAATCTCCAATTATAGAATCACCCTCATGTTATAGAAAAATAATTCTGTTTGAACCGGTTCTTATACCTACTGTTGTGTGCTACATTTGTTGTGGTGAAATTATAGGCTAGGTAAGTGGAACTCTTATTTTTTATGTGTATATATATAAAAAAGCATATGTGAGCATTTTTTTCAGCATAGGCACAGCTGGTCACAGCAACTGAAGTGCTTAGGTTGCTCTTATTTTTTTCACACATCAGAAACAGCAGTGACACATTTGTGTGTGTGTTGTTTGAAAAGCATTTAGCACCTGCTGTTAAACACTTTTCACACCTCCAGCACCCTACAGTTGCAGGTGATTCTGGACACTGTATTCACCGTCTACAAACATAATGGATTTATCATGTGGGATGTTATGTCGTTTTGGGTCTAATGACCCCTGATCAGTGTAGGCCTACATGCTGGTCCTTTTATGCCATCACCATATAAATCGATTTTAGAATTGCTTAATGTTTCTAATTGCAATCGTGATCATATTGTTTAGGTTTAAAAAACTTTTTCTAATACAAATTTCAAAACTCTGAATGTACGAACTAGCAAGGGTCATCACTGCAAACTAAGATGATCCAGAAAGGCGACAAACTCTGTCACCTTTCATTTTCCCTGTCACTTCATGCTGATGTTGTTCGATACACCTTTTTCTTCTTTCTTCCGTCTTCCCTGCCGTGACTTGTACAGTTCAGTAGTTAAATTTCATCCAAAAATGAAAATTGCCCTATGATTAATAAGGCCTTTATTAACACTTTTATGATGGATAGATGCACTTTTATCGACTTCAAAACAGAAATAGCCATTCACTGCCTTTATAATGCTTGGAAGAGCCAGGATATTTCCTAATATAACTCTGATTGTATTCGTCTGAAAGAAGAATGTCATATACACCTAGGATTACTTGAGGGTGAGTAAATCATGGGCTAATTTTAATTTTTGGGTGAACTAACTCTTTACTAAGGTAAAAGAATTTGCTACCACTATTTTAAAAGAGTCTGATCAGACCAGACCAAAATGCTAGAGAACAATCCTCATTGTTTGTGTCAATTAAATTAAAGATACTTTTTACTGTTAAAAAGTAAAATAAATAAATAAAAAAGTACTTTTAATGTTTTTGAAAGAAGTCTCTTATGCTCACTAAAGCTGCATTTATTGATCAAAAACAGTAATATTGTGAAATATCATTAACATTTAAAATAACTTTTGTTTTTCTATTTTAATCATTTGAAATGAAGACTTCAGATGCAAAAGCCTCTAAGTCTGTCTGATGTTTTTCTTTAAAATAAGCATTTTTGTCAGGCTCCTATAGGTTTCTACTGAAGAACCAGTACTTCTAAACGGGCTGAGGCTGGGATTTAGTGGGTTTGAAGTGAAGGTATTTTATGAACTTATACTATAAGTGGAGAGTATTCACTCAGTATCGTTATCTCATTTTTGACCGAGGTGGCTTTTGGAGAGGTGGCTTTTTTAGAGGCTTTTGCATTGGAAGTCTTCAAATGTACTCCTGTGATGGCAAAGCTGAATTTTCAGCAGTCTTCAGTATCACATGATCCTCCAGAAATCAAGTAACATTTCTTATTACCAGTTCTGCTGTTTAATATTTTTGTGGAAAATGGAAACTGTAATACATTTTCTTCAGAATTCCTTGATGAATAGAAAGTTCAAAAGCATTGATAAATGTCTTTTGCATTCTTCACTCTTAAAAAGAGGTTCTTTATTGAAATGGAGTAAACATCTACAGAACCGTTTCATTGCACAAAAGCTTCTTTATTGTGGAAAAGGTTATTTAGATTTTTAAAATGTTCTTCGTACTAAGAAAAAATGGTTCTATGCGGCATCGCTGTGTTTAAAAAAAAAAAAAAACTTTAGTTTTAGGAGTTTTACTGAAAAAGAAAAATACTGAAACTTTTGAATGATTTTATATGTGCTTTAGTTGAATCTTTAATGTGAAAGTAGAAACTTTAAATCAAAGAAGCTGTGTAAGGTCAGAGAACAAGACAACACCTTCAATCCTATTTTACCACCTTTGCTACAAAAAAAAAAAAAAAAAGCTGTTGGACTATTAAAGTCTAACTTTGTTCTTTCTGGGGAAAAAAGAAAGTACAAAAGAATAATTCAGCTTTTTTTCAGGGTGGTACTTGGCCAGTTGGCCTTGGATTTGCTTTTGTTCTCTGACCACAAAGACATAAATAATGTTTAAAACGATATAAAAGGCAGTTAAACTAAATGGCAGCCAGACAAAAAAAACACAGATTTCCGTCTGGCCACTTAAAACGAGATCTAATTGCATTTGTTTGACTGTAAAAATTCAGTGTTACTCATTATTGCAAGGGAATAAAGCCTTCTAAATGAGCATTACTGTTGCACAAATCCAGAGGTGTTAAACCCAGATAAAACTGTCACAAACTGAATTTATAATTTAAAAGAAAATTTGCTAAAAGGGAAAACCCAACCTGTCAGATATAATTTGTTTTGAGGAGAGTCAGAATATAATAACCGTTTAAACAAAGCTGGGATTGTCAGTATGGTTTCTTCTGAAAATGTGGCCCAGGTGAATGGCATGTGACATTTCATAGAAAATCGCCTGGAGCAGCAGAAGTGCAGGAGATCAGTAATGGCTGTCTGCTCAGATCTGACCATCTGCAGTAAAGGTTGCCACCCTTATTACCACTGATGCTTTGACCTTTAAGTTAACATGACATCACTTTCATTTTTACAACTAAATAAAGAGCATGAGTGAGACCAATGTTTGAGTGAAACTAGTCTATTTTATTATTCAGATGTGTTGTTGCCATTTTACAGTTAGTGTTGAGCATTTTGTCTGATTGCTGTGTTCACATGCTTGTTTGCCATGCTCTGCAGAGCGTGAACAGGGCACACAGCAGGCTCAAAAGCACTATTTCTGTCTTATATTGCCCCTTTTAAGGTCACTCAATAAAAGCTATGAAATTACTTTTTCTTTTAAAGTATGTTACCAGATTTGAGTGTCCAAATTGGGCTGGTCGATGTTGTATGGTGTAAAGATTTCTAGGTCAAAAGGGTCTCAAACTATCAGCCCCTCAGGGAGTCCCCTTAATTCATCCTGGCTGCAAATCAATTTTCGCTTTCTGGTATCCTTTAGTTCTCTTAAGGACTTTAATAGTGTGCGTGTGTGTGTGTGTAGTCCTGGTAAAACCTAAGTTATGGAATATTTTTTGGGGGACATTTTTGGTCCCTATGAGGACAACAACTTATAAATTACAGTATGATGTTTTTTTGAAAATGTAAAATTGCTGAAAGTTTTCTGTGATGGGTAAGGTTAGGGGAAAGAGTATACAGTTTGTGCTGTATAAAAATCATTATGTCTATGGAAAGTCCCCATAAAACATGGAAACCCAACGTGCGTGCGTGCGTGTGTGTGTGTTTAATTCTCCTGTTTTATGTTATGTAGGACTTTATTTTGAGATGGATTATTGAAAGTAATGATAATTCACAGTTTAATAAATGAGAATGAAATATTGATCCAGTAGCCACAAATTTGCTGGATGTTTTTTAATTTTTAAAACTGAAAATATATACTGATTAAAAAAAAAAAATTGACAGTTTTTTATTTTTTTTATTTTAATCCATTTTAAAATGCAATGTATTCCTGTGATGGAAAAGCTGAATTTTCATCATCATCACTCCAGTCTTCAGTGTCACTAAATGGCTAATCGTATAATTATCGTTTGAATAATTCTAATTCTAATGGCTGCCCACTGCTCCGGGTGTGCAGTGTGTGTTTTCATTACCCGTGTGTGTGCACTAACTTGGATGGGTTGAATGCAGAGGACAAATTCCGAGTATGGGTTTCGGCCTTCACATGTCACTTTCACTTTTACTTTAATATGCTGATTTAGTGCTCAAGAAACATTTATTATTATTATCAATTTTGGAAACAGTCGTGCTGCTTAATATTTTCTATGGAAATCAAAATAATTTTTTTCAGGACAGTTCAAAAGAACAGCTTTTATTTCAAATTGAAATCTTTTGTATTTGTAAAGTATTTTTACTTTCACTTTTGATTAAATGTATGTAACTAATGTAATTTAATATATACAGTATGTGAATATAATATGTTCTTTTCCTCATGACATTACATGTGTGAATTGATTTCTATATTGTATAGTTCTGATATAGTCTATTTAAATAAGCAAACTTTCCATCAAAGCCAGATTGTGTTGTGCCACTGATTTGGTTTGACTCCATAATCTGATGAAAAGTGCAAGTGTCAAAGTCATTTGCCCTAAGATTTACCAAAATACCATTGGAATCATACAGAAGCATTTCATTAAAACGGGGGCTTAATTTGGCTGAAAGGGGCACAGTGAAAATTAGAAACGAGAGAACATAGAAGAGAAGAAATAGAGAACAAAATGTCAAGGGTTAAGTGAAAAGTAAGATTTAGGGAAAGAGGTGTAAATAAACCCAATTGTCAGCATATCCCATTCTCAAATATCAGCATATCAAAATCTCATGAAAACCTTTCTGGCAGACATTTAAATTCTCCCAAGAACCCAAAGTGAAGGATTTCCATAAACATGCAGCCTTGAAGTACAGAAAACAGTAGAACTTAAACCGTATAATGTCTCCGCCGTATAGCTATGCTGCTGACTGGACTAATTAAGTTAATCCACTTGGCTTTAGAAAGAAACCCATCACTTTAGACCCACTTACTTCCAGACTCTGTGTCTATGTGTGTGTAAGGTAAGCCAATAAATCATTTTAATAGTCTTCTCAAGAACCATAATGCATATTACACATTTAATGCTTTTAATAAAACCTGCCTAGGCCTGACTAAAAGATATTGATAGCCCTTACGAAAAAGAAGTTTATTCAGGTGTGTTATTAGTAGCTATACTTCTTTTAAACTAAAAACAAGAAAGTGTAATTTCAGTCTACTTTTTGTACTTGTAAATTGCATTTAAGTAAACTTGACTTACACTGACAGAAAAGTCTAAGGCCCTGTCCCAAATGGCACCCTAAACCCTCACGGTCTTCCCCCGAGTCCGCACTTTCACGACGTAATTCCGCTTTGACTGCCGGGTAGAAGTCCTCTGCGTAGCTCGCGAACTTGCGGGCTCAGCTGAAGTGCGCGTCGAGGGCGGATAGCAGCCCAATGCCTCACGAGCTGCAGTCCGTTTTGGGTTAAAAATTATCTAAAATAAATTTGAGCAAGTACATAACCAGCCAGTGTTCAAAACTATCTGCTTACCTTAGCTCGATTTACAACAGTAAGCTTGTAATAATGTTTTTAATTCCAGTGGTGGATTTCCTCGGGAAATTCAAATATATCTTTGCGTCACATCTGTACACATAAAGAAGGTGTCCCGGCTAGTTGGCTATATTGTGTGTGAGGATGTTGGAGGTGGAGATTTATAGCCTTTTCTCACAGCAATTCACCTCTACTCCACATTAATTTGTTAGTATATGACGATTAGAAATTAGACTGCACAGAGATGGAAATTGAACTACAGGTGGCCCTAATACACATTAAATGTAGTCACGCAATGCTTATGTTGTTAACATTAACAATTTGAAAACAAAGTATAATTTGCACGGTTTGACGTGATATGATAAGCGAATCATCGCAATTTACTGCAATGCTTTTTTTTCCCCTTAGTTGGTCAGAACAAAAGTGGATGTTACTTACTTGTTCAGATGACATTCTTATGTTGGTCATACTTTAAAACAGTAGAATCTGTGATTCCGAATGACAGTATCACACCGGCGCGGTGACTGACAGCCGCACATTCTCCTCAAAACATTGGATTCATACGCGCTGTGCTGTGCCGAAGCACAACTCACTTAAAGTTGATAATTCCGCAAAGAACTGCAACTTGAGATTTCGAACAGAGATGGCGACAAAGAGGAAAAACTACGGACTACGAACATATTCAATTATGTTGGAATTATTAGAACAATTTAAATTGCAGTGTGTTACCATTGCAGAGAAGAGTGGAGGATTTGCTTAGGCTGTGGACTAATAAAACCAATGTCATAACAGCTTTGTTGGAGGAGCTTTTGATGCTTAGCATTTAAGCTGCTATATGTGCTACTACTAGTTAAAAGTTTATGAACTAGTTAGTGCAGTATTATAATTTAGTTGTGTAACATTGAAGTATATGAAATTGGATGAATCATGTCAGGGAGCCATATAAAATTCACTTTGAGACTACTTGATTCGGGACCGATGTACACAATTAAATCATGTAAATCCAACACACTTTTCATTCTTGCTGTTACTTTTACTTTTTTAATACTCAAGTACAATTTTAATGTGATACTTTTTTACTTTTACTCAAGTATGATTCTGGCCAGATACTTTTACTTTTAATTGAGTAAAATCTTCACTCAGTACTTCTGTAACACTTGAGTAACATTTTTGAGTACTTTTTACACCTCTGGCCTGTCTATATAAAAATACATTCTCTATGCAGGTATGCATTGACAAACTATATTTTTGTGTTTTTAAGTTTAAATTGTCATGTTTCATGTGTATACGTTTAAGTGTACGGAGTTACTGCACTTTCACACATTTTTGTGCTTTTCCTTTTGTTTATTTTTCTTTTCCTCCTGGAGCCCTTAAGGAAGCGAACAACAAGATTGTTTCTTCCTATAGACTGCCCTTCTATAGGAGCGTGTGAAGCTGCTATAGCTGCAACATAGACTTTAAGAGTAGAGGGGGAACGGCCTCTATCCATTAAGTCTTGAAAAAATGACGATATCTGAGATATGTCACAAGTTAGAGGGTCGCCGCCCTGGGTTTTGCACCAGGAGGCAAAGACGGCCAACTTTGAGGCATAGAGACATCTTGTAGACAGAGCTCTGGCCTGGGAAAGTTTAAGTATTCTTAAGGGAGGTTTAGTGGCTCCCGTTGAGAAACCACACATGAAGGTTCCATAGCTCAGGTCTGGGGTGCCAAATTGTCCCTCTCGCTTGGAAGAGGAGGTCCCGTCTCAGAGGAATCGGCGATGGCCTCAGGGGCGATAACCGAGACAGCTCCGAGAACCATGGTTGGGTCCTCCAAAGAGGAGCCATCAGGAGAACCTTGTGGCTGCCCTCCCTGGTTCACTTGATTACCTGGGGAATCACAGTGATCGGGGGGAAAGCATAAAGGAGGAGGCTGGGCCAATTGTGGGCCAGCGCATCCCTGGTTTTAAGCAAAATATTGGGCAGTGGTGATTGTCTTCTGAGCAAAGAGGTCGACCTCTGCCTTCCCGAAAACATCCCAAATCTTCTGAACCGAGTGGGGGTGGAGCGACCATTCGTCTGAAGAAAGGTTGCTCCGGGACAGCATGTCCGCCCCTACGTTCAGTACGTGCGCTGAGAGAGTAGATTGCACTGAGGGATCATTGTTGGGGTCATGTTGCGAGCCCGACCACTCTTTGGCCTCCGACGCAGCTAGAGACATGCTGTCATCCTGCAGTTTGTCATCAGATCCTCTGAACGAGAGGGCCGCAGAGGGACGTCAAGCGGGGGCTGAGCCGACATGAGATCACCCTCGTCCGAGCACTGAGATCCTCTGCCCTGCTGTTTCTTCCTTGCGGGTTCCCGGGAAGAAGAAAACAGGAAGGTGTAAGGGGCGGGGTTGCATTCTGTAAAGAACGCTATCCACAAGCGCAGAGAGGCAAGACTCATACTCTCGCAGTGAGAGCAGTTCACGTTAGTGAGCGCGGCTTCTGCGTGGGACTTGCCCAGACATTGCACGCATTTGCTGTGCCCATCGTCAGTGTGCAGAGGGGCTCTGCACGTGCCACACTCATGGCGCGCCATTTGCAATAATGTCGCTAGAAATGCTTGAAGTGGCGGCTGCATGGGCGGCGAGCTGCTTGAGAGTGGCGAGAGGGATAAAGAGCGGCGAGCAAGGAGGCGGGCCGATCAACTGCACGAAGGTGAGAAGATCAGCTGCGAATCCAGCTGCTTGCAGGTGAAGGCGGCTTCAATCCAAGTTCCAACGACGTGATGTAATCTGTCACTGAAGGAGAATTAAATGATTTGCCATGGTGAAACAGCCGCTTTTATAGCCCGAGTCTCCGCCCCTTTTGGCGGGCTCGCTCACCATTGGGTCGCGCATACCACGCTGTCATTGGTTCGTTTTCTTTAACTTTACGAACCAAACGATGTGATAAAACAATTATACGTAATTGTATAAAGGCTTCAGAATCGGAGAAAAGGACAAAGACAAACAACGCAGTTCTCGTGTAGTAAGAGAAACTCCTTTCTGATATTGGTCCACTATTTTTGGCTGCAGCATTGGGGGAATTGGTGATCCTCTGCCCATCTTGACTTCTGAGAGACACTGCCACTCTGAGAGGCTCTTTTTATACCCAATCATGTTGCCAATTGACCTAATAAGTTGCAAATTGGTCCTCCAGCTGTTCCTTATGTGTACATTTAACTTTTCCGGCCTCTTATTGCTACCTGTCCCAACTTTTTTGGAATGTGTAGCTCTCATGAAATCCAAAATGAGCCGATATTTGGCATGACATTTCAAAAGGTCTCACTTTCAACATTTGATATGTTATCTATATTCTATTGTGAATAAAATATAAGTTTATGAGATTTGTAAATTATTCATTCCTTTTTTATTCACAATTTGTACAGTGTCCCAACTTTTTTGGAATCAGGTTTGTAGTTGTAAACTAGTGTAGTGTAGTCTACTTATACTTTTTGTACCTGTATACTTTTTAGTGTACAAAAGTATACTTTTGTACACTAAAAAGTGGGCCAATTTAATCCCAAGTAGTAGTGAAACAGTATACTTGCTATTGATATTAGCATACTTACCACATAATGTATAATTAAAAATATACTTGAACTTAATAAAATTAACTTGAAGTATAGGGAGCAAACAAAGATGTATTTAAATACTTTTAAAATGATCTTATAATAATATATTGAACTTTAGGTTGTTTTGTCATGTGACTGTGCTTTTTTTAATCAACATTTTATTTTGGATTAGACCAAATGAAAATAATTATAGTGTCATATACAGACATGTTTTTCTCTTTTCAGGCACTTATCTTTTGTGGTTGTGGCCTTATTTTAGATTTCTCTCAAATAAGACAAAGTTCTTGTGAAATTGGTTTTGCAATTTTATCTTTTAATGACAAAAAGGAACATTTAGTAATTGTGCTCTCTGCCATTTCGTCTTCTCACAGGACAGTCTCTGTGTTTGGTGTTATTGCAGATTTATGTAGTGGACTGTGTGTGAAAAGGTTTGTGTGTGTGTGTGTGTGTGGGGTGTGTCATTTTGAGGCATCAAAATAAGGCATCAAATTAAGGTCTGAACATTTTAAAGAGGTTTCCTGAAGAGCTGTTTGTGTACCTGTTTCTCAGATAGGCTTCTGTTTCTCTAAAGTGATTTATTAAAGATGTTATGTGCACAATCATATCTGCAACATTTAGCCAGATATTCCTAGTGGAATATATAAGTAATTAATATGCATCAATGCACTAATTAGATGCATGGGAACATCTGAAGAACATATGGGCTTGTGTGTGGTTATATGTCTGATCTGATCCAGATATGTGAGTATTGATCAGCAATTTTAGACTGCATTCCCTAAATGATATATGATATTTCAGAAGAGTCTTCCTGTGTTGTAAAAATAACTGCCACTGCCATCATCTGATATAAGCATTAGTTATAAATACACTTCTTCTCTAGCCTCCTCCTGTTTCTGTTTGCTCTCCCCCCTCTCTTCCACCTGGATATCCCACACACACTGTTATTGCCGATAATCTCTTCTACATGCCAGATATAAAGGAAGATGATACGATAATAAGACTCACAGTCTGTGTACTATAATGTTATTAGTATTTGCTATAGCAGGCAACAATGTAATTAGGGTTATGGATTTGAAAAAAGCATTAAAGTATTAAACTTTGGGTGGTCATTGTTTGTGCTGTGGACATGAATGATACCTCAAAATGTCCAATATGAAATAAGATATGTATCATAGAGCATGAGAGTGTGTGTGGGTGTGTTTGAATGTGTATGTGTTCTTTCTGTGATCATGCTGTGAGATTATGGGATGGCTGTGGTGTGTAATCAGCCTCACAGAGGGGAACTGGCCATAGAGACTTAAATACTCCCAGAGCTTGACATGCTTTATTACATTGTCCTACCCATTGTGTGCCCGTATCACGAGTATCTGGACAGGTGTCGACAATCAGCATGCAGTAGGCAGCTTTACATTTCCAGGCACTTCAAGACTATGTTCTCTAGAATATAGGACAATAAACAGTTTGTTATATGCAGTTTGTACAGGGATCACATCAAACATGTCTCTTTCATGAAGATTTGCTGATAAATTTCTTTTGTGTTTTTTGTTTAAGGGGTCCTATTATACCCTTTTACAAAGTCTTGATTTTGTTTTCAGGGTGCACTAGAATGTTTTCATGCTTGATTGTTCAAAAAACACATAATTTGTCACAAATATGTTACACACCTCTCTCCCCAATCTGCCTTGAAATATGGACTGTAAAAAGTTTGAACACGCTGATGAAGCCCCTCCTTCCGAAATACGAAATGTGCTGTGATTGGTTAGCTGGCCCAGTGTGTTGGGATTTGCACCACTTAGGGCATGTTTGGCCCCTCCATAACTGTGAGTTCTTCTCTAGTGTAAATATTAAAGGTGCAGTATGTAATATTGACAGCTAGCGGTTGAAATGGGTACTGCAGTCTAAATTCTAAATATTGGAGAGAGTCTCTGACCCAGTTTGTTTGCTGGCTTCCATGGCTGCAATACGCTGTGTTTTCCACCAACTGGCAACCTGGTGTGTCGGAACTGGTTGAAGCATTGTTTTTTAGAGAAACAAGTATGTGAACTTAGCATGTTTCCTAAATATCTGCAAACATATTATGGTATTTTTATGCTTTAGTAGAGTGGAAAAATTACATACAGCAACTTTAAGGATGGCGTCAATTTCAAACCAATTCACGCCTAATTCAGACCCTGACGATGTTAACTGCAGAACATATTTCATGCACAGACTTTGCAAGCATGGATTTAACAGGACGTTTCAGAGTGGTATGTTTTTTGTAATTTTCTTATACATTTTAGATACAATGTTATCCACCATTTAATCAAGATATTTGTCTGAAAACTAAGGTAATACAAACAGTAATCGATCATAGGGGTGTAACGGTACACGTATTCATACCGAACCGTTTCGGTACAGGGTGCATGTTCTGAGTGCAATCTTTAACAGTTAACAGTTGGCTTGTTTTAAGCGTGGAACACACTTCAGTCTGAGTTCCCACACAAACATATTAAGTATTCAGTCAATTTGATCATGAAATTCAAATGATAAATGCCGTTTTGACACTCTTTAATGTGACGTGACTGATCACTGTATAGGCGCGTCAGTGAATGCGATCATCTCTTCCTACAGAATAAACATGAATTAATATCTCTTAAGGTATGTTGAGGATACATTACAGCTTACTGAAATGTATCATATGTCGTGAAATCGCTCAATCTGTGTTTCAAATACAGAAAGACAGTAAAACAGCTTGAGAACAATGTTACGTAGCATCACATTTACCTCATGAGCCATTCAGTGTCCACAGCTGTTAGTTCACTAGAGAGATGAACTCTTTCACTAAATATATGCACTATATTCATTATATTCTACTGAACCTGTTAGTAATGTCTGGATTATTTAATGTATGTTTAAATAAATCTGTGACAGCCACTGTGTATAAATGATTATATTTCAACAACAAATAGGAGAAAAATATATAATTAGATTTAGAAGTTAATGCACAAACTGCCTTATGTGAAGCTGTGAAGCTTATGAGTGTTGATTATTATATCTAAAAATAAATAACTGAATTTAGGCCAATAGTTTGGGCTCTGTTGTTAACCTTTAATATTATAATGTGTTGGTAAGGGCTTCCTATATATTTTACAGCATTATCTTTAAGAAACGTTTACTTATAATTGAATTAATTTAAGGACAGACACATTTTTTCAGTAAACCACTGTTTAATGTAAAACTGCTGTACCGAACCATGAGGTACGTACCGAACCGTCAGTTTTGTGTACCGTTACACCTCTAATCGATCACAATATCATGGTTCATTTTCCTAAGGAGCAACGAACCGTCTTCCGTGGGCGCGGATTATTTAAATGAGTTGACATTGTGACTTCATAAGAACCGTCTTGTAGTCCAAACGAGCTGTTTGTTGTAGTTCTTGAAAAGTGGATTCTGTTAAATAAAATATATCAATGTTATTTTAAATGTATTTTAAATGTAAAACAGTTGCAGAAAGCTTGGTAAAAGAGTGCACCCTTGCCCGTCCACTTTTTTTCAGTGGCCTTGGTTCCAGAAATGTTTTTCTCATAAATGTTTTTCTTAGAGATTTAAAAAAAAAAAAAAAAAAAAAAACATCTCAGTTAAAATGTTGCATTGAATCAAATCAGCCAGCTACAAGGTGAATCACATTACCAACTTTGATTGGAAGCAAAAAGACAAAGGTACAAGACTGTACATAACAGCAATAAAACTATTGATTATTGAACAATTGTGGGTTTTAAAATAGCTGGAATCATCACCATCTTTCGCCCCTCTAGCGACGGCCTGTATATGTACAGTAGTGGCCAAAAGTGATGTCTGACTTAGGAAAATTGGCTTTGCACTTTATTTAAACTTTTTATTAAATAATTTGTATACATGTTGTGAAGTTGTGCCTGGAGTGTAAAACTAATGTATGCCTTCTACGTTTCAATTGTATCATTTGTCATAACGCAATGAAACATACTAAATTGTGTGGATGTCATTTTTGTGTGGTCATAGCAAGCTTGCACTCATTATTCCCAGCCTGTAATTCAATAAAGCACTACATGGTGGTATCAGCTATATTATTAGATGTTATTTTGGGGTTTTTAGTGAAAACAGCCAGATGGAACTTGCTGTCCTCTACAACCAATCTGGGAACACTTCAAAACAGCTTCTAAAGACCTGGATGAGACCCCAACCTCCAATTTCATCTTGAACAGTAACGTCTATAAGAGACTGGATTGAAAGGTTGTACCAGTAAAGAAATCATTTATTCGTTTTATCTGCTGCAAAATAAACACCTTGCATTTGCCAAAGGTGGAGTGTGGAAGATTGGAGCCGTGTTCTGCAGTCTGACAAGTCAAAATTTAACAGCATTGGATGGTGGATGATATATGTTTGTAGGAGATGACTGGAGTGGAAATCATAACCCTGAATTGTGAAAAGTCATGCATGTCTTTCTCTGAAGCTCAACTTTGGGAAGAACTTAAGTAGGGTTGTAAAGAAGTTAAACAATACACATTCGTGAGGTTGAGTCAATGCCCAGAAGAATGGCTGCTGTAATCAGGGAGAATTATATCAATAATTAATTTACATTTTAATGTATGCCTTATTTCTTGTGAGCTTTTTTAATGCTTTTTGTGTAATACAATAAAAACCCATTTTTAAAAATATGCTACAATTTGCCTTTCTTGTCAAATAACTTTAAGTTTAGTGTATACTATATATATATATATATATATATATATATATATATATATATATATATATATATACACACTCACAAAGCATTTGTGAAGCCACAACACGCACAACATTGAGGCGGATGGGCTACAACAGCAGAAGACCCCACCAGGTACCACTCATCTCCACTACAAATAGGAAAAAGAGGCTACAATTTGCACAAGCTCGCCAAAATTGGACAGTTTCGATTTCTTTTGAGACATTCAGATGGTAGAGTCAGAATTTGGCGTAAACAGAATGAGAACATGGATCCATCATGCCTTTTTACCACTGTGCAGGCTGGTGGTGGTGGTGTAATGGTGTGGGGGATGTTTTCTTGGCACACTTTAGGCCCCTTAGTGCCAATTGGGCATCGTTTAAATGCCACGGCCTACCTGAGCATTGTTTCTGACCATGTCCATCCCTTTATGACCACCATGTACCCATTCTCTGATGGCTACTTCCAGCAGGATAATGCACCATGTCACAAAGCTCGAATCATTTCAAATTGGTTTCTTGAACATGACAATGAGTTCACTGTACTAAAACGGCCCCCACAGTCACCAGATCTCAACCCAACAGAGCATCTTTGGGATGTGGTGGAACGGGAGCTTCGTGCCCTGGATGTGCATCCCACAAATCTCCATCAACTGCAAGATGCTATCCTATCAATATGGGCCAACATTTCTAAAGAATGCTTTCAGCACCTTGTTGAATCAATGCCACGTAGAATTAAGGCAGTTCTGAAGGCGAAAGGGGGTCAAACACAGTATTAGTATGGTGTTCCTAATAATCCTTTAGGTGAGTGTATATATTTAATTTTTTTTATTTTTTATTTTATATCCTATTTCTATTATAATTTCTTCCTTGTGTTTTTAACTGTGAATTTGCACTGTCCATGGAGCGGACCTGTTTACATTTCACTGCCGGTTGTATATTCTGTATATAACTGTGTATGTGACAAATAAAACTCTTGAATCTTGAATCTTGATATATATATATATATATACTACTACTACTCATATTTTGATTGTTTAATAGAGAGTCATTAAAAACAATTATTGTGCAAATACCCCCTCCAGTCATCACTTTTGGCAGTCTTTAGTCTTTTGGTAACTAGGACAGAGTGACCCTTAAGAAATTGTCAATTTAAGTTGTACACTTCTCTAGATGTACTGCCTTTTGGTTCTTATTCCAGAGGAACATAACTTGATGAAAGCCAAATGTACAGACAGTCATCAAATATTATTATGATCTATTATATAGACATAATTGCATTAACCTTTATAATTACCTGCATTGACAATTGAGCAAGTCCTTAGCTTATCACATCAGTGTGGCGAAAAAAAGCCCTGCAATTTGACACTAAACAACTTTCCACTCTGCTGAAAGCAATGAGTGACAGACAGAAGCAATGAGACAGATCTGAGTGGATTTGTGACTAAAAGTCATCTTCACTATGCACAGATGAGTAACAGGTAACATTTTGGATAAAGTCCTTTTAGTAAACAGCTCAATCAGAACACCAATTTGAAGATGTCATTATTTTTGTTTTCTGAATGCCACTGATTGTTAAATAATGTGTATATAATGCAAATTCTGTAATCATGATTAGTGTCTATGATTACTGTTATTACTGAAATAAACCAGCTTGAATATTTATTACTTTTTTAAAGCATAGTCAAACACAAGTATGAGCTAATCAGTCTTAAGTGTGCAGAATGCTCACAGATCAAGCCTCTTGTTATTTTTCTGTTCTGTGTGCTCTCATTTCTCTTGCTTTCTTTCAGCAGGTAGTCTGAGCGATTTCTGTGACCGACATACTTCTGAGGCACTTCATATGTAAATGGCACATAGACTGATGAAGAATGCAGATGTATCTATTTTTCTAGCACATAAATCACATAAAGAGCAGATCAACAATCACCGACTGGCTCTAGAGCAAGACGAGTGGAAAGCAAGAGGAAATTGTTTTATTATGATTATTATTTATTGTGGTCCGAGTCCTATACTCTAAAAAGTTCACAAAGTGTGAATGCCAAGGACGCAAACAAGCTTCACAGAAAATATTTTAGCAGGATAATTTAACTGGGCCTAATGTGATTTTCAGAATTAATCTTCATGTTCCAAATACAATTTATGCAAATATATATAAATAGACTCAGGTGAGTCAATCTGGAATAAATCTCCCCACTGATCATTTGTCATGATGAATGAAGAGAACACCATAATGCCGGTGGAAAAAGGGAAATGGAAGACAAAAATAAGTGTGTCACAGGTGCTTATAGCCCACTCAAAATTCTCTTCTCTCGCTCTCACGGCTGAAAGGATTTTCTCAGTGGGGTGAAATGAGAGGGAATTATTCTGACCTATAATTTAACAGGCCTCTAGTCCATCTACCACTGCGGCATCAGCCTTTATGTTATTTTATTTCTTCATAAATAAAGCAGGAGCTCATACAATACTCATGAACCAGAGTAGATTCATACTGACTGAAACACTGGTGTGAAATCATGACCATCCCCATCATCATCTTCATCATCATCAGCAGTGTAGCATCTCTGTGGATGAATCTTTCACCAGCGGCAGGTAGCTGTCACAGGTAGGCACGCTGGACCCTTAAAATAGAATTCCCAGCAGGGCCTTCAGGACTGGCCAACTAATTGGATTTGAGTTATAACAAGTGCTTTAGTGATTCTAAGTGAATATGAACACCTCCCCTGCACTTCGCTTCTCTTTCTTTTCTTTATCCCGCCATCCTGGATGTATTCAATATTCATGGTGCAGTCATATCAATGGGAACATTTTGTTATAAGTGGGGTAACTAGGCAGCAGTTCAGTTTTATTTATTATGTAGATCTGGCAATGTTCTGGGGTTGATTTGAACTGTAAACAAAAGTACTTCACAATTTCCCAATTTTCTCATCATTTATTCCAACTCATATAGGAAAATATACAAGAAGTGACATTAAAACATGTATACAGCAATAAAGACACATTAGATAGGCATCTTTACATTTTGGTGCATCTGCTTTTGATATTTACACAAGCAGACTTTTGACAGCACCATACAAAGTCATTGCAAATTTGTTGACGTTATTTTTCTTTTTATTTATAAGTAATTCTGAGGGATTCAAAAGAGTGAATCTGATCACGAGATGAGGTTTTCTGATGTGTACTAAATAAATACTAGTGACATAAAAGCTAATTGCATAAGATCCATGCAGAATCAAACTAAAAATAGCTGCCAACAACAAAAAAGAGACCCGAGTCAATCTCATCAGAATCCCTTTAATTACTGATTGGTGATCAGATTACACTGCTGTTCCCTCTGTCTTAACCACAGCTGCAGAAAGAAGCTAGCTGGCATTAGATCTGTGCTTTAACGCACTTTCCATCAATGCATAAAATCAGTGTTTTTTAGGGATGAGCATGTGCAGACTGAAGGTAGAAATTATTAGTTGTGTTTAGCATAAAGTCGCAAGAATCAGACACAGATGAATCACACTTAGTGAGCTGACAGTTGACAAACGAGTTTCTCACAGCTCGATAAACGTTTTTAAAGCAGAAACGGAGCTGAGTGGTTTTCTGTTTTCAAGAATGGATAAAGCTAAACCAATTTCTCTCTACAGTACTGTTGATCTGTATATCTCGATTCCCTCAAATCCTTCGAGGGACAAGATATCACGATACTGGTGCAATATTACAATGTCCTGTATATGAATAATGGAACTCATTTGCTGTATATATGGACCCCTTTCACATTTACAGGGTTCTCAGAAGTGAAGTCAGTAAACTTCTATAATGGTGAACTGGAGACAATATATAATTTTTTTATTAAAATTGTTTCAATAGCAAAAGAAAAATCCATACTTTTTCCACAAATTCGTTTTTTTTTTTTTTTTTTTTTTTTTTCTGTTACGGTAATATAACAGAAAAAATACTGTTTTAAATGTATATAATTTTTTAAATATGAAAAAGGGTTGGTCCATTTCTTGTTTTGTTTTCTGTTCTTTTAGATCGTCTGAAATTGAAAAGCTGGACTCTATTTGATTCATCAGATATATGTATTTTCACTGCTATTCTACTAAAGAAAAGCCAGTAATATTGTGTTCCTGTGTCAGCAAAGATGAGAAAATGCAACTGCATTGACCATAATGCACACCTCTGTCTGAAGTGGCCACTGTCTTGACTGTGTAGGTACTGTTAGTACACTGTGACACCTTCTTCCAAACATGACACGTCCTAAATGCCATCATGACCATTTAGGCTTTTGAGTTCCTATGCAAATGTTAACCTCTTATGTGCACAGTTCGGGTCACCCAGAGACAACTACCTCCGGTCTTTCCACCAGTCGTAGGGCTTCATGCATGCCGGCGGCTGACAGCCTGCGGTTAATATTACGGTAACGGCAGCTGAGCAGGCTCCGGTAGGTGGTGCGCAGGTCACGGTTGAAGAAAGCATAGATAAAGGGGTTAATGAGTGAGTTGGCGTAACCCAACCATAACAGAGTTCTCTCCACCCACAGCGGGACACAGCTACACTCTGTGCCACAGATGAAAGGCCGGGCCGTGGACAGGAGAAAGAACGGGAGCCAGCAGACGGTGAAAGCTCCTACCACCACCCCAAGTGTGGCTGCCGCCTTCTGTTCACGTTTGAATATGGAAATGCTCCTGCGGTCCAAGCTCCTCCTGCCCACTCCTCGCAGGATTCGAGGCAGACGCGTACACTCTTCCACTTCCCTCTGAAGCTTGATCGCGACAGTTATGCAATCCACACCCATGGGTTCTTCCGTCCCATCGGCCCCTTCCACCTCATCCTCCTCTTCCTCCTCCTGTCCTGCACGAGGGAAGCCAGTGATGGTGTGTTTGGCAGCGCTGAGTTTGGCGGCACGGTAGATGCGGTAATACATGACCAGCATGACAGTCATGGGGATGTAAAACGCAACAGCTGTAGAGTAAATGGTGTAGCCAAAGTCCTGGCTGATCAGACACACGCGGTCATCGTTCACGTTCTGCGCCCAGCCAAAGAGCGGTGGCAAGGTGATTGACGCAGAGAGCAGCCACACGGAAAGCACCATTTTGGCCATACACCATCCGTTCTGCCTCACAGGGTATGTTAGGGGTCTGGTGATGCCCAGGTACCTGTGATAGAGGAAAAAAACTGATGAAAACATGGAAAACTAAACAGCAGGAATTTAAAAAATATATAGATATTATTCAGTACCAGTATCACTGAGATACTATTATAGTTTTTGTGAATGTTTTGAATGTTTTATTTGTATATGTTCTGTTTTTATTTTCATTATTTAATAAGCATAATTTTTAAATAAAGTATAACAATTATTATTAAAACAAATTTAGTACATCAGTTTAAAACTAAATGAAAATAAGAAGTGTTGCCTTGGCAATTAGCTGAAATAAAATAAGATTAGGCTTTTTATATTTTATTTTATTTCAAGTGATTCAAGTTTTATGGATTTATAGTTAAAATAAAATAAAAACTGTAAAATTATTGTTGATTATTAGTTATTGACACCTAATGGATTCACTAATGATAACAAACTGAATGTTATTGTAAAGTGTTGCCAAATAATTTATCATGTATGTATGTATGTATGTATGTATCAGTAATCTGATCATGATCATGATGAACATAATCAGTCCACTATTAAGAAAACTCACCGGTCGATGCTAATAACGCAAAGGGTCATGATGGACGCGGTGCAGCACATCACATCCATGGCTATGAACACGTTACAGAAGAACTTGCCAAAAATCCATTGGCCACCGATGAGGTCCGTGATGCTGACGAACGGCATCACCGCGAGCGCAATGGAGAGGTCCGCGAGCGCGAGAGACACGATCAGATAGTTGGAGGGCTGCCGTAGCTTTTTCACAAAACACACGGAGATGACCACGAGCAGATTCCCGCAGATGGTTATGAGTGTGAGCATGGTCAGGACCCCACCGATCAGCACCTTCTCGACCTCTCCGTAGCTGAGGATCTGCTCTGCGCAGCGTGTGCCGTTTGCCACCTCCATCATCTCCAGTAGGATAGGGGAGCTGGAGGGCTTCATTTCCAAGGAACCGGAGCCCGTACCCACTGCAATTTCTCCAGATTCGTGCGCAATTTTGAATAGTCGAGGGACGAGAATCTCGGAGATCATCATACCGTTAGAGGCTTCCACACATGCAGCTGTCTCTCTCGCGCGCTCCTCGGCCATGAAAGGCTTCATAGTTTGTCTGTGGCTTTGCGCGCCAATAGTTCTGTTGGTATCGCTCAGCACCATGCCGTGCTCCTTTTATCCATGAACTTTTCAGAGCGCCCGATGATGGCACGAGATCACAGCTGCGCGCGCAATGACTGATGCGCATCCGATTAGCGTTCAGTCACTGACGCGCGGCTGATTTCTCTATTTTTAGAGGAGATGGTTCGTCATTTTCGCACACAATGTTCCGAGAAAAATGAGAGAAGTTTGTCATGTTGTTTTTAAGCAAGTGCTTTGGCAAACTGGTGTCAGTCTTTTATCCTTCACTAAAACAAGAATTTGGAAGATAAAATTACTTATTTCTACGCGATGGCAGTTTATAATTATGATAAATGTGTGTCATTACTACTACGTTACAGTAACAGAAATGACAGAACATATCAACCTTGTCTCTTATGTAAATTTCAAATTTTGTCTGTCTGTTATAAATTAAAATCAACAATAGCCCTATATCCCTAAACTGTGTAATTAGTGTGACATGGCCCACTACGGGTTTGTTTGAGTAGAAAACATTTTAAATGCTGTCAGTTAATATTAATCAAATAATTATTTTGCCATTCCTCATCACCACCCAGCAGGCCAGCACACCCCTATTTAATTTTAAACATTTTAAAGTCCCCATGAAATCAAAATGAAAGTTTTTGGGCTTTTAGTATAATAGGTCATACTTAATTTAGTAAGTATGACCTATGGTGAATATGACATCTCACCCCTGCACAACACCCTAAAGGTCCCACAAGGTCCTTCAGAGTGCCGCGGAGGGGAGAGGAGTCTAAGTCGCAGCATCTAGCTACTGGGGTTCCCCAGGCTCACTAGGATCTGTTATTCCTAGTTTTTCCTGTCACTGCTACGCTGATGACACACAACTCTACCTCTCATTCCAGCCAGATGATCTGACGGTAACTGCTCGCATCTCTGCCTGCCTGACAGTTATTTCTTTCTGAATGAAGGATCACCACCTTCAACTAAACCTTGCAAAGACAGAACCGCTTGTGGTCTGAGACAACCCAACTTCATCACAACTTCTCCATTCAGCTAGGTTTGCCAACCATAACTCCATCCAGGACAATAAAGAACCTTGCAGTTGAGATTGATGATCAGTTGAACTTCACAGATCACATTGCTAGAACTGCCCGGTCCTGCAGATTTACCTTATAAAACATTAGGAAGATCAGGCCCTTCCTATCAGAGCATGCTACACAACTCTCTCTCAAGCTCTTGTTCTGTCCAGACTGGACTATAGTAATGCTTTCTTAGCAGGCCTTCCAGCATGCACTGTCAAACCTCTGCAACTGATCCAGAATACCGCAGCAAGAGTGGTCTTTAACAAGCCACAGAGAGCAAAGAGAGTGCATGTCACACCTCTCATAAAATTACACTGGTTGCCAATTGCCGCTCGCATCAAATTCAAGGCACTGGTGTTTGCCTACAGACCTAAGCTCATTACTTCAGACCTGCGTGCCCTCCAGAAGCTTGCATTCTGCAAGTGAACGGCATCCCAACGAGGCACAAAATCATTTTCACTGACCTTTATCTTGAATGTTTCAAGCTGGTGGAGTGATTGGGAGACTATAGGTCTCCTATGTAGTGTCATTTTCAATTCTACACTCAAATTTGTGAAACAGATCAATTCTGTAATTAAATCCTTTTTTTTTTTTTTTTTTTTTTTTTTTTTTCAATTAAGATTGCTATCTAAAGCTAAGAGCTTTTTATCCTTTCCAGAGTTTGAGAGAGTGACCTATGCAGTTGTGTCATCTCAGCTTGGTTATTGTAATTCTCTTTGTATTGGAATTAGTCAATCTAATATAAATTGATTTCAGATGGTTTAAAATGCAGCTGCCAGACTCATGACTGGCACCCTGAAGTTTGATCATATCACCCCTGTATTATGCCCTTTGCATTTGGCTGCTGGTCCATTACAGAATTGATTTTAAAATGTTATTTTTTTGTTTTTAAAACTTGGATCAGCTCCTAAATATCTCTGTGAACTTTTAAATCTAAATACATCTGTTAGATCTCTGAGGTCTTCTGAACAAAATTTGTTGATGGTCCTGAGATCTAGATTAAAGTTGAGAGGTGACCATGCTTTGTCTGTTGTTGGGCCAAACTGTGGAATAGTCTTCCAGTTTCCCTCAGATTAGTTTAATCAGAATCTGAATTTAAAACTAAATTAAAAACCTATCTTTTCTCCCAGGCATATAACTGTTCCTAGAGTTTTAATGTACTCATTTATCTCATTGCATTGCAGTCTTTATTGTTTAATACTTTTTATGTTTATTTTAGTTTGGTATTGTACAAACCTGATTCCAAAAAAGTTGGGACACTGTACAAATTGTGAATAAAAACAGAATGCAATGATGTGGAAGTTTCATATTTCAATATTTTATTCAGAATACAATATAGATGACATATCAAATGTTTAAACTGAGAAAATGTATCATTTTAAGGGAAAAATAAGTTGATTTTAAATTTCATGGCATCAACACATCTCACAAAGTTGGGACAAGGCCATGTTTCCCACTGTGTGGCATCCCCTCTTCTTTTTATAACAGTCTGCAAACGTCTGGGGACTGAGGAGACAAGTTGCTCAAGTTTAGGAATAGGAATGTTGTCCCATTCTTGTCTAATACAGGCTTCTAGTTGCTCAACTGTCTTAGGTCTTCTTTGTCACATCTTCCTCTTTATGATGTGCCAAATGTTTTCTATGGGTGAAAGATCTGGACTGCAGGCTGGCCATTTCAGTACCCGGATCCTTCTTCTACGCAGCCATGATGTTGTAATTGATGCAGTATGTGGTCTGGCATTGTCATGTTGGAAAATGCAAGGTCTTTCCTGAAAGAGACGACGTCTGGATGGGAGCATATGTTGTTCTAGAACTTGGATATACCTTTCAGCATTGATGGTGCCTTTCCAGATGTGTAAGCTGCCCATGCCACACACACTCATGCAACCCCATACCATCAGAGATGCAGGCTTCTGAACTGAGCGCGAGTTGTCCTTGTCCTCTTTAGTCCGGATGACATGGCGTCCCAATTTTCCAAAAAGAACTTCCAATTTTGATTCGTCTGACCACAGAACAGTTTTCCACTTTGCCACAGTTCATTTTAAATGAGCCTTGGCCCAGAGAAAACGCCTGCGCTTCTGGATCATGTTTAGATATGGCTTCTTTTTTGACCTATAGAGTTTTAGCCGGCAACGGCGAATAGCACGGTGGATTGTGTTCACCGACAATGTTTTCTGGAAGTATTCCTGAGCCCATGTTGTGATTTCCATTACAGTAGCATTCCTGTATGTGATGCAGTGCCGTCTAAGGGCCCGAAGATCACGGGCATCCAGTATGGTTTTCCGGCCTTGACCCTTACCCACAGAGATTGTTCCAGATTGATGATAACTTCAAACTCTTTGCAATTTTTCTCTGAGAAACTCCTTTCTGATATTGCTCCACTATTTTTGGCCGCAGCATTGGGGGAATTGGTGATCCTCTGCCCATCTTGACTTCTGAGAGACACTGCCACTCTGAGAGGCTCTTTTTATACCCAATCATGTTGCCAATTGACCTAAAAAGTTGCAAATTGGTCCTCTAGCTGTTCCTTATGTGTACATTTAACTTTTCCGGCCTCTTATTGCTACCTGTCCCAACTTTTTTGGAATGTGTAGCTCTCATGAAATCCAAAATGAGCCAATATTTGGCATGACATTTCAAAACGTCTCACTTTCGACATTTGATATGTTATCTATATTCTATTGTGAATAAAATATAAGTTTATGAGATTAGTAAATTATTGCATTCCTTTTTTATTCACAATTTGTACAGTGTCCCAACTTTTTTGGAATCGGGTTTGTACAGCACAGTGGTCAACTACTGTTGTTTTTTTATTGTGCTTTATAAATACATTTTTATTTGATTTGAATGAGCTGCCCATCGCAACCCAAGCTACCGAGTCTTTAGCCATTTTCAAGAAACGGCTGAAGACTCATCTTTTTCTGCAACACTTGACCCAATAATATGAACACTTACTATTCTATATTTATTATAAAAAAAGAAAAAAAGAAAGGTACTGTGCTGGACTATCTGGGACTGATCATGACACTTGCATTTTGTTGCCATATTTTATATACCACTGCAGCGAGCACACAGTCTGCTCCACAGTCCGGTCCAGAGACACGATAGCACAGAGCAGATATTATGCGCAAGTCACCACAGACTTCAAAACTTATTGTACCCATTTGAATTCTGCACAGAATGCAAAGCGATATGGAGGAGATTAGGAGGAAACTGCGGCTTTGCCGAGCTCAAAGGTTCTGGTCGAACTGTGATGTAAACAAACCGCTACTGGCTATTTTAAAAAGGGGGAGGAGCTCTGTCTTCCTGTTTCAGTGGAAATTACATCAACACATTGAATAATGTGTATCAAGTCACTTCAGTGGGCCTTTAAACAAAAATACTAGGCTAACCAAATAGGACACTTTAATTGAAAAAAAGGAAGAACAAAACTGGATATGGTAATAGAAATAGTGAAACATTGTTCTAAATCATAAAACTGTGTGTATTATTATTCGTTCTGAAGGTGTCTATATTATCTGTCCCATTTTTGTGTATCTGTGGGTCCAATAAAAGTATTGTGGAAAGTATGCTACAACCCCAAGAAAACACTTTTGAGCATTAATAATAATAATAATAATAATAATAATAATAATAATAATAACAAATAAATAAATAAATAAATAACAAAGAACATTATTCCACAGAAACCAGATGGAATATTAGTGCTCTTCTTGTTTTGTAAATTAGGCTACTATCCGGAGGTTTTATTTAGAAAAGCTGCGCTGTCGCCTCCCTGTGTCTACTAATGGCAAGGCGCTATATTTACCCATGCATACACCGAATCACTGCAGATCACAGCTACATTTGAACTTCACATACTTTTTTTTCATACTTTTTTTCTCTCTCACTAATTCACGTGTACAGTTGAGAGCAACTGAAATCTAATGCAATGACATTTATGCATTTTAATAGTCCCTTAATTGTCTAAATACTTTTTAGGGCCGTTCTATGACTATAAAATCAGCTTCTACTGATAATAATAGCAGGCTAAGCCTAAATTTGCTAATATATTTCTTACTTTTTAGATAGGCCACTTTAGTATTAGTTGTAAATTTAAAATGTTTATAATAGGGGAGAGCGGGGCACAACCTAACACTTCTTGACTTTCTCAGTTTGTGTAAATCCACTTGGGGTTCAGAGTATTTATTTTTTCCCACATTAATTTCCCACACGTCTAGTACAAATATGTGGTTTTGTTTGATTAATACAGTGTATACTTTTTTCTTGATTTACCCTGAAAGAATGGAAATAAAATGTGACAACATGCCCCATAGGTGGGGTATGGTGTAACATGTGAGGGGCACATTGAAACATGAGCAAATGAAAGCTTCAAATGTTACCTGACATAATCAAAAAAATATCCAAGACAAACTAAAATATTTTGTCAATAAAATACAATTATTAACTTATTAAAATAAAATAATTGCATATAAAAAAATAGCTCATAATTCTCCTCAGAATGAGCTACCACCTGTATTGCATTACAGTGCTTTGCATTACCCCCTACTGGCCTCACTTAAGCATCTTCCAATAAAAATCAAATTTTTTGCTGGGCTCTCCCTTTCATGTCACTGCCTGGCTGGAATTGTTTGGCTTTGGTAGAGAGCCAGGCTTTTAACATGGGATGCTACAGCAGAAAAAGGTGCATCTTCCAATAACAATCTAGTTTTTTTCACAAAAGTTTTTCCCTTTCATGTCACTGCTGGGCTAGAACCAGTGAAGTTTCATAAGCGAGCCAGGCTTTGGCCATGGGATGCCACAGAAGAACTTGTTTGTTTGGCTTTAATAAAACGGTTATTATGGAGTGGTAGCACATCCTGAGTAGCTCATAATTCTCCTCAGAATGAGCTACCACCTGTATTGCATTACAGTGCTTTGCATTACCCCCTACTGGCCTCACTTAAGCATCTTCCAATAAAAATCACATTTTTTGCTGGGCTCTCCCTTTCATGTCACTGCCTGGCTGGAATTGTTTGGCTTTGGTAGGGAGCCAGGCTTTGGACATGGGATGCTACAGCAGAAAAAGGTGCATCTTCCAATAACAATCTAGTTTTTTTCGAAAAAGTTTTCCATTTTACACCACTGCTGGGCTAGAACCAGTGAAGTTTCAGAAGCGAGCCAGGCTTTGGCCATGGGATGCCACAGAAGAACTTGTTTGCTTGGCTTTAATAAAATTCAAGATTCAAGAGTTTTATTTGTCACATACACAGTTATATACAGAATATACAACCGGCAGTGAAATGTAAACAGGTCCGCTCCATGGACAGTGCAAATTCACAGTTAAAAACACAAGGAAGAAATTATAATAGAAATAGGATATAAAAAAGTACTATCTATATATATATATATATATATATATATATATATATATATATATATATATATATATATATATATATATATATATGTCTATATCTGTAGAATTATAAATAATCAAGTCAAGAGAAAAAAAAAAAAAAAAAAAAAAAAAAAAGGTAAAAATAAGGATAAAGTGGAATAAAATAATTGAAGTAGACTTTGCAGTGAGTAAACTGTAGACTTATAAATATGTGGTTAACAAATGTATAAGAGTATAATGTGCAAACAGGTTTATGACAGGTTGTTACACAGTAACAACGAGAACAGAAAGTGCAGTGCAATGTCAGTGTATCGATGTTTATCCTGGCGTGAAGTCACGTGATGTTAAGTGACTGAGTTCAGGAGTCTGATGGCCTGGGGAAGAAGCTCCTCCTGAGTCTCTCAGTTTTGGCCATCAGGCTTCAGAAGCGCTACCAGATGGCAGCAGCGTGAAATGAGGGTTTGCAGGGTGATTAGAGTCCTTGATGATCTTGGTAGCTCTACCTTTGCAGCGTTTGGTGTAGACGTCCTGCAGAGACGGAGAGCTGACCCTGAGATACGCCGGATAAGCGCACTACTCTTTGCAGGGCTTTGCGGTCATGACTGGTGCTGTTCCCATACCACGCTGTGATGCACTGAGTTAAAACACTTTCTATCGCCCCTAAATAGAAAGTTTTCAGGATAGCTGGTGAAACCCTGAATTTCCTCAGCTGGCGCAGGTGGTACAGTCTTTGCCTGGCTTTTTTCACCTGTGTCTGAATGTGAGCAGTCCAGGTCAGGTCCTCGGAGATGTTTACTCCCAGGTACTTGAAGCTGCTCACTCTCTCTACTGGTGACCCGCTGATCATGAGGGGGAGTATGTCCGTTGCTGTCTCTTCCTGAAGTCCACAATCATTTCTTTGGTCTTGCCAACATTCAGAGAGAGACAGTTGTCCTGGCACCATGATGTTAGATGCTCCACCTCGTCCAAGTATGCCGTCTCATTGTTGTTGGAAATGAGGCCCAGGACAACAGTATCATCAGCAAATTTGATGATAGAGGTGGAGCTGTGTGTGGACAAACAGTCATGCGTGTAGAGAGAGTAGAGCAGGGGGCTCAGGACACAGCCCTGTGGAGCTCCCACACTCAGGGTGATGGAGGTGGAGGTGGACTGGCCTATTCTCACCACCTGAGGCCTGCCAGTGAGGAAGTCCTCAATCCAGTGGCAGAGAGAAGGATTCAGGCCGAGATCCAGGAGTTTGGAGGTTAGCTTGGTGGGAACTATGGTGTTAAAGGCAAAGAACTAGTTAAAGGCTAGAACCAGTGAAGTTTCAGAAGCGAGCCAGGCTTTGGCCTTGGGATGCCACAGAAAAACTTGTTTGCTTGGCTTTAATAAAACAGCTATTATGGAGTGGTAGCACATCCTGAGTGGCTCATAATTCTCCTCAGAATGAGCTACCACCTGTAGTGCTTTGCATTACCCCCTACTGGCCTCACTAAAGCATCTTCCAATAAAAATCAAATTTTTATTAATGGTTATTATGGAGTGGTAGCACATCCTGAGTAGCTCATAATTCTCCTCAGAATGAGCTACCACCTGTATTGCATTACAGTGCTTTGCATTACCCCCTACTGGCCTCACTGAAGAATCTTCCAATAAAAATCAATTTTTTGCCAAAAATGTCTCCCTTTCATGTCACTGCCTGGCTGTTTGGCTTTTGTAGGGAGCCAGGCTTTGGCCATGGGATGCTACAGCAGAAAAAGGTGCATCTTCCAATAACAATCTAGTTTTTTCCAAAAAAAGCTTTCCCTGTCATGTCACTGCTGGGCGAGAACCAGTGAAGTTTCAGAAGAGAGGGAGTCTTTGGCCATTGGATGCTACAGAAAAACTTGTTTTCTTGGCTTTAATAAAACAGTTATTATGGAGTGGTAGCACATCCTGAGTAGCTCATAATTCCCCTCAGAATGAGTTACCACCTGTATTCCATTACAGTGCTTTGCATTACCCCCTACTGGCCTCACTAAAGCATCTTCCAATAAAAATCAAATTTTTGCAAAAAATGTCTCCCTTTCATGTCACTGCTTGGCTGGAATTGTTTGGCTTTGGTAGAGAGCCAGGCTTTGGACATGGGATGCTACAGCAGAAAAAGGTGCATCTTCCAATAACAATCTAGTATTTTCAAAAAAGTTTTCCATTTCATGTCACTGCTGGGCTAGAACCAGTGAAGTTTCAGAAGCGAGCCAGGCTTTGGCCATGGGATGCCGCAGAAGAAGTTGCTTCCTTGGCTTTAATAAAACGGTTATTATGGAGTGGTAGCACATCCTGAGTAGCTCATAATTCTCCTCAGAATGAGCTACCACCTGTATTGCATTACAGTGCTTTGCATTACCCCCTACTGGCCTCACTGAAGCATCTTCCAATAAAAATCTAATTTTTTGCTGGGCTCTCCCTTTCATGTCACTGCCTTGCTGGAATTGTTTGGCTTTGGTAGGGAGCCAGGCTTTGGACATGGGATGCTACAGCAGAAAAAGGTGCATCTTCCAATAACAATCTAGTTTTTTCAAAAAAGTTTTCCATTTCATGTCACTGCTGGCTAGAACCAGTGAAGTTTCAGAAGCGAGCCAGGCTTTGGCCATGGGATGCCACAGAAAAACTTGTTTGCTTGGCTTTAATAAAACAGCTATTATGGAGTGGTAGCACATCCTGAGTAGCTCATAATTCTCCTCAGAATGAGCTACCACCTGTATTGCATTACAGTGCTTTGCATTACCCCTACTGGCCTCACTAAAGCATCTTCCAATAAAAATCAAATTTTTGCCCAAAAATATCTCCCTTTCATGTCACTGCCTGGCTGGAATTGTTTGGCTTTGGTAGGGAGCCAGGCTTTGGACATGGGATGCTACAGCAGAAAAAGGTGCATCTTCCAATAACAATCTAGTTTTTTCAAAAAAAGTTTTCCCTTTCATGTCACTGCTGGGCTAGAACCAGTGAAGTTTCAGAAGAGAGCCAGGCTTTGGCAATGGGATGCCACAGAAGATCTTGTTTGCTTGGCTTTAATAAAACGGTTATTATGGAGTGGTAGCACATCCTGAGTAGCTCATAATTCTCCTCAGAATGAGTTACCACCTGTAGTGATTTGCATTACCCCTACTGGGCTCACTAAAGCATCTTCCAATAAAAATCTAATTTTTTGCTAGGCTCTCCCTTTCATGTCACTGCCTGGCTGGAATTGTTTGGCTTTGGTAGGGAGCCAGGCTTTGGACATGGGATGCTACAGCAGAAAAAGGTGCATCCTCCAATAACAATCTAGTTTTTTTCGAAAAAATTTCCATTTCATGTCACTGCTGGCTAGAACCAGTGAAGTTTCAGAAGCGAGCCAGGCTTTGGCCTTGGGATGCCACAGAAAAACTTGTTTGCTTGGCTTTAATAAAACAGCTATTATGGAGTGGTAGCACATCCTGAGTGGCTCATAATTCTCCTCAGAATGAGCTACCACCTGTAGTGCTTTGCATTACCCCCTACTGGCCTCACTAAAGCATCTTCCAATAAAAATCAAATTTTTGCCCAAAAATATCTCCCTTTCATGTCACTGCCTGGCTGGAATTGTTTGGCTTTGGTAGGGAGCCAGGCTTTGGACATGGGATGCTACAACAACAAAAAGGTGCATCTTCCAATAACAACCTAGTTTTTTCCAAAAAAGTTTTCCCTTTCATGTCACTGCTGGGCTAGAACCAGTGAAGTTTCAAAAGCGAGCCAAGCTTTGGCCATGGGATGCCACAGAAGAACTTGTTTGCTTGGCTTTAATAAAACGGTTATTATGGAGTGGTAGCACATCCTGAGTAGCTCATAATGGTGCATATTCAACAACCTAGTTTTTTTCAAAAAAGTTTTCCCTTTCATGTCACTGCTGGGCTAGAACCAGTAAAGTTTCAAAAGCGAGCCAAGCTTTGGCCATGGGATGCCACAGAAGGTCTTGTTTCCTTACCTTTAATAAAACGGTTATTATGGAGTGGTAACACATCCTGAGTAGCTCATAATTCTCATCAGAATGAGCTACCACCTGTATTGCATTACAGTGCTTTGGATTACCCCCTACTGGCCTCACTTAAGCATTTTCCAATAAAAATCAAATTTTTAGCTGGGCTCTCCCTTTCATGACACTGCCTGACTGGAATTGTTTGGCTTTGGTAGGGAGCCAGGCTTTGAACATGGGATGCTACAGCAGAAAAAGGTGCATCTTCCAATAACAATCTAGTTTTTTTCAAAAAAGTTTTCCCTTTCATGTCACTGCTGGGCTAGAACCAGTGAAGTTTCATAAGCGAGCCAGGCTTTGGCCATGGGATGCCACAGAAGAACTTGTTTGCTTGGCTTTAATAAAACTGTTATTATGGAGTGGTAGCACATCCTGAGTAGCTCATAATTCTCCTCAGAATGAGCTACCACCTGTATTGCATTACAGTGCTTTGCATTACCCCCTACTGGCCTCACTAAAGCATCTTCCAATAAAAATCAAATTTTTGCCCAAAAATATCTCCCTTTCATGTCACTGCCTGGCTGGAATTGTTTGGCTTTGGTAGGGAGCAAGGCTTTGGACATGGGATGCTACAACAGAAAAAGGTGCATCTTCCAATAACAACCTAGTTTTTTTCAAAAAAGATTTCCCTTTCATGTCACTGCTGGGCTAGAACCAGTGAAGTTTCAAAAGAGAGCCAGGCTTTAGCCATGGGATACCACAGAAGGTCTTGTTTCCTTATCTTTAATAAAACGGTTATTATGGAGTGGTAGCACATTCGTAGTAGCTCATAATTCTCCTCAGAATGAGCTACCACCTGTATTGAAATACAGTGCTTTGCATTACCCCTACTGGCCTCACTGAAGCATCTTCTAATAAAAATATTTTTTTTTTTGCTGGGCTCTCCCTTTCATATCACTGCCTGGCTGGAATTGTTTGGCTTTGGTAAGGAGCCAGGCTTTGGCCATGGGATGCTACAGCAGAAAAAGGTGCATCTTCCAATAACAATCTAGTTTTTTTTTCAAAAAAGTTTTCCATTTCATGTCACTGCTGGGCTAGAACCAGTGATGTTTCAGAAGCGAGCCAGGCTTTGGCCATGGGATGCCACAGAAAAACTTGTTTGCTTGGCTTTAATAAAACAGCTATTATGGAGTGGTAGCACATCCTGAGTAGCTCATAATTCTCCTCAGAATGAGCTACCACCTGTATTGCATTACAGTGCTTTGCATTACCCCCTACTGGCCTCACTTAAGCATTTTCCAATAAAAATCACATTTTTTGCTGGGCTCTCCCTTTCATGTCACTGCCTGGCTGGAATTGTTTGGCTTTGGTAGGGAGCCAGGCTTTGGACATGGGATGCTACAGCAGAAAAAGGTGCATCTTCCAATAACAATCTAGTTTTTTTCGAAAAAGTTTTCCATTTCATGCCACTGCTGGGCTAGAACCAGTGAAGTTTCAGAAGCGAGCCAGGCTTTGGCCATGGGATGCCAAAGAAGAACTTGTTTGCTTGGCTTTAATAAAACAGTTATTATGGAGTGGTAGCACATCCTGAGTAGCTCATAATTCTCCTCAGAATGAGCTACCACCTGTAGTGCTTTGCATTACCCCCTACTGGCCTCACTAAAGCATCTTCCAATAAAAATCAAATTTTTGCCCAAAAATATCTCCCTTTCATGTCACTGCCTGGCTGGAATTGTTTGGCTTTGGTAGGGAGCCAGGCTTTGGACATGGGATGCTACAACAGAAAAAGGTGCATCTTCCAATAACAACCTAGTTTTTTTCAAAAAAGTTTTCTCTTTCATGTCACTGCTGGGCTAGAACCCGTGAAGTTTCAAAAGAGAGCCAGGCTTTGGCCATGGGATGCCACAGAAGGTCTTGTTTCCTTACCTTTAATAAAACGGTTATTATGGAGTGGTAGCACATCCTGAGTAGCTCATAATTCTTCTCAGAATGAGCTACCACCTGTACTGCATTACAGTGCTTTGCATTACCCCCTACTGGCCTCACTTAAGCATTTTACAATAAAAATAAAAAAGATTTTCTGGGCTCTCCCTTTCATGTCACTGCCTGACTGGAATTGTTTGGATTTGGTAGGGAGCCAGGCTTTGAACATGGGATGCTACAGCAGAAAAAGGTGCATCTTCCAATAACAATCTAGTTTTTTTCAAAAAAGTTTTCCCTTTCATGTCACTGCTGGGCTAGAACCAGTGAAGTTTCATAAGCGAGCCAGGCTTTGGCCATGGGATGCCACAGAAGAACTTGTTTGCTTGGCTTTAATAAAACGGTTATTATGGAGTGGTAGCACATCCTGAGTAGCTCATAATTCTCCTCAGAATGAGCTACCACCTGTATTGCATTACAGTGCTTTGCATTACCCCCTACTGGCCTCACTGAAGCATCTTCCAATAAAAATCTAATTTTTTGCTGGGCTCTCCCTTTCATGTCACTGCCTTGCTGGAATTGTTTGGCTTTGGTAGGGAGCCAGGCTTTGGACATGGGATGCTACAGCAGAAAAAGGTGCATCTTCCAATAACAATCTAGTTTTTTCAAAAAAGTTTTCCATTTCATGTCACTGCTGGCTAGAACCAGTGAAGTTTCAGAAGCGAGCCAGGCTTTGGCCATGGGATGCCACAGAAAAACTTGTTTGCTTGGCTTTAATAAAACAGCTATTATGGAGTGGTAGCACATCCTGAGTAGCTCATAATTCTCCTCAGAATGAGCTACCACCTGTATTGCATTACAGTGCTTTGCATTACCCCTACTGGCCTCACTGAAGCATCTTCCAATAAAAATCTAATTTTTGCTGGGCTCTCCCTTTCATGTCACTGCCTTGCTGGAATTGTTTGGCTTTGGTAGGGAGCCAGGCTTTGGACATGGGATGCTACAGCAGAAAAAGGTGCATCTTCCAATAACAATCTAGTTTTTTCAAAAAGTTTTCCATTTCATGTCACTGCTGGCTAGAACCAGTGAAGTTTCAGAAGCGAGCCAGGCTTTGGCCATGGGATGCCACAGAAAAACTTGTTTGCTTGGCTTTAATAAAACAGCTATTATGGAGTGGTAGCACATCCTGAGTAGCTCATAATTCTCCTCAGAATGAGCTACCACCTGTATTGCATTACAGTGCTTTGCATTACCCCTACTGGCCTCACTAAAGCATCTTCCAATAAAAATCAAATTTTTGCCCAAAAATATCTCCCTTTCATGTCACTGCCTGGCTGGAATTGTTTGGCTTTGGTAGGGAGCCAGGCTTTGGACATGGGATGCTACAACAGAAAAAGGTGCATCTTCCAATAACAACCTAGTTTTTTTCAAAAAAGTTTTCCCTTTCATGTCACTGCTGGGCTAGAACCAGTGAAGTTTCAAAAGAGAGCCAGGCTTTGGCCATGGGATGCCACAGAAGGTCTTGTTTCCTTACCTTTAATAAAACGGTTATTATGGAGTGGTAGCACATCCTGAGTAGCTCATAATTCTCATCAGAATGAGCTACCACCTGTATTGCATTACAGTGCTTTGCATTACCCCTACTGGCCTCACTTAAGCATTTTCCAATAAAAATCAAATTTTTAGCTGGGCTCTCCCTTTCATGTCACTGCCTGACTGGAATTGTTTGGCATTGGTAGGGAGCCAGGCTTTGAACATGGGACGCTACAGCAGAAAAAGGTGCATCTTCCAATAACAATCTAATTTTTTCAAAAAAGTTTTCCCTTTCATGTCACTTCTGGGCTAGAACCAGTGAAGTTTCATAAGCGAGCCAGGCTTTGGCCATGGGATGCCACAGAAGAACTTGTTTGCTTGGCTTTAATAAAACGGTTATTATGGAGTGGTAGCACATCCTGAGTAGCTCATAATTCTTCTCAGAATGAGCTACCACCTGTACTGCATTACAGTGCTTTGCATTACCCCTACTGGCCTCACTTAAGCATTTTCCAATAAAAATAAAAAAGATTTTCTGGGCTCTCCCTTTCATGTCACTGCCTGACTGGAATTGTTTGGCTTTGGTAGGGAGCCAGGCTTTGAACATGGGATGCTACAGCAGAAAAAGTGCATCTTCCAATAACAATCTAGTTTTTTTCAAAAAAGTTTTCCCTTTTACCATTATGGAGTGGTAGCACATCCTGAGTAGCTCATAATTCTCCTCAGAATGAGCTACCACCTGTATTCCATTACAGTGCTTTGCATTACCCCCTACTGGCCTATCTAAAGCATCTTCCAATAAAAATCTAATTTTTGCAAAAAATGTCTCCCTTTCATGTCACTGCTTGGCTGGAATTGTTTGGCTTTGGTAGAGAGCCAGGCTTTGGACATGGGATGCTACAGCAGAAAAAGGTGCATCTTCCAATAATAATCTAGTTTTTTCAAAAAAGTTTTCCATTTCATGTCACTGCTGGTTAGAAACAGTGATGTTTCAGAAGCAAGCCAGGCTTTGGCCATGGGATGCCACAGAAGAACTTGTTTGCTTGGCTTTAATAAAACAGTTATTATGGAGTGGTAGCACATCCTGAGTAGCTCATAATTCTCCTAAGAATGAGCTACCACCTGTAGTGCTTTGCATTACCCCCTACTGGCCTCACTAAAGCATCTTCCAATAAAAATCAAATTTTTGCCCAAAAATATCTCCTTTCATGTCACTGCCTGGCTGGAATTGTTTGGCTTTGGTAGGGAGCCAGGCTTTGGACATGGGATGCTACAACAGAAAAAGGTGCATCTTCCAATAACAACCTAGTTTTTTTCAAAAAAGTTTTCCCTTTCATGTCACTGCTGGGCTAGAACCAGTGAAGTTTCAAAAGAGAGCCAGGCTTTGGCCATGGAATGCCACAGAAGGTCTTGTTTCCTTACCTTTAATAAAACGGTTATTATGGAGTGGTAGCACATCCGTAGTAGCTCATAATTCTCCTCAGAATGAGCTACCACCTGTATTGAATTACAGTGCTTTGCATTACCCCTACTGGCCTCACTGAAGCATCTTCTAATAAAAATATTTTTTTTTTGCTGGGCTCTCCCTTTCATATCACTGCCTGGCTGGAATTGTTTGGCTTTGGTAGGGAGCCAGGCTTTGGACATGGGATGCTACAGCAGAAAAAGGTGCATCTTCCAATAACAATCTAGTTTTTTTCAAAAAAGTTTTCCCTTTCATGTCACTGCTGGGCTAGAACCAGTGAAGTTTCATAAGCGAGCCAGGCTTTGGCCATGGGATGCCACAGAAGAACTTGTTTGCTTGGCTTTAATAAAACTGTTATTATGGAGTGGTAGCACATCCTGAGTAGCTCATAATTCTCCTCAGAATGAGCTACCACCTGTATTGCATTACAGTGCTTTGCATTACCCCTACTGGCCTCACTAAAGCATCTTCCAATAAAAATCAAATTTTTGCCCAAAAATATCTCCCTTTCATGTCACTGCCTGGCTGGAATTGTTTGGCTTTGGTAGGGAGCAAGGCTTTGGACATGGGATGCTACAACAGAAAAAGGTGCATCTTCCAATAACAACCTAGTTTTTTCCAAAAAAGTTTTCCCTTTCATGTCACTGCTGGGCTAGAACCAGTGAAGTTTCAAAAGAGAGCCAGGCTTTAGCCATGGGATACCACAGAAGGTCTTGTTTCCTTATCTTTAATAAAACGGTTATTATGGAGTGGTAGCACATTCGTAGTAGCTCATAATTCTCCTCAGAATGAGCTACCACCTGTATTGAAATACAGTGCTTTGCATTACCCCCTACTGGCCTCACTGAAGCATCTTCTAATAAAAATATTTTTTTTTGCTGGGCTCTCCCTTTCATATCACTGCCTGGCTGGAATTGTTTGGCTTTGGTAAGGAGCCAGGCTTTGGCCATGGGATGCTACAGCAGAAAAAGGTGCATCTTCCAATAACAATCTAGTTTTTTTTTCAAAAAAGTTTTCCATTTCATGTCACTGCTGGGCTAGAACCAGTGATGTTTCAGAAGCGAGCCAGGCTTTGGCCATGGGATGCCACAGAAAAACTTGTTTGCTTGGCTTTAATAAAACAGCTATTATGGAGTGGTAGCACATCCTGAGTAGCTCATAATTCTCCTCAGAATGAGCTACCACCTGTATTGCATTACAGTGCTTTGCATTACCCCCTACTGGCCTCACTTAAGCATTTTCCAATAAAAATCACATTTTTGCTGGGCTCTCCCTTTCATGTCACTGCCTGGCTGGAATTGTTTGGCTTTGGTAGGGAGCCAGGCTTTGGACATGGGATGCTACAGCAGAAAAAGGTGCATCTTCCAATAACAATCTAGTTTTTTTCGAAAAAGTTTTCCATTTCATGCCACTGCTGGGCTAGAACCAGTGAAGTTTCAAAAGAGAGCCAGGCTTTGGCCATGGGATGCCACAGAAGGTCTTGTTTCCTTACCTTTAATAAAATTATGGTTATTATGGAGCTGGTAGCACAGCTCCTGAGTAGTGCTCATTAATTTTTCTCAGAATGAGCTGGGCCACCTGTCACTGCCTGACTGGAATACAGTGGCTTTGCATTACAGCAGAAAAAGGTGCATCTTCCAATAACAATCTAGTTTTTCCTTTTCCATTTCATGTCACTGCTGGCTAGAACCAGTGAAGTTTCAGAAGCGAGCCAGGCTTTGGCCATGGGATGCCACAGAAAATAATTATGGAGTGGTAGCACATCCTGGTAGTAGCTCATAATTCTCCTCAGAATGAGCTACCACCTGTATTGAAATACAGTGCTTTGCATTACCCCTACTGGCCTCACTGAAGCATCTTCTAATAAAAATAAAAATCATGCTGGGCTCTCCCTTTCATGTCACTGCCTGGCTGGAATTGTTTGGATTTGGTAGGGAGCCAGGCTTTGAACATGGGATGCTACAGCAGAAAAAGGTGCATCTTCCAATAACAATCTAGTTTTTTTTCAAAAAGTTTTCCATTTCATGTCACTGCTGGGCTAGAACCAGTGAAGTTTCAGAAGCGAGCCAGGCTTTGGCCATGGGATGCCACAGAAAAACTTGTTTGCTTGGCTTTAATAAAACAGCTATTATGGAGTGGTAGCACATCCTGAGTAGCTCATAATTCTCCTCAGAATGAGCTACCACCTGTATTGCATTACAGTGCTTTGCATTACCCCTACTGGCCTCACTGAAGCATCTTCCAATAAAAATCAATTTTTTTGCTGGGCTCTCCCTTTCATGTCACTGCCTGGCTGGAATTGTTTGGCTTTGGTAGGGAGCCAGGCTTTGGACATGGGATGCTACAGCAGAAAAAGGTGCATCTTCCAATAACAATCTAGTTTTTTTCAAAAAGTTTTCCATTTCATGTCACTGCTGGCTAGAACCAGTGAAGTTTCAGAAGCGAGCCAGGCTTTGGCCATGGGATGCCACAGAAAAACTTGTTTGCTTGGCTTTAATAAAACAGCTATTATGGAGTGGTAGCACATCCTGAGTAGCTCATAATTCTCCTCAGAATGAGCTACCACCTGTATTGCATTACAGTGCTTTGCATTACCCCCTACTGGCCTCACTGAAGCATCTTCCAATAAAAATCTAATTTTTTGCTGGGCTCTCCCTTTCATGTCACTGCCTTGCTGGAATTGTTTGGCTTTGGTAGGGAGCCAGGCTTTGGACATGGGATGCTACAGCAGAAAAAGGTGCATCTTCCAATAACAATCTAGTTTTTTCAAAAAAGTTTTCCATTTCATGTCACTGCTGGCTAGAACCAGTGAAGTTTCAGAAGCGAGCCAGGCTTTGGCCATGGGATGCCACAGAAAAACTTGTTTGCTTGGCTTTAATAAAACAGCTATTATGGAGTGGTAGCACATCCTGAGTAGCTCATAATTCTCCTCAGAATGAGCTACCACCTGTATTGCATTACAGTGCTTTGCATTACCCCCTACTGGCCTCACTGAAGCATCTTCCAATAAAAATCTAATTTTTTGCTGGGCTCTCCCTTTCATGTCACTGCCTTGCTGGAATTGTTTGGCTTTGGTAGGGAGCCAGGCTTTGGACATGGGATGCTACAGCAGAAAAGGTGCATCTTCCAATAACAATCTAGTTTTTTCAAAAAGTTTGGCTAGAACCAGTGAAGTTTCAGAAGCGAGCCAGGCTTTGGCCATGGGATGCCACAGAAAAAACTTGTTTGCCATTGGCTTTAATAAAACAGCTATTATGGAGTGGTAGCACATCCTGAGTAGCTCATAATTCTTTCAAAACCACCTGTATTGCATTACAGTTTTGCATTACCCCCTACTGGCCTCACTTTCATGTCACTGCTGGCTAGAACCAGTGAAGTTTCAGAAAAAGCATGTCAGCCAGGCTTTGGCCATGGGATGCCACAGAAAAACTTGTTTGCTTGGCTTTAATAAAACAGCTATTATGGAGTGGTAGCACATCCTGAGTAGCTCATAATTCTCCTCAGAATGAGCTACCACCTGTATTGCATTACAGTGCTTTGCATTACCCCCTACTGGCCTCACTAAAGCATCTTCCAATAAAAATCAAATTTTTGCCCAAAAATATCTCCCTTTCATGTCACTGCCTGGCTGGAATTGTTTGGCTTTGGTAGGGAGCCAGGCTTTGGACATGGGATGCTACAACAGAAAAAGGTGCATCTTCCAATAACAACCTAGTTTTTTTCAAAAAAGTTTTCCCTTTCATGTCACTGCTGGGCTAGAACCAGTGAAGTTTCAAAAGAGAGCCAGGCTTTGGCCATGGGATGCCACAGAAGGTCTTGTTTCCTTACCTTTAATAAAACGGTTATTATGGAGTGGTAGCACATCCTGAGTAGCTCATAATTCTCATCAGAATGAGCTACCACCTGTATTGCATTACAGTGC
Source organism: Paracanthobrama guichenoti (assembly GCA_018749465.1). NCBI lineage: Eukaryota > Metazoa > Chordata > Actinopteri > Cypriniformes > Gobionidae > Paracanthobrama > Paracanthobrama guichenoti. Next base: position 5,298,059 of record CM031959.1, read on the forward strand.
TTTGCATTACCCCCTACTGGCCTCACTTAAGCATTTTCCAATAAAAATCAAATTTTTAGCTGGGCTCTCCCTTTCATGTCACTGCCTGACTGGAATTGTTTGGCATTGGTAGGGAGCCAGGCTTTGAACATGGGACGCTACAGCAGAAAAAGGTGCATCTTCCAATAACAATCTAATTTTTTTCAAAAAAAGTTTTCCCTTTCATGTCACTTCTGGGCTAGAACCAGTGAAGTTTCATAAGCGAGCCAGGCTTTGGCCATGGGATGCCACAGAAGAACTTGTTTGCTTGGCTTTAATAAAACGGTTATTATGGAGTGGTAGCACATCCTGAGTAGCTCATAATTCTTCTCAGAATGAGCTACCACCTGTACTGCATTACAGTGCTTTGCATTACCCCCTACTGGCCTCACTTAAGCATTTTCCAATAAAAATAAAAAAGATTTTCTGGGCTCTCCCTTTCATGTCACTGCCTGACTGGAATTGTTTGGCTTTGGTAGGGAGCCAGGCTTTGAACATGGGATGCTACAGCAGAAAAAAGTGCATCTTCCAATAACAATCTAGTTTTTTTCAAAAAAGTTTTCCCTTTTACCATTATGGAGTGGTAGCACATCCTGAGTAGCTCATAATTCTCCTCAGAATGAGCTACCACCTGTATTCCATTACAGTGCTTTGCATTACCCCCTACTGGCCTATCTAAAGCATCTTCCAATAAAAATCTAATTTTTGCAAAAAATGTCTCCCTTTCATGTCACTGCTTGGCTGGAATTGTTTGGCTTTGGTAGAGAGCCAGGCTTTGGACATGGGATGCTACAGCAGAAAAAGGTGCATCTTCCAATAATAATCTAGTTTTTTCAAAAAAGTTTTCCATTTCATGTCACTGCTGGTTAGAAACAGTGATGTTTCAGAAGCAAGCCAGGCTTTGGCCATGGGATGCCACAGAAGAACTTGTTTGCTTGGCTTTAATAAAACAGTTATTATGGAGTGGTAGCACATCCTGAGTAGCTCATAATTCTCCTAAGAATGAGCTACCACCTGTAGTGCTTTGCATTACCCCCTACTGGCCTCACTAAAGCATCTTCCAATAAAAATCAAATTTTTGCCCAAAAATATCTCCTTTCATGTCACTGCCTGGCTGGAATTGTTTGGCTTTGGTAGGGAGCCAGGCTTTGGACATGGGATGCTACAACAGAAAAAGGTGCATCTTCCAATAACAACCTAGTTTTTTTCAAAAAAGTTTTCCCTTTCATGTCACTGCTGGGCTAGAACCAGTGAAGTTTCAAAAGAGAGCCAGGCTTTGGCCATGGAATGCCACAGAAGGTCTTGTTTCCTTACCTTTAATAAAACGGTTATTATGGAGTGGTAGCACATCCGTAGTAGCTCATAATTCTCCTCAGAATGAGCTACCACCTGTATTGAATTACAGTGCTTTGCATTACCCCCTACTGGCCTCACTGAAGCATCTTCTAATAAAAATATTTTTTTTTGCTGGGCTCTCCCTTTCATATCACTGCCTGGCTGGAATTGTTTGGCTTTGGTAGGGAGCCAGGCTTTGAACATGGGATGCTACAGCAGAAAAAGGTGCATCTTCCAATAACAATCTAGTTTTTTTCAAAAAAGTTTTCCCTTTCATGTCACTGCTGGGCTAGAACCAGTGAAGTTTCATAAGCGAGCCAGGCTTTGGCCATGGGATGCCACAGAAGAACTTGTTTGCTTGGCTTTAATAAAACTGTTATTATGGAGTGGTAGCACATCCTGAGTAGCTCATAATTCTCCTCAGAATGAGCTACCACCTGTATTGCATTACAGTGCTTTGCATTACCCCTACTGGCCTCACTAAAGCATCTTCCAATAAAAATCAAATTTTTGCCCAAAAATATCTCCCTTTCATGTCACTGCCTGGCTGGAATTGTTTGGCTTTGGTAGGGAGCAAGGCTTTGGACATGGGATGCTACAACAGAAAAAGGTGCATCTTCCAATAACAACCTAGTTTTTTTCAAAAAAGTTTTCCCTTTCATGTCACTGCTGGGCTAGAACCAGTGAAGTTTCAAAAGAGAGCCAGGCTTTAGCCATGGGATACCACAGAAGGTCTTGTTTCCTTATCTTTAATAAAACGGTTATTATGGAGTGGTAGCACATTCGTAGTAGCTCATAATTCTCCTCAGAATGAGCTACCACCTGTATTGAAATACAGTGCTTTGCATTACCCCCTACTGGCCTCACTGAAGCATCTTCTAATAAAAATATTTTTTTTGCTGGGCTCTCCCTTTCATATCACTGCCTGGCTGGAATTGTTTGGCTTTGGTAAGGAGCCAGGCTTTGGCCATGGGATGCTACAGCAGAAAAAGGTGCATCTTCCAATAACAATCTAGTTTTTTTTTCAAAAAAGTTTTCCATTTCATGTCACTGCTGGGCTAGAACCAGTGATGTTTCAGAAGCGAGCCAGGCTTTGGCCATGGGATGCCACAGAAAAACTTGTTTGCTTGGCTTTAATAAAACAGCTATTATGGAGTGGTAGCACATCCTGAGTAGCTCATAATTCTCCTCAGAATGAGCTACCACCTGTATTGCATTACAGTGCTTTGCATTACCCCCTACTGGCCTCACTTAAGCATTTTCCAATAAAAATCACATTTTTTGCTGGGCTCTCCCTTTCATGTCACTGCCTGGCTGGAATTGTTTGGCTTTGGTAGGGAGCCAGGCTTTGGACATGGGATGCTACAGCAGAAAAAGGTGCATCTTCCAATAACAATCTAGTTTTTTTCGAAAAAGTTTTCCATTTCATGCCACTGCTGGGCTAGAACCAGTGAAGTTTCAAAAGAGAGCCAGGCTTTGGCCATGGGATGCCACAGAAGGTCTTGTTTCCTTACCTTTAATAAAACGGTTATTATGGAGTGGTAGCACATCCTGAGTAGCTCATAATTCTTCTCAGAATGAGCTACCACCTGTACTGCATTACAGTGCTTTGCATTACCCCTACTGGCCTCACTTAAGCATTTTACAATAAAAATAAAAAAAAAAGATTTTCTGGGCTCTCCCTTTCATGTCACTGCCTGACTGGAATTGTTTGGATTTGGTAGGGAGCCAGGCTTTGAACATGGGATGCTACAGCAGAAAAAGGTGCATCTTCCAATAACAATCTAGTTTTTTTCAAAAAAGTTTTCCCTTTCATGTCACTGCTGGGCTAGAACCAGTGAAGTTTCATAAGCGAGCCAGGCTTTGGCCATGGGATGCCACAGAAGAACTTGTTTGCTTGGCTTTAATAAAACGGTTATTATGGAGTGGTAGCACATCCTGAGTAGCTCATAATTCTCCTCAGAATGAGCTACCACCTGTATTGCATTACAGTGCTTTGCATTACCCCTACTGGCCTCACTGAAGCATCTTCCAATAAAAATCTAATTTTTGCTGGGCTCTCCTTTCATGTCACTGCCTTGCTGGAATTGTTTGGCTTTGGTAGGGAGCCAGGCTTTGGACATGGGATGCTACAGCAGAAAAAGGTGCATCTTCCAATAACAATCTAGTTTTTTCAAAAAGTTTTCCATTTCATGTCACTGCTGGCTAGAACCAGTGAAGTTTCAGAAGCGAGCCAGGCTTTGGCCATGGGATGCCACAGAAAAACTTGTTTGCTTGGCTTTAATAAAACAGCTATTATGGAGTGGTAGCACATCCTGAGTAGCTCATAATTCTCCTCAGAATGAGCTACCACCTGTATTGCATTACAGTGCTTTGCATTACCCCTACTGGCCTCACTGAAGCATCTTCCAATAAAAATCTAATTTTTGCTGGGCTCTCCCTTTCATGTCACTGCCTTGCTGGAATTGTTTGGCTTTGGTAGGGAGCCAGGCTTTGGACATGGGATGCTACAGCAGAAAAAGGTGCATCTTCCAATAACAATCTAGTTTTTTCAAAAAAGTTTTCCATTTCATGTCACTGCTGGCTAGAACCAGTGAAGTTTCAGAAGCGAGCCAGGCTTTGGCCATGGGATGCCACAGAAAAACTTGTTTGCTTGGCTTTAATAAAACAGCTATTATGGAGTGGTAGCACATCCTGAGTAGCTCATAATTCTCCTCAGAATGAGCTACCACCTGTATTGCATTACAGTGCTTTGCATTACCCCCTACTGGCCTCACTAAAGCATCTTCCAATAAAAATCAAATTTTTGCCCAAAAATATCTCCCTTTCATGTCACTGCCTGGCTGGAATTGTTTGGCTTTGGTAGGGAGCCAGGCTTTGGACATGGGATGCTACAACAGAAAAAGGTGCATCTTCCAATAACAACCTAGTTTTTTTCAAAAAAGTTTTCCCTTTCATGTCACTGCTGGGCTAGAACCAGTGAAGTTTCAAAAGAGAGCCAGGCTTTGGCCATGGGATGCCACAGAAGGTCTTGTTTCCTTACCTTTAATAAAACGGTTATTATGGAGTGGTAGCACATCCTGAGTAGCTCATAATTCTCATCAGAATGAGCTACCACCTGTATTGCATTACAGTGCTTTGCATTACCCCCTACTGGCCTCACTTAAGCATTTTCCAATAAAAATCAAATTTTTAGCTGGGCTCTCCCTTTCATGTCACTGCCTGACTGGAATTGTTTGGCATTGGTAGGGAGCCAGGCTTTGAACATGGGGACGCTACAGCAGAAAAAGGTGCATCTTCCAATAACAATCTAATTTTTTCCAAAAAAAGTTTTCCCTTTCATGTCACTTCTGGGCTAGAACCAGTGAAGTTTCATAAGCGAGCCAGGCTTTGGCCATGGGATGCCACAGAAGAACTTGTTTGCTTGGCTTTAATAAAACGGTTATTATGGAGTGGTAGCACATCCTGAGTAGCTCATAATTCTTCTCAGAATGAGCTACCACCTGTACTGCATTACAGTGCTTTGCATTACCCCCTACTGGCCTCACTTAAGCATTTTCCAATAAAAATAAAAAAGATTTTCTGGGCTCTCCTTTCATGTCACTGCCTGACTGGAATTGTTTGGCTTTGGTAGGGAGCCCAGGCTTTGAACATGGGATGCTACAGCAGAAAAAGTGCATCTTCCAATAACAATCTAGTTTTTTCAAAAAGTTTTCCTTTACCATTATGGAGTGGTAGCACATCCTGAGTAGCTCATAATTCTCCTCAGAATGAGCTACCACCTGTATTCCATTACAGTGCTTTGCATTACCCCCTACTGGCCTATCTAAAGCATCTTCCAATAAAAATCTAATTTTTGCAAAAATGTCTCCCTTTCATGTCACTGCTTGGCTGGAATTGTTTGGCTTTGGTAGAGAGCCAGGCTTTGGACATGGGATGCTACAGCAGAAAAAGGTGCATCTTCCAATAATAATCTAGTTTTTTCAAAAAGTTTTCCATTTCATGTCACTGCTGGTTAGAAACAGTGATGTTTCAGAAGCAAGCCAAGCTTTGGCCATGGGATGCCACAGAAGAACTTGTTTGCTTGGCTTTAATAAAACAGTTATTATGGAGTGGTAGCACATCCTGAGTAGCTCATAATTCTCCTAAGAATGAGCTACCACCTGTAGTGCTTTGCATTACCCCTACTGGCCTCACTAAAGCATCTTCCAATAAAAATCAAATTTTTGCCCAAAAATATCTCCTTTCATGTCACTGCCTGGCTGGAATTGTTTGGCTTTGGTAGGAGCCAGGCTTTGGACATGGGATGCTACAACAGAAAAAGGTGCATCTTCCAATAACAACCTAGTTTTTTTCAAAAAAGTTTTCCCTTTCATGTCACTGCTGGGCTAGAACCAGTGAAGTTTCAAAAGAGAGCCAGGCTTTGGCCATGGAATGCCACAGAAGGTCTTGTTTCCTTACCTTTAATAAAACGGTTATTATGGAGTGGTAGCACATCCGTAGTAGCTCATAATTCTCCTCAGAATGAGCTACCACCTGTATTGAATTACAGTGCTTTGCATTACCCCCTACTGGCCTCACTGAAGCATCTTCTAATAAAAATATTTTTTTTTGCTGGGCTCTCCCTTTCATATCACTGCCTGGCTGGAATTGTTTGGCTTTGGTAGGGAGCCAGGCTTTGGACATGGTATGCTACAGCAGAAAAAGGTGCAACTTCCAATAACAATCTAGTTTTTTTTTCAAAAAAGTTTTCCCTTTCATGTCACTGCTGGGCTAGAACCAGTGAAGTTTCATAAGCAAGCCAGGCTTTGGCCATGGAATGCCACAGGAGAACTTGTTCGCTTGGCTTTAATAAAACTGTTATTATGGAGTGGTAGCACATCCTGAGTAGCTCATAAATCTCCTCAGAATGAGCTACCACCTGTATTGCATTACAGTGCTTTGCATTACCCCCTACTGGCCTTACTTAAGCATCTTCCAATAAAAATCACATTTTTTGCTGGGCTCTCCCTTTCATGTCACTGCCTGGCTGGAATTGTTTGGCTTTGGTAGGGAGCCAGGCTTTGGACATGGGATGCTACAGCAGAAAAAGGTGCATCTTCCAATAACAATCTAGTTTTTTCGAAAAAGTTTTCCATTTCATGCCACTGCTGGGCTAGAACCAGTGAAGTTGCAGAAGCGAGCCAGGCTTTGGCCATGGGATGCCACAGAAGAACTTGTTTGCTTGGCTTTAATAAAATTGTTATTATGGAGTGGTAGCACATCCTGAGTAGCTCATAATTCTCCTCAGAATGAGCTACCACCTGTATTGCATTACAGTGCTTTGCATTACCCCCTACTGGCCTCACTTAAGCATCTTCCAATAAAAATCACATTTTTTGCTGGGCTCTCCCTTTCATGTCACTGCCTGGCTGGAATTGTTTGGCATTGGTAGGGAGCCAGGCTTTGGACATGGGATGCCACAGAAGAACTTGTTTGCTTGGCTTTAATAAAACGGTTATTATGGAGTGGTAGCACATCATGAGTAGCTCATAATTCTCCTCAGAATGAGCTACCACCTGTATTCCATTACAGTGCTTTGCATTACCCCCTACTGGCCTCACTAAAGCATCTTCCAATAAAAATCAAATTTTTGCCCAAAAATGTCTCCCTTTCATGTCACTGCCTGGCTGGAATTGTTTGGCATTGGTAGGGAGCCAGGCTTTGGACATGGGATGCCACAGAAGAACTTCTTTGAGTGTCTTTAATAAAACGGTTATTATGGAGTGGTAGCACATCCTGAGTAGCTCATAATTCTCCTCAGAATGAGCTACCACCTCTATTGCATTACAGTGCTTTGCATTACCCCCTACTGGCCTCACTTAAGCATCTTCCAATAAAAATCTAATTTTTTGCTGGGCTCTCCCTTTCATGTCACGGCCTGGATGGAATTGTTTGGCTTTGGTAGAGAGCCAGGCTTTGGACATGGGATGCTACAGCAGAAAAAGGTGCATCTTCCAATAACAATCTATTTTTTTCAAAAAAAGCTTTCCATTTCATGTCACTGCTGGGCTAGAACCAGCGAAGTTTCAGAAGCGAGCCAGGCTTTGACCATGGGATGCCACAGAAGATCTTGTTTGCTTGGCTTTAATAAAACGGTTATTATGGAGTGGTAGCACATCCTGAGTAGCTCATAATTCTCCTCAGAATGAGCTACCACCTGTATTGCATTACAGTGCTTTGCATTACCCCCTACTGGCCTCACTGAAGCATCTTCCAATAAAAATCAAACTTTTGCCAAAAAATGTCTCCCTTTCATGTCACTGCCTGGCTGGACCTGTGTTTTTTTGGTAAGGAGCCAGGCTTTTAACATGGGATGCTACAGCAGAAAAAGGTGTATCTTCCAATAACAATTTAGTTTTTTCCAAAAAAAGTTTTCCATTTCATGTGATTGCTGGGCTAGAACCAGTGAAGTTTCAGAAGCGACCCAGGATTTGGCCATGGATTGCCACAGAAGAACTTTTTGCTTGGGTTTAATAAAACGGTTATTATGGAGTGGTAGCACATCCTGGGTAGCTCATAATTCTCCTCAGAATGAGCTACCACCTGTATTGCATTACAGTGCTTTGCATTACCCCTACTGGGCTCACTAAAGCATCTTCCAATAAAAATCTAATTTTTTGCTAGGCTCTCCCTTTCATGTCACTGCCTGGCTGGAATTGTTTGGCTTTGGTAGGGAGCCAGGCTTTGGACATGGGATGCTACAGCAGAAAAAGGTGCATCCTCCAATAACAATCTAGTTTTTTTCGAAAAAATTTTCCATTTCATGTCACTGCTGGGCTAGAACCAGTTAAGTTTCAGAAGCAAGCCAGGCTTTGGCCATGGGATGCCAGAGGAGAACTTGTTTGCTTGGCTTTAATAAAACGGTTATGATGGAGTGGTAGCACATCCTGGGTAGCTCATAATTCTCCTCAGAATGAGCTACCACCTGTATTGCATTACAGTGCTTTGCATTACCCCCTACTGGCCTCACTGAAGCATCTTCCAATAAAAATAAAAAAATTTGCTGGGCTCTCCCTTTCATGTCATTGCCTGGCTGGAATTGTTTGGCTTTGGTAGGGAGCCAGAATTTGGACATGGGATGCTACAGCAGAAAAAGGTGCATCTTCCAATAACAATCTAGTTTTTTCCAAAAAAAGTTTTCCCTTTCATGTCACTGCTGGGGTAGAACCAGTGAAGTTTCAGAAGACAGCCAGGCTTTGGCCATGGGATGCCAGAGGAGAACTTGTTTGCTTGGCTTTAATAAAACGGTTATTATGGAGTGGTAGCACATCCTGAGTAGCTCATAATTCTCCTCAGAATGAGCTACCACCTGTATTGCATTACAGTGCTTTGCATCACCCCCTACTGGCCTCACTTAAGCATTTTATAATAAAAATCTATTTTTGCTGGGCTCTCCTTTCATGTCACTGCCTGACTGGAATTGTTTGGCTTTGGTAGGGAGCCAGGCTTTTAACATGGGATGCTACAGCAGAAAAAGGTGCATCTTCCAATAACAATCTAGTTTTTTTTTTTTTTTAAGTTTTCCATTTCATGTGATTGCTGGGCTAGAACCAGTGAAGTTTCAGAAGCGAGCCAGGATTTGGCCATGGATTGCCACAGAAGAACTTTTTGCTTGGCTTTAATAAAACAGTTATTATGGAGTGGTAGCACATCCTGAGTAGCTCATAATTCTCCTCAGAATGAGCTACCACCTGTATTGCATTACAGTGCTTTGCATTACCCCCTACTGGGCTCACTAAAGCATCTTCCAATAAAAATCAAACTTTTGCCAAAAAATGTCTCCCTTTCATGTCACTGGCTGGCTGGACCTGTTTGGTTTTGGTAAGGAGCCAGACTTTGGCCATGGGATGCTACAGCAGAAAAGGTGCATCTTCCAATAACAATCTAGTTTTTTTCCAAAAGTCTTCCCTTTCATGTCACTGCTGGGGTAGAACCAGTGAAGTTTCAGAAGCGAGCCAGGCTTTGGCCATGGGATGCCAGAGGAGAACTTGTTTGCTTGGCTTTAATAAAACGGTTATTATGGAGTGGTAGCACATCCTGAGTAGCTCATAATTCTCCTCAGAATGAGCTACCACCTGTATTGCATTACAGTGCTTTGCATTACCCCTACTGGCCTCACTGAAGCATCTTCCAATAAAAATCAAACTTTTTTGCCAAAAATGTCTCCCTTTCATGTCACTGGCTGGCTGGACCTGTTTGGTTTTGGTAAGGAGCCAGGCTTTTAACATGGGATGCTACAGCAGAAAAGGTGCATCTTCCAATAACAATCTAGTTTTTTTTCCAAAAAGTCTTCCCTTTCATGTCACTGCTGGGTAGAACCAGTGAAGTTTCAGAAGCTTTGAGCCAGGCTTTGGCCATGGGATGCCAGAGGAGAACTTGTTTGCTTGGCTTTAATAAAACGGTTATTATGGAGTGGTAGCACATCCTGAGTAGCTCATAATTCTCCTCAGAATGAGCTACCACCTGTATTGCATTACAGTGCTTTGCATTACCCCCTACTGGCCTCACTGAAGCATCTTCCAATAAAAATCAAACTTTTGCCAAAAATGTCTCCTTTCATGTCACTGGCTGGCTGGACCTGTTTGGTTTTGGTAAGGAGCCAGACTTTGGCCATGGGATGCTACAGCAGAAAAAGGTGCATCTTCCAATAACAATCTAGTTTTTTTTCCAAAAAGTCTTCCCTTTCATGTCACTGCTGGGGTAGAACCAGTGAAGTTTCAGAAGCGAGCCAGGCTTTGGCCATGGGATGCCAGAGGAGAACTTGTTTGCTTGGCTTTAATAAAACGGTTATTATGGAGTGGTAGCACATCCTGAGTAGCTCATAATTCTCCTCAGAATGAGCTACCACCTGTATTGCATTACAGTGCTTTGCATTACCCCCTACTGGCCTCACTGAAGCATCTTCCAATAAAAATCAAACTTTTGCCAAAAAATGTCTCCCTTTCATGTCACTGGCTGGCTGGACCTGTTTGGTTTTGGTAAGGAGCCAGGCTTTTAACATGGGATGCTACAGCAGAAAAAGGTGCATCTTCCAATAACAATCTAGTTTTTTTTCCAAAAAGTCTTCCCTTTCATGTCACTGCTGGGGTAGAACCAGTGAAGTTTCAGAAGCGAGCCAGGCTTTGGCCATGGGATGCCAGAGGAGAACTTGTTTGCTTGGCTTTAATAAAATGGTTATTATGGAGTGGTAGCACATCCTGAGTAGCTCATAATTCTCCTCAGAATGAGCTACCACCTGCATTGCATTACAGTGCTTTGCATCACCCCCTACTGGCCTCACTTAAGCATTTTACAATAAAAATCTATTTTTTGCTGGGCTCTCCCTTTCATGTCACTGCCTGACTGGAATTGTTTGGCTTTGGTAGGGAGCCAGGCTTTGGACATGGGATGCTACAGCAGAAAAAGGTGCATCCTCCAATAACAATCTAGTTTTTTTCGAAAAAGTTTTCCATTTCATGTCACTGCTGGGCTAGAACCAGTGAAGTTGCAGAAGAGAGCCAGGCTTTGGCCATGGGATGCCACAGAAGAAATTGTTTCCTTGGCTTTAATAAAACGGTTATTATGGAGTGGTAGCACATCCTGAGTAGCTCATAATTCTCCTCAGAATGAGCTACCACCTGTTTTGCATTACTGTGCTTTGCATTACCCCCTACTGGCATCACTGAAGCATCTTCCAATAAAAATCAAATTTTTTGCTGGGCTCTCCCTTTCATGTCACTGTCTGGCTGGAATTGTTTGGCTTTGGTAGGGAGCCAGGCTTTGGAGATGGGATGCTACAGCAGAAAAAGGTGCATTTTCCAATAACAATCTAGTTTTTTTCGAAAAAGTTTTCCATTTCATGTCACTGCTGGGCTAGAACCAGTGAAGTTTCAAAAGAGAGCCAGACTTTAGCCATGGGATGCCACAGAAGAACTTGTTTGCTTGGCTTTAATAAAACAGTTATTATGGAGTGGTAGCACATCCTGAGTAGCTCATAATTCTCCTCAGAATGAGCTACCACCTGTATTGCATTACAGTGCTTTGCATTACCCCCTACTGGCCTCACTGAAGCATCTTCCAATAAAAATCAAACTTTTGCCAAAAATGTCTCCCTTTCATGTCACTGCCTGGCTGGACCTGTGTTTTTTTGGTAAGGAGCCAGGCTTTTAACATGGGATGCTACAGCAGAAAAAGGTGTATCTTCCAATAACAATTTAGTTTTTTTCAAAAAAAGTTTTCCATTTCATGTGATTGCTGGGCTAGAACCAGTGAAGTTTCAGAAGCGACCCAGGATTTGGCCATGGATTGCCACAGAAGAACTTTTTGCTTGGGTTTAATAAAACGGTTATTATGGAGTGGTAGCACATCCTGGGTAGCTCATAATTCTCCTCAGAATGAGCTACCACCTGTATTGCATTACAGTGCTTTGCATTACCCCTACTGGGCTCACTAAAGCATCTTCCAATAAAAATAAAAAAATTTGCTGGGCTCTCCCTTTCATGTCATTGCCTGGCTGGAATTGTTTGGCTTTGGTAGGGAGCCAGAATTTGGAAATGGGATGCTACAGCAGAAAAGGTGCATCTTCCAATAACAATCTAGTTTTTTCAAAAAGTTTTCCCTTTCATGTCACTGCTGGGGTAGAACCAGTGAAGTTTCAGAAGACAGCCAGGCTTTGGCCATGGGATGCCAGAGGAGAACTTGTTTGCTTGGCTTTAATAAAACGGTTATTATGGAGTGGTAGCACATCCTGAGTAGCTCATAATTCTCCTCAGAATGAGCTACCACCTGTATTGCATTACAGTGCTTTGCATCACCCCTACTGGCCTCACTTAAGCATTTTACAATAAAAATCTATTTTTTGCTGGGCTCTCCTTTCATGTCACTGCCTGACTGGAATTGTTTGGCTTTGGTAGGGAGCCAGGCTTTTAACATGGGATGTTACAGCAGAAAAGGTGCATCTTCCAATAACAATCTAGTTTTTTTAAAAAAAGGTTTTCCATTTCATGTGATTGCTGGGCTAGAACCAGCGGTTTTCAGAAGCGAGCCAGGATTTGGCCATGGATTGCCACAGAAGAACTTTTTGCTTGGCTTTAATAAAACGGTTATTATGGAGTGGTAGCACATCCTGAGTAGCTCATAATTCTCCTCAGAATGAGCTACCACCTGTATTGCATTACAGTGCTTTGCATTACCCCCTACTGGCCTCACTTAAGCATCTTCCAATAAAAATCTAATTTTTGCTGGCTCTCCCTTTCATGTCACGGCCTGGCTGGAATTGTTTGACTTTGGTTGGGGAGCCAGTCTTTGGACATGGGATGCTACAGCAGAAAAAGGTGCATCTTCCAATAACAATCTAGTTTTTTCAAAAAGTTTTCCATTTCATGTCACTGCTGGGCTAGAACCAGTGAAGTTTCAGAAGCGAGCCAGGCTTTGGCCATGGATGCCACAGATGAACTTGTTTGCTTGGCTTTAATAAACGGTTATTATGGAGTGGTAGCACATCCTGAGTAGCTCATAATTCTCTCCTCAGAATGAGTTACCACCTGTAGTGCTTTGCATTACCCCTACTGGGCTCACTAAAGCATCTTCCAATAAAAATCAAATTTTTGCTAGGCTCTCCTTCATGTCACTGCCTGGCTGGAATTGTTTGGCTTTGGTAGGGAGCCAGGCTTTGGACATGGGATGCTACAGCAGAAAAAGGTGCATCTTCCAATTACAATCTAGTTTTTTCAAAAAGTTTTCCATTTCATGTCACAGCTGGGCTTGAACCAGTGAAGTTTCAGAAGCGAGCCAGGCTTTGGCCATGGGATGCCACAGATGAACTTGTTTGCTTGGCTTCAATAAACGGTTATTATGGAGTGGTAGCACATCCTGAGTAGCTCATAATTCTCCTCAGAATGAGCTACCACCTGTATTGCATTACAGTGCTTTGCATTACCCCCTACTGGCCTCACTGAAGCATCTTCCAATAAAAATCAAATGTTTTGCTGGGCTCTCCCTTTCATGTCACTGCCTGGCTGGAATTGTTTGGCTTTGGTAGGAGCCAGTCTTTGGACATGGGATGCTACAGCAGAAAAAGGTGCATCTTCCTATAACAATCTAGTTTTTTCAAAAACGTTTTCCTTTCATGTCACTGCTGGGCTAGAACCAGTGAAGTTTCAGAAGAGAGGCAGTGTTTGGCCATTGGATGCTACAGAAGAACTTGTTTGCTTGGCTTTAATAAAACGGTTATTATGGAGTGGTAGCACATCCTGAGTAGCTCATAATTCTCCTCAGAATGAGCTACCACCTGTATTGCATTACAGTGCTTTGCATTACCCCCTACTGGCCTCACTGAAGCATCTTCCAATAAAAATAAAAAATTTTGCTGGGCTCTCCTTTCATGTCACTGCCTGGCTGGAATTGTTTGGCTTTGGTAGAGAGCCAGGCTTTGGACATGGGATGCTACAGCAGAAAAAGGTGCATCTTCCAATAACAATCTAGTTTTTTCAAAAAGTTTTCCCTTTCATGTCACTGCTAGGCTAGCGCCAGTGAAGTTTCAGAAGAGAGCCAGGCTTTGGCCATGGGATGCCACAGAAGAACTTGTTTGCTTGGCTTTAATAAAACGATTATTATGGAGTGGTAGCACATCCTGAGTAGCTCATAATTCTCCTCAGAATGAGCTACCACCTGTATTGCATTACAGTCCTTTGCATTACCCCTACTGGCCTCACTGAAGCATCTTCCAATAAAAATCAAACTTTTGCCAAAAATGTCTCCCTTTCATGTCACTGCCTGGCTGGACCTGTTTGGTTTTGGTAAGGAGCCAGGCTTTGGCCATGGGATGCTACAGCAGAAAAAGGTGCATCTTCCAATAACAATCTAGTTTTTTTTCAAAAGTTTTCCCTTTCATGTCACTGCTGGGGTAGAACCAGTGAAGTTTCAGAAGAGAGCCAGGCTTTGGCCATGGGATGCCAGAGGAGAACTTGTTTGCTTGGCTTTAATAAAGCGGTTATTATGGAGTGGTAGCACATCCTGAGTAGCTCATAATTCTCTCAGAATGAGCTACCACCTGTATTGCATTACAGTGCTTTGCATCACCCCCTACTGGCCTCACTTAAGCATTTTACAATAAAAATCTATTTTTTGCTGGGCTCTCCCTTTCATGTCACTGCCTGGCTGGAATTGTTTGGCTTTGGTAGGGAGCCAGGCTTTGGACATGGGATGCTACAGCAGAAAAAGGTGCATCTTCCTATAACAATCTAGTTTTTTCAAAAAAGTTTTCCTTTCATGTCACTGCTGGGCTAGAACCAGTG